>JAQFVV010012764.1:0-600000 GCA_028023455.1 Epiperipatus broadwayi | reverse complement strand
TTAAAATGTCTCTAGTTATTAAAAGATGGTAAAGCGAAAGCAGAAGTTTGGCCTAAAGCAGTAATCAAGCCACAAGCAGCCATTAGAGTTATTGAAACAGATGACAGTGATTCTGATGATTATGCACCAGCACGAAACTATCAACAGACCTTTGGTGATGTAATTCAAGTAGCTTTTGACAATCTGTCTTTAAACAAAGGTAAATCAATTTATTTCAGTATTATAATCATTTACTTTTTTATGAAGTTATAAAATTTGCAATGTATATATTTTTTAAATTATTTTTACAGCCATTCTTTTTTTTTTAATTTTTATGTAGAAATAAGAAATATACAAACAATATGTGTATATATAGTTAAATGTCTTCTTATATATTTCATATATTTATACAATTTGTTTTTATCGCAGTTAGTAAAGAAAATTAGTGCCCAAAATACATAATAAATTCCTATGGGGTAAAAATTAATTTGTTGCTGAAAATTCAAAATATAAAAACATTTGATTAAAACTTAAATTGAGGAAAAAGATTAATTTTATGAATAAACATTTTACTAAGCATAGTATTTTAAAAAAAATTACTAATCTATCAGCAAATATACTATATAAAACATTTTAGTAGGCTATAATTTTATTAAATATATATAAGTAATTTTTTCATCAACAGTCTGCCATTTTGTTTTTCAAGTAGCAAGTGAATATTTTCTAATTCATGATTTGTTAAATTAAAATAAAGCTTGAAGAAAAAAAAAAATTAATTAATTACAATGTACATTTAAAAATTTTAAAAAAATTAACACAATGTATATTTTAAAAACATTTTTGTTTCACTTTATTTTTTTTATCAAAGTTTTTTATTTTTGTAATTAACAGAACTGTTATAAATTTTTTTAAAAAACAAAGCTTTGAAAATTATATTTATTTCTCATAAATGCAGTGAAATTAAATAAAAATTTGATAAAGAAATGAAATGTACATTGCTGAAATTTTAATAATCTAAATGATTAAATCTTTTTTTGTTTTGCCAATACTAAAGATGTGTTTTGCTAACAGTCACCATTATCTTGAATATCAGAAACAAATTACAAGATTATTGACTTAAATTTGGTAAATAAATGATAATTTAAACTTATATTTAGTAATCTTTGATCATATAAAGTTGATTATTAATTACATAATGCATGGAATAATTTTTTTCTTCAAAATAATTTACAATTAGGATGCATAATATTTTACAATTTGTTGTAAGCAAAATAATATTCATAAAAATTTTAATCCATAATATTGATTGAGAGAATGTACAGTATTTTTTATAATGTACATATTTTAAAATTTAATAGTTATACTCTTCATTATTATACACTTTGGATATATCATAAGTGACTGGACACTGGGTGAAAATCAGATAAAATCCATGAATTGTATTTTAATTCTATAATCAAAACAACATTGTATTTTTGCACCAACATCGCTATTTTATTTTCAAATGATGTAGCTTTAGTGAAATCACTATCCTATGACATCATTTTGTAATAATGGTGGTTGCTTTCAAATAGAACTTTTTGAAATTTTTCTTAAAAGTTGTAATTGTGAACAATCAATTGACTCTATTAACAGGGATGTATTTATACAGACTTATAATCAGACTACTTCATCAAAGTTTTTATTAGTGAATTGCATTTACCTAAGATCTCTAATATAATTATTAAAGAGTGATGTATGTGTGTGCGTATACATAAGGCATTGGCTTTATTGATGAATGCAATGATTGATTTAATAAACTAAAGTGACTATATCAGATTTAACAATTTGATAACATTTATTTGTAAAAAAAAAAAAAAATGATAACAATAAAAATTTAAATAGATCCAAAAGTTTAAACTGTATTTACAAATATAGATAATAAATAAATATATACATATAGTTTAAATGTCAATAATGAGCATCTATCATGTCAACAATTTAATAATCTAAAGTTCCCTATTCCATAATCCTGATGATAAAAGTTCATACCAAAGACATGTAGTAATAAAAAAAAAAATTTAATAAGATTGTTTTAGTGAACTCGAATCTAGCTGGCTAAATTATATTTACATTTGATACATATATGTATATATTGGTTGCAGTCCTTTTCCAATTTTGCAGGTTGATTTGTATGAAGGTTCCCTCCTTTACTAAGTCGAATTTAATTCCTAATGTGACAGGAAAGAAGATTCAATCAGAGGGTTAATTGTTCATATCGAATAAGATCTAAATTACAATTGTTAGTTAAACAAACAACGAATTACATAACTTTGTTCTGTCAAAGTGTGTGAAAATTAATATTCTGTAAGTAAAATTCTTATCTCTGGTCCCAGATAATGATAGGAGTGAAAGTCAAGTACTAAGGAAGGAGATTAAATCTAAATTTTATTTTTAAAAAAATATTCAGCTAAACTAAATCTTCTCTCCCTGCTCTCCTTGCGCTTTCTTAAAATGAATTCTTCCAAAATGTTGAATTAGACGTTTCACGTTCCCAAGTGATGATAATGAAATAATAATAAAAAATAATGTGTACATGGATATTTAAAAAAAAAATTATAACACATGTAACAAAACATAATTTCATTGAATCGATTCATAGATTTTAACAATTTCCTCCATGCAGATATAACCGCTTGTTACTGCTTCTGAATAGCACCTTCAGAACAACTCTGCATCGGTCGTTTACTACTTTCTTCCAATCTGTGCACAAACATTCTACACTAGGCAAAAGATAGTCTATTAGTAATTTTAAAGTAGACAATGGATATTTAAACTCTCATGGTTAGCAGATCAATGATCTCACCGACAACAATCAACTCCTTTAGCCAGATTACATTGTATTATTCCGATACATATAAATTTTAAATTAATTGCAGTTCGCAATTTAAAAAAAAAGAAAACTTTATAAGCAGTAAAATTGAATTAAGCCAGACTACATTGTATTAATCCGATACAAATAAATTTTAAATTAATTGCAGTTCGCAGTTTTAAAAAAAAGAAAACTTTATATGCAGTAAAATCGAATTATTCACTCATTCGCTATATTGGCTATATATACATATTTCTTCTGGATTCACATTTGATTAGACATTTTACTTTAATTTCTCTCCTTTTCTTTTAGAAGTTTAAAACGATTTTCTAGGAATTCATAACTTGCTTATTCTATTTATATTAAAAGTTCTTTTTCATCTTGTATGGTGTTCGAACCCTCTTGTTTAAACTAAGTTAACTTTCTACAGCAAACATAATTTTGAAGAAGAAAGGGTTAGAATCGCATTTACTTTTTTAGTCAGTGTCGTTTCCATCACCTAATACAGAAATCTTTCATTTCCTCTTTATTTACTGTATGTGGCTATTGTTGTGTAGATAGTGTCACGATAATCGATTCAAAAAATTATGTACACATTATTACCCCATTCTTATACTAGGTTACTTGGCAAAGTACTTGACCTTTGATCGTTTCCATGGTTAATTCATTATAGTTTAGGTCATTGTTTTATCCTTGTTCGTGATGTGCAAAACGTTTAACACAAGTTAAGTGTTGTTATATATATATATGTTTGTAGTAATTCTTTCAGTATTTTATTCTCACTTATATTAACAATTGGGATTTGCTCTGCTTCAATATATTGTGCCATTACAATTTAGTCACTAGCTAAATTTATAGTAATGTGCATGTAAGAAAATGTAAAACCAAAATCATCATCACATTTTTATATGACAATAAAGGAAGCTGTAAGGCATCCAAGTTCAAACCCTACAAGATTCAGTTTTAAAAGCTTTAGACAGAAAGAGAGTGGGTCAACAATTAATATTGTTGGTGTGTTGATAGAAAGGTAATACACACATTTAAACTATTCAATTTTTAATTTTTCTTTAAAAAGCAAAGTTATAAAGCATACGTATAGGCAGTGTATGTGTAAGCTATTAAATTGTTTTATATTTCAGATATTTAACTTTTTTTAAAACTAACCTATGCTTGATCAATTCTAATATCTTATTCTATACTTCTATTTTGCTTTTCTATAATTGTAATTGGGATTTAAAAGTTATGGATTTAATTTTAAATATTAGGGTTATAATTACTAAGCTGGCAATTAGATTATTGTAATGACAGTTTATGAATGATTTGAAATGATAAAGTATGTGTGTACATTACATACAGAAATTTACATTTATTAAATATTGAAAGAAAAAGAAGGGTTAAATCTGTCAAATTATTTTTTTTTTTACAATTTTGTGTTAGATCAGATATCTATTTTTGTAGCAATTTTGTTTTTATAAATGATTGTTTGTCACTTTGGGAGCTTAAGCTTGGTGGGAACTCTAATTTTGAAATTGTCTCATCTTAAAATTAAAGGAAAGAAACTCCAATTTTAGATATTACAGATATACGTGAAAAAGGATTAAGTCTTTTTTTTTTTTTTAAGACAAAAGTGTCTGAAAACCAGGTATGTGATTTTTTGGGTTGGTCAAAAATAGCAATTCACACTATCACTCTAATTGGGTGAGTTGACTCAAAAATCGGATATAAAAGCAGTCTGGAAGAGCTATTAGATTATTGTTATTATAATATATTCGTGATAGAGACTTTTTAAAAAATTATTGAAACTAAAGCAGACAAACATTTTTAATTCTGCTAGATAACCTTTTTCTTTTGAAAATCATTTTTTATGAAGTTTTGAATGTTGAAAATATAAGAAATGACGGGGTAGAAAAATTAGATATGTTTCCCATCAAGACCTGACCATCGTGTAGCTGCAGATCATATAGGAAAGAAAAGATGTCTTGTCTGAAAAATAATATTCTACACCTTTCAACTGACCAGAGAAATAAGATGTTTGTAAATAGAAAGAAGAAGACATTCACCTGCATTCAAAGGAGATCAGAAAGATGAATTAATCTACTGATAAATATTAATCATCAAGTCCAATTAATTGTTCCAGCAACTGAGTTTAAAACCCAAGAAATTTATAAACGTGAAAACAACTGCTGTATTTCATCCACTAAAAGAATCATGCTTGACAGGAAGAGAAGAAAAATTAATATAAAGATTTCCAAATTGTCCACTAAAGCAAATAACCTCAATAGGATCATCATCATCAAATAATTATACACTTTAAGAAAGAGATTGTTCCAAAGAAACACAGAAATTGTTGCTGCCAAAGATAGACATTAAACAAGAGAAATTTGACTCATTAGAAGTCGCTACAAAGAACTGGTAGTATAAAAAATTTTTTTGATATATTTTCTTTATGATATCAGAGTCTTATTAAAATTTTAGCTATAAAGTGGTATAGCTTATTTAAAGAACTTTTAAAGACAATTCAGATCGATTAAAACCAATAATTTATTACCAATAATAACCTTGAGCTTCATAAATGATCTTGAATGTATCAAAATTATTTGTTTATTAATTTACAGTTATAAAATATTAATGTGTAAAATAATTTTTTGTATTATTATTTTGGTTTTAAATAATATTTTGTTATTATGGGATAAAACACACACCTACATAATATTTTTACATGTGTATAATTGTGTGCAAATGTGAAGTAATAAGTAGTATTAAAATATTAAATTAGTTTGTTTTAGGAAAATATAGCATTTCAGCGCTTAGAAGAGAGGGGGAGAGAATAATTTAAACTTGTTTCTAAAACTTGCTTTTTCCAATTTTACTAACAATTATTTCTGTCATTCTACTTACATGTTAGATTTATAAAGTATGTGTGCCAATGAGTGAATTTTTTTTTTTATATGAAATACTTTTCTTGTGGATGGAACATTTTAACAAATCGGTTACCCAATTTAATACAATATACTTTTGAAATACATTTATGGGAAAGAGGGAAGAATTTAAAATTTAATGTTATGATTTTAAAACAGTCGATTATGATTATTGTTGTTATTATTAATATAAATTTTCATGTAAATATAGAAATTTTTATGTATATGTTAGAAATGCAGTAATAAATATTAGTTTATGTTATTAAATGAGGCATATATAGTTCATTAAGAGTAGTCTTTATCAAGTGTGATCATTCATCATCAATGGTTGAATATTAGTTGTTTAAGATATGATTAAATATGCTAAGATTAACAATAATTATGAATTTCTTTATAAAAATTAGGTTTTATGTTTAGGCTTAGTCCTAAAGCTGTGGTTGAAACCATTGTCATTATCGTTATCATTATCGTCATCATCATCATCATCGTTTTAATTAATGAGCTGTTTAAATGTTTAAAGGCCATAAATAAATATTGATTTCATAGTATTTAGTGATTTCTTAGTATTATTATAACCACCGTCCCATCATCTATTTCATGCAAGGATGAGTGAATTGCCATCCTAAATTAATAGTAATCTGAGCTAGTAAAACCTATAAAAAAAAAATATTGAAACACATTTGTTATGCTAAGGTCTAAGAAATGATTTATGTCTAATGAATTCTACTTCAGTTTAAAGATGTTTTATGTTACCTAGGTGTTTACTTAAATATTAGTGCATACAGTGCTATGGGTCTAAAATCAAAATCATACATTTTGTAAGAAATAAGGTACCAAAAGGGATTCAAACCCGGTACATGTGAAAGGTTATTAGATATAACTGTATCTAGATTCAAATAATCTAGTGGCACCTTGCTAGACCATATTCACTTGGTATTTGTTTGGATATGCACTTAACATCAAACCAAGAAATGAAAGTGGATAAAATCTACTGTCTGTATACCTGAGCAGATATTTTATTGAGTTACTAGTGTACTCACCTCACGTGATTTCCATATACCTGAGTTATAATAGTTTTTTTTTTTAAGAATATAGACTTTATTTTATATAAAGTGTTACAAATGAATTTCTCTAGACAACAAAAAAAAACTAGTATAAATTTATATTTTTACTAATAACTTTCTGAATTTCTTGTACTAAGAACCAGTCCATGTGGGTAGGTAGATTTCTTTGGGTGCAAGAAGCTTATCTTTTTTTCGAATAGAATTAAATGTATTTTTAATAAATAGTTGTAAGTCCAATGGAGAATTTGTTATAACTATATGGCATCTAAGTAACCATATTACATGGTTAATAAATATGCATCTTCTGATATTGCAAAAATTACCCATTTTAATATTATGAATGATATCAAAGAGTTCTGGATTGTGATTATTGAAATAATTTTGAATTATATATTTTGCTTCTCTTAGCCCCGAGCAAGAAACAAGAATATGATTAAATGTTTCACTATCTTTTTTACACAAAATACATAAGGAATCAATCCTTTTAAATCCTCTATTTGAAATAAGGAAATCGTTGGTAGGAAGTGAAGCTAGATTTATTTTAATGATAAAATCAATATATTTAGGCATTAAATACCATTTTCTCATTTTATTAAAAAGATTGATATTAGTCACTTCAAGATAACTAGGAGGGCATATCAGCTGAGGATTCATCATTTTAAACGTGTCCCAATATGTGTGCTTATTATTAAAAAGAATTTCATTTAAATCCATTTGTTTATCAATAAGTGAGATGAGAAATTGTAGCCAATTTTTTTTAATATTCGGAGGAGGTGTATCTGTGGGAATGATTGTGTTATAATAGTTGTTATTAATAATTTGTTTATAATTAGTGGTATTGTGATATCTTGAGAAATCTAATTATAGAAGTATGTTTCATTGAATCCAATGACCCTTAATATGATTGATAACTCAGTCGGATCTTTTTGTTTAATAGCCACTACTCAGGTATTCTTCTCATAATTTAATTTAAGCTACAATGCTTTTCGTTTATTAAGCTAAAGATTTATATTTGAATCTTTTCATAATTATTTAATACATTTGGATCGTTTGATCATCTTTATTAAGTTACAATGAATATTTGAGACTTTAATAATATTTGGATTTTTGACAAATCCAATGATATTTTAATATGCAATTGAGATTTCCCTTTAATAATGTTACAATATATATGTAAGATCCTACTATATGCAACATTATTTAGTTACTTAATACAACATTTTGCCTATATATATATGTATTTCTTTATTCAGATTTCACAAGTAGTAGATTAAAGCATGTATTTTATATGCTAGCAAAACTTAATTTCATATCACAAGTAGTTTTAAAGGTTGGTGTGGGTGCGATCATAAGTTACCCTCACATGGTGATTATATATTTAACAGAAGAATTGAAAGTCAGCAACAGAAATTCTTATTTATGTTTACTATTTATATTCATGTAATTAAGATGAAATTAAATTAAAATCTACTTTTAAACTATTATTAAGTTCAGTAACTTACTTGCCTTTTTTTTTTTAAATCTTTGTAGCATTTGTATTAGTTCTGATTGTAATCTTTGGTTCATGCTGCATTTTCAGATGATAAGAAATATCTGCCTTTTTCTCACCTTTAATTTCACTCATTTCTAATTTCATATTTAAACTTCTTTTTTAAGTTTAGAAATACCATTATAGAAAATACATATTACATAGTTATCGATTCATCGCAGATATTATTTTATTGAAAAATTTTAGTCGGTTGCCTTATATTGTAATTAAGTTATAGGAACAACTCCACCATGTTTGTTAATATTTATGTTTTAACTTTTACTTTACAAAATTGCAAAGGTGAAAGGAAATTTGGATTTATTCATTCTTACTGTGACTAGAGGGAAAAAGTATTCATGATATTGAACAAGTTATGATAATAGGTTAAGATATTGAACAAATTAAGATAATAGTGACCTCTATGAAGCAGTATTTAATTATTAATGTCATTGTATAGCATATGTAATGATAGATTTCCAGATTTGTTTTATGGTCAATAATTGATTTTTGGTTGAAGAGAGGAACTGCCCAGCTAAAAATCTATTGAGTAACTATTTAATTATTAAAGTTCTACTCTTATTCACGCTTATAATTTAGAAGTTTCAATGTCATAGGTTTTGAATCCTAACTAATATGGTTATTGAATTATATAGATTTAAATAAATTTGAGAAACTATATTTGTAATTTTTATTATAAACTGACTGCAAATTTATGCCTTTGTTATCACATGATTTCCTTTCCAAGCTTAAACTGTGGCTTTATCACTCTTTGTTATCAGTGCAAGCTTTTATTTAACAGATACAAATAAATAATGCCAAACAAACATCTGTAAAGGATTTATAATTAGTTAGTTTTCATTTAGGTATGAATTACTTAGTCTTTTGCATCTATCAAAACTCATAATTTGGACATTTCATTTTTGACTTCAAAAATTGTGAGTGTGGTTGCAGAATAAAAATAAGTTGACAAGTGAATAGATAAATCATTTAACTAGTCTGAAGATTCTGGTTTACCACTGCTATCTAACATCTCTTGATTGGTCTGGTGCTGGTATTGATGACAGAAAAAATTTCAAAGACAAATGATAAACTCATGATATCTGAGCTTGAAAAGGGAATTCATGATATAATTTTGAACAATAATTTATGAAGACTATTTTTGATATATTAAATTCGCATGCATTGCCCTCATTAAAGTTAATTTGTTGTTGGTTAAATTCTACATCATTATCTAGCTTTGACAACTTATACAAAATAATTACACATGATATTACGATGTAAATTTTTACTTTTAGCATGCAAGTTATACATATAAAGATTATATTATGTTTTTTATTTACTTGCAGATGATTCACAAACTGGACAGAAGAAAAAGAAAAACAAAAAGAAGCTTTTATTTAGTACTACAATGGCCTGTACTAAATGAATTTATCTTTTTAAATCGTTCTTGTTTGTTCATTAAGCAATGATTTGAGTTTTTTTTTTTTTTTTGCCTAACTTTTTTAAATCTTAATTTGTTAAATTATTTACCATGTAGTAAATTATTATATATTTTAGAATCATCTAGCCATATTTTGATTAAGCATTGATTTTTTTGGGGAAGGGGGTAAGTCAGTTTTAAAACTTTTTATTGTTGTCTATTATTGTTAACAATAAAGGATTTGTAGCTGTTGTTCCCAAGAGGGAAGATATTAGTTAAAGCAAAATGTGAATACAAATATTTAATAAAAATATTTATAACCTAAAAAACTGAAATAATTTTAAAAGGGGGGGGGGGTGAAATTCGCTATTTATATCTATTTTATGTAGAATATTTATTATTGTTTATAAATTGTATTTTATTTTAAATTCGATTTTTTTTCTTTTTTTGGATGTATATTTGTTTTCACTATATTTCTTCTAGGATGTAAATCTTTTTTTTTTTAGTACTGAACAGTTTTTTTGTTGAAAAAATTTGGCTTTATTTTATATATTAAAGTCATTACCACTGTAAAACAAATGAATATATATATGTATGTATTGCTCAATATTTTTTAAACCTTTTGTGGCTATATATGTCAAATTAGTTAACATTTAAGCTTCTTATATTTCAGAAAAAATTTGGGAGGGGGAAAAATATAATTCTGTCCAAAGTAACAAATATAAATATTGTGTGGGACAAATTGTCAAAATAAACAAAATATAAATTATGACTTTTGTTTTTATTTCATACAGTTTTTTAAATGCATCATAATAAAACAGATATAAAAATTTGATGCAGATTAGCCCCCAAATATTCTGTACTTTAATAAGTTGTTGTTAATTACTTTTTATTACTTATTATTTCGATGTAAGGTAATGTAAACATTTTAATTAGAATAAATTAATAATTTGAACAACAAAAAAAAATACTAATAATATTTTTAAATTATCAATTGGTTATTATTATTAAATCATTTTTAAAATTTATGCTTTGTTAATTTTGTTTTGTGTTACTTGCATTATATTTAAAAAAATGTAGTTATTTATTAAGTCTATGTTGGTAGTGAATCTAATTTTCAGAATGGTACTTGGTTTATTGTACTCACTAGGAATAACCCCAGAAGGAAACAGTATTTAATGATAGTAAAACAGTATCCCAATATAATATAAAATTAGAAAACCAAAACACACCTTTTATCAGAATATACATTTATAATAATGCATTGAACTAGTTCAGTATTATGTACTTAATGAAAAATGAAATATAATTATTAAAAGATGTGATTTTATAGCCCATAGAAGTCATTGAAAGATTTTGACAATAGAAAGTTTGTTAGTTTTACCATATTCTCAGTAGATCTATGTATTTGCTTCTATTATTATAATATTCATTAAGGCTGTAGCCTCAAGCACATGCGTATAAAATGCGATAGTATGGACCTCTACAGGTCTTAAAACCACAAGCTTACGCATGTGCTTGAGGCTACAGCCTTAATGAATATTATTTACGTAATCAATGTGCGTTTAAATAAATTCTATTATTATAGTATTTCAGTTATAATTTCTCTATAACCTAGATGAGTAGATGGAAATAAGGTGTTTTTATCCATTTATTTGTAATTGAGTTCTACAATAGTAGGAGCATGGCCACTATATACAAATATAAGGCTTTGTGTTGGTATATTTGTTCTCCCTTTAAGTGGGAACTTTATAAAGTTATTAAAAAACATTAATAAATAATGTTGACTTATTGATAAAAAATGTGGCCAAAATTTGCCATTGCAAATATTCTCAATATATTTATAGTTTATATTGTTATAGTATCTCATTTATAATCCTATAGGTAAATTGGAAGTTGGTATTTTTCTGTAATACTAAAAGTATGGCACATGCATTTTAAATGTAGATCGGTGTGTTGTTTATTTTTTTAATAAAGATAGTTGTTCTCCATTATGCTTTGGTATGATTGTTATTAGTTTAAGGGGAGTCTTTATAAAGTTATTAAAAGATTAATAATTAATTTTAATGTATAAACTGACAATAGAAAAGTTTATTAACTTCGCTGTTGTAATATTCTTGGTATAATTACAGGTTTGCTTTTAATGTTACAATACCTCAATTATAGTCTGCTTATAATCCTAGATTGGAAAGAGGGTGTCTTTTATTCATCTATTTGTAATTGAGTTTTATAATATTAGGAGGTATGGTAGCCATATGATTGTATTATTTATTTATTGATAAAAAATATTTACACATTAGAATGGTTTTCACAGGGGGAAAAAGTATGAATAGTATTTTTGATTCTCTCATACCTGGAGTTGCTTATTACTATAGCACAATATTTCAATTAGATTTTACTCTACTATCATTTGGGTATACACAGTTCATTAAATGTTGGTATTAAGAAAGTTAATTACAGAAGAGATTTAGACAAAATATCAGACTATAGTAACAGTAAGAAACTAAATATATAGAAAATGCCAAAGTTATTTATATATATATTAAGACATTTTGGATTGCTATATTACAAATGTTATTCTTTAAAACAGTATATTTCTCAAATACAATTTAAAAATTAAAAATATAATATATGGAATATATAAATTAAAATTTTATATATTTAGATTTATCTATCTGTTTTTGGTATTTATGTAGTATCACATTTATAAAAGATAATTAATAAAAAGTTTTTTTTTTATTAAAATTTATATAATACTCTGGGATATTGCTTGTGATAGTTAATTAAATTTGAAATTGGTATGAAAAAAGGCAACCCGTTATTTTAAGAAACAATATGAATTCAATTTGCAATTAAGTATGCTTATTAATTAATATAAAAACAATTAGGCCGGTTTATTATATTAATGCAGACTGCTAAAAAGCTGGTTACTGGAGTGAATGACCAATAACAATAAAAACATGCTGAATTAAAATAATGATAGTTACTGAAGAAATAATAGAATTCAATGCTATTGTTGGTTTTTCACTTAATATGGGTATTTTTTCTGCAACTAACATATGATAACTTATTGAACCATCTGAAAAGAAATGCCATCATTTAAATAAATAAATAAAAATGAATGGCAAGAATTGCCTATTTATAAGAATAATTATTATGAAAAATAATAATATACTGCAAGTGATTATAAAGAATTGGTGAAAAGAACTCTAGAGAATTAAATCATTTGCTTCGAAAAATTATATAGAAATCCAGAGAAATTATTAAGCAAAAATATATTTCAACATTAAAAAAAATGGATCATACTAATCATTTCACAGTAAGAAATAAACCTAAGGAAACATATACACACACCGTATAAAGACATTCATATATTTGACTGACATTTCAATTCTCCATAAACTTTTATTCTTATTATTTAATGATTGTAACAATTTTGAATAGCTTATAATAAAAGTAATATAATTTTGTATGTACTATATATATTTTGATGTTTAATATTGTTTTGTGTTTCATTCTGTCTTATTAATTTGTCAAGCAAACTTTGGTCATTCTGTAGTAAGTAAGCTTATTATAATAAATTAGTGAATTAATTAGAAAAATTGGAAAATAAAAGTTATTAAAAAGTGAAATAGAACACTTGGAAACTCACATTGATTAGAATTTGTGTATTTTATCTTTATTTTAATCATTAAAAGAATATTTGCTTCTACCAAATTTCTTTACTCTCCACACATTCGTCCTCTACATAGATGGACTATATATGTATAAATATATGATTGGTTTTTAGCCCATAAGCCATGTTTGACAATAGATTAATTAGTTCTTTGGTAAGTGAAATTGATCAATATAGGAGTTTTAAGTTATGGCCCATTATGAGTTGATTTAGATCTTTCAGAATGTAAAGATAATTTACTCTTGGTCACTGAAAGAATTTTATATATATTTTCGTTCATAGATATTAAGAACTCTTACTCATTGTGTTTAATATTTTGTTGTTAAACAATTTTCTTTGAGTTCATATTTCAAATAATTATAATTGTTGCATAAATTTAGAACTTTATTAAATCTTGAGAATAAATCTGATCATAATCTATAGATATATTTTCTTGGATACAAAATTCTCAACATCAGTGATTATGCATATGTGTTAGCTGTTTGCCCTTTGTTTTTATCTCATTTAATATATTCACTTAGATAATTTAGCAACTCATTTGTGGGGCTTAAATAAATGATTCCATGCCTTTGTTCAATTGCATTCTGTTTAATAATTTGATGTCCTACAAAACTATATATGAGACTCATATTTGCAGCCAATCTGTTTATTTATATAAAATGGTGAACTATTTTATAGGCCTAACAAAACAATCACAATCCATTGGTAATACAAAAGTAAATAATATTTCAGTCATCAAGTACAATATTGTAAGATTGCAGAAAAAAAAGTAAGCGATCCATAATGAATGCTAAAAAGAAAACGTAGTAAACATTGTTTTTATTTTAAAAAAAGAAAAGTTATTAAATTAAAAGGAATAACAGATTTAAAAAATTGATTATGGTCCAAATTATCAATTACTTATAAAGATGATAAATGAAGATAAACAACAAAAAGAAAAGAAAAATCGAGCACTATTAAAATAAAATGAGAAAATTGAAGCAATATTAAGAGATTAATATTTGGAAAAATGATGATATAAATTGGTTTAAGGTTGGGGAAGTACAAAAAGATATAAGACATTTCTTAAAAAGAATGAAATGTTCAAGGCAATCAAAATTTCTGATGGTAATTAATAAAATAATTAAATAAAAGAGGACAGGAAAATGAGAATTGAAAAAGTGAAGCAAAGCAAAAAGGATAACTGAAATGTAAATTGCATGCCAAAAAAGTATTAACAAAGCATGGAAGAAATAAAAAAAGAAATACAAGAACAGAGTATTAGACAAGCTGTCAATTAATAATGACATTTAAGGAAAGAAAATGTAATAAGGTCAATTAAAAGAAGGTAAAGAATCTCAGTAAAAGAGGTATTAACATGTGTAACGAAAAACAGAAGAGTAGAAATCTGAAAGTGAGATATCAAAAAAAAAAAACAGGTAAGATTCTTAGATAAATTATAGAAAAGGTACATAGTGTCAATAAAGATGAGATTGAGGCCAAAAAATTTTTACAAACAGATAATTGAAGAGAAGTTACCTGGAAAGTGCCAAAATCCAGTAAACCAGTTTATGAGAGATTGAAGAAAATGAGCAGTTAGGAAACTAAAAAATTTTAATTAAATGTTTTAGCGAAGAGAAAGATTAACATTGGTAAATAAGAAGGAAACTCCTTTATTGGACCATGTATTTAAAGAATACAAGAATGTAGATTGAAAAATGCCAGGATGGTATCAATACTGCAGGGAAGATACAACATCAATACAGGGGAAAGATGTAACCAGGTTTTTCCAATATCTAGTATTCAGGCTAAGGGCTTTAATCATGTGCCTTGTCAAAGGACCAAGTAATTAAAATAGTAAAGAATAATTTATTAACAAAATTGGAATAAATGGTGGAAACATCTTATAGAAAAATGTTTGAAAGATTGTTGAGCTTTTTAACTCGATATAAATAAACAGGTATTTGCGAAACTTACATATCAGAGTTTCAATAATAATCAAAATAGACTGCTACCAATTCATCCTAAAAAAAATACTAATTTTAATAATATCTCTAAATAGGAACCAAAGAAGAAATACAAAAAGATCTGAAAATCATGATAGGATAAGAATTGTAAATAGTTGAGGAATCAATTTTATAGAAAAATTAGAGACCATAGTGTAAGTCATCTAGAATCTATCCATGCTATATTGAGAAAAATAGCAAATATATTATTATTTGAAGGCCTGTACTTTCTTTAAATATATTTATAGCAAAATTAAAATAATTTAACTTTTAATTGTAAGGGAATCTTTAGCTGATACACTATGGCAGTGTTGGAGAAACAAATTCGTGGATATTAAATTATCTCAATTGTAAAGAATGACTTCATCAAAAAAAGGTCTAGATCAGGGGCCCCAACCCTATGCCCGCGGGCATCATGGTGCCCGCAGACCATTGTACGTGTGCCCGCCGCTATCTGAACATGATAAAAAATTATTTATCTGATATAAATAAATTTAATTTTTAAATTTTTTTATAAATTATTGTATTATACTGTAATCAAATATAAACGTTAAAATATAAACGTTAATTATATGTTAAAATTTTATTTTTGAAATAAATATTTTTTTGTACATTGTGTGTATTATTAACAATTTCCAACTATAAATTTACATTGAAAAAATAAATGGTGCCCGCCACCTGGCCGGTATTATAGAGTGTGCTCTTAAGTGCAAAAAGGTTGGGAACCCCTGGTCTAGATAATCATGTTAAATTATATAAATAAAAATATATAATATAGGGTATATGAGCACAGACTTTTCAGATGACCCATCACTCTCCACTCTATCTAATAACACTGATACACTCGAGCACATATATGCTGCAAAGATAAATAATCACCAATATACGTATTTCATGCTAAACCAGCAATCATCAGTTGGTCCAGACTATCATCTTTACACACATATATAGTATAAGTGCTCAGATATATATTAAGATAGACAATCCTCATACTTTAATGGACAGGCTCCAATCTACTACACACTCCAACTCTTCAACCGTCCATCCAACTGAAAATCTGAAGATGGAATGCTCTGAGGCCGAGATTCTTGTCACACCCATGTTGACCTAAGGTCAATCTAAACCCCACATGTACAGGACATAATCCATTTAATACATATGCAAGGATAGGCAGACATCTCTACAATGTAATAACAAACACAGGCTTATTATATACCTGTGTCTATATATGTAATATAGGTTATATGAGCACAGACTTTCAGATGACCCATCACTCTCCACTCTGTCTAATAACACTGATACACTCAAGCACATATATGCTGAAAAGATAAATAATCACCAATATATGTATTTCATGCTAAACCACTTATAGTATATATGTGTGGGAGATGATAATCTGGACCAACTGATGATTGCTGGTTTAGCATGAAATACGTTATTGGTGATTATTTATCTTTTCAGCATATATGTGCTTGAGTGTATCAGTGTTATTAGATAGAGTGATGGGTCATCTGAAAGTCTGTGCTCATATACCCTATATTACATATATAGACACAGGTATATAATAAGCCTGTGTTTCAGCTACAAATAAAAATGTAAATGTTCATTTGTTCAAAATCTTAAATCTCTGAAAGTTCTTCACCGATTGCTTTGAAATTTTGACACAACGTTGCATTCAAATATGTGCGTGTTTTTATATACCTGTGATAGATAAAAACATACTTTTTTTGAAAAACAGCGCTATCAGTTGGACATATTTTATGATTACATTTCAATGTTTCCGATTGCATTGTTAAATTGAATTTTCATAGATTTCAATTTATTTTCATTTTGATTTAATTATTTCGTGTGAGAGATTGCAATTCCCAATTCTATTGGTGTTTGCAATCAACACGGGGCCAATCTTTGAAAAACAGCGCTATCTGTTGGACGTAAAAGCAACATGCTATACTAAATATTTTACAATTCCATTTCAATGTTTCCGATTGCATTGTTAAATTGAATTTTCCTAGATTTTGATTTATTTTCATTTTGATTTAATTATTTCGTGTGAGAGATTGCAATTCCCAATTTGATTGGCATTTGCAATCACCATCAACAAAGCTCAGGGCCAATCTTTAGAATTGTATGGTTTAGATCTAGACACGTATTGCTTCTCGCATGGACAATTATATGTTGCATGTTCTAGAGTCGGTAAACCTGACAATCTTTATATCTGCACAGACAATGAAACAACAAAAAATATTTATACCCACAAGCATTGTGAAATTAAACATATTAGAAACGTGCGCTTTCTCCTTTTCCATTTAACCAGACTGAGCCACAGCAACGCGTGGCCGGTTACAGATCTAAACAACGGAAAGGATGAAATGTATACACAATTCATGTTTAATGTAGATAATTGAATATTTATAAATATCCCATGCCTGCTACACATGCAAGTAGATTTATAAGAAATTTCAATTCTCTATGAAAATCTCTTTCATTTCACTAAATACTGTAGAGAAAGTGAAATCCTAATTCAGGATGAAAAATCAAGAGATTTTTACTGAGAATTTAAGGCCTTTTTCAAGGATTATTTCAAACCAATAAATTATTAAAATGCCAGTTGGGATTATACCATTAGTGAAATTAAAAAAAAAAAAAAAATGGTGGAAAACTAATGTAAGTGTGTTAGGAATCTGTTGGAGAAAGAATATTAGGTACTTAAGTTAGATATTAAAAGTTATGCCGCGAGTCATATTCAGTTTTTTTCTCTAAGAGTAGACCATCTCTGAACCAAAAATAAGAGCCAAGTACACTAAACCAATCAATGTGCAACAAAAAGTGTATATATAAAGACATCAAAATATAGCATTTATTTGCAAGTGTACCTAATATATAATTAAATATTATAGAACATAAAAATAATAAAACTATAATTATTCCTTTATTTTTTCATGTTCTTGATGATTTATCCAAATTTCATAAACTTTGTATAGGTTTATCTACTTTTCTGACAAGATATAATGCTTAATTTTTATTAAATTATTTAAATGATCATCTATTATGGAATTTTGATTTTATTGCATTCATTAAACAACAACATTCACAATCTCTGCTGGAAGTTTGAAAAGTTGCATAAATATCCAAAAGTTCTTTACATTCTTAGTTCTTTTAAAGCATATGTAACTAAATCATTAAATGTTTTGATTATTCCAATTTCTAAAATTGTATCTAAGTTTATATGGATTTATCATTATTATAGATTTATATTTTCCAAAAACATTTTAGATTTTCTGTCCTTTATGTTTAAATTATTTTTCATTACAAAAACTTCCATGGCATTCCAGTCATTTATCGTTCTTCTGGGAATCTAGTATCCATATGTTTGAATAAATGTACATATGGGTGAAGTATCTATATAATCATTGGAATCTAAAATTGTTTGAATGTCCACACTTCAGCAGATAACATCTAGATATTACACTCTTAGTTTATTAATTTTTGTCTTGATAAATTAGTCCTTTGCAAAGTTATGCTTAATGCTGATAATTCTACATGTTAAGGAATCACGTTATTTGATATTGTGGGTTTTTGAAGTTTTTTAAACCATTTATTTATTTGTTATTTAATTCTTCAACTTGTTCTGTGCAGTAACTTATTAAAATGTCATAATTTCTTGCCAGAGCATTTAATGCAATGTCTAAATATTCATCTTACTTCAATGAGAGATCTTAATGATACAATATCAGTTTCAGAAATGGCCAATCAATTCTTGTAGATGATCTATTAAACATTATACATTAATAAATGGAACCTATTTCCATGCATCATCTATTTCAAGATCTTCCCTGTGAGCCACACATTGCTGAAGTAAAATATTGTCTTGTAGATGAGCAGCTATTTGTTTTTCCGGTTGTTTTACAATAGCGTGTTGAAACCGCCGGAGGGCGTTATTTCTATGCTAGCGCACAGAAATATGCCGTTTAGGTGGCCTCCGCCGCTATCGAACGTTTTATTTCTAACGCGTAAGCCTAGAAATAGTCCGTTGATACGGAGGAGGGTACCGGCTGACTGTTTATTTCTATGCTAATGCGCAGAAACGTGACATTTAGCCAATCTTGCCGCAGAAGCTATCGTGTCAGCTTACAGTTCAGATTTGGGCTAAGCATTTCGGACTAGCGATCATATTTCACTTTTTTTTATAGTATTGTCTGAGGGTGGCTGGAATTACGATTGTCGAAACTATTTTAATATTCATTAAGACCACCTCCCCCTCTATCTCGCATGTTTTAGGAAGGTCTACTAACAATTATCAGCAGAGTCTCATGCTTCCCTAGCCCCCATTTCCTGCTGAAAAAATTTGCCAAATGTAGTTAAAAGTGTGATTCCCATCAAATCACGCTCTAAGTCACGTTTCGTGCGACAACAACTGCGAGCTGATTAATCGAATAGCTGAAATAGGACAACTTGTTTTGCCGAATGTCAAAGAAAGAACAAGGATTCTTCTCTGACTGCTGGAACCGGCGGTTTATCAAACAAAACTTCTTGAAGCTGCATGCCTGCTATGTTTTTTTTTTTTTGCCTGAAGAGCCCAAAAAGTTGCTTTAATTGCCATATAGATTGATGTTTTTTGAGGGGGATTACCGTCAAAACTTGGTCAATCTTCGAGTTGTTGGCGTTCCGTTCTGTTAGCAATTGCAAACACCCTCCCCCCCTCTCCCAAAGTTGGACTTTGGCTTGTAAATGTTACTGTTAAACGGACAATAGATTTGTTTATCAAAATAAATAAAAAAGTAGTTGAATTGGCTGATTTTTTGTTTGTCGTACAATAACGAACCAAAAATGGAAAAGGGTTTAATGAGAAGAATCAAAACAAACAAAAATCGGTTAACTACTTTTTAAAAATCATTTTTAATTGATCCGTTTTTGGGGTTTTTTTTTTTTTATTTGGGGTAGCCAAAATAGATTTGATAGCCGCCGTACTTTTATTTTAAATGTGATAAACAACCAAAAAAACAAAAAAATACGTAGACAGTGAAAAAAAAAACCCCGTCCCCTTTGAAAATATAAATAATGAAAAGAATCAAAAGCAAAAAAAAATGAAGTACTTTTTTTTTGTAAATTCATTTATTTGTAATTTTTTTGTTTATGCATTTGTTTATTTTTTTTTTGTTTTGGTCGTGTTTAAAAAAAAATTTGATTTGATATTACTTTTATAAATGTGATAAACAAAAAAAACCAAAGCCAACAAAAAAAAAGAAAAGAAACCCGGCCCTGGCAACATTATATTTATCTTTGTTTACAAACCGAGCCCGCCCTTTGGCGGTTTCAACACGCTATTGTAAAACAACCGTTTTTCCTAACATTACAGATGATCCATCAGAGGTAAAAATAACCATTTTTTGTAAATCAAGGTTATTATCTCCATAAAGTATATTCCTATTACAATAGAATGACTATCACATATAATAAGCATAATAATGTCTGCAAATTTTGTTTGATAGCTGGATTCAAATTTTGATCAGTATTTGTATACAATATTTTTCTATTGAAATATTCATACTTTCATCAATTGTCAAACAATGAAATGCACTAAAGCTCTTTTTCCTTCTCATTTTGGAACTATTGTCCAAGCCATATCCTTTGATGATGATATCTTGATAATTTTCAGTGGCCTCCAAAACATTTCCATTCTGAATATTAAATTCCAAACATCACATTGCAAGTCATCTTTGTGGCAACTCTCTACAGACTGTAAGCTACCTTTTCTTCATGGCTAACTTCTCATCCTTTCTTGACATCTCAATATGTCTAAAATGCTAGTAACTTATTTAAACAGTCTTATTATGAACACCTTCAGTATGAAAGTGAAAGCATTCTCCCCAAAAATGTATCACATTTTGAATGTTTGCATAATGAATGTTATTCTATTCTTAGCTAAGTACTTGCCTATTATAGCCTATGGATGTTTTTAACACCACTTTCAGTAAACATGTCTGTACTAAAAGCACACTTCTAGGGCTTCACAACTTTATTCATTGGAACTGCATTCCTATATGCAAAGGAGGCTCAATTTGATATGTCCCAAATCTTCTGTAACACACTAGGTCCAATATATATATCATAACATTTATTAATCCATTACTTAGTAACCTTCCCTCCAATGCTATTGCTTGTTTTAATTTCATACATCAATTCTTTTTCACAGGTGATTCCATTGAGCATGCTAATCTATTTGACTAGTATAACATCGAATATCCCATTGGCATATCTGTTAAAGATTTAAATAAGATGACTATCAAATATCTATGGGTAATCCTGCTAGTTGCTAAGATTCTAATCAAATTCTAAGATCTTTGTGGTCTTCAATCATGTTTGCAAATTTTTTCTAAATTTTATTACAGGTAGTAAAATTCCAACTAAAATGTTTTTTGATAATGGATTCAAGCTGAATCTTGAAGCTACACATGTTTTGTGCAATAATTATCCAATAGAAATGCTACACCTTTTTCAAAACTACTCGTACTTCTCATCTCTACATCTATTTTTGTTTCATACATGTACAATATATCTCAAACAGTTGCTTAAAATATATATAATACTTTAATGCCTATAGCATTATAATTATTCACACATTAAGATTCATACGTCTTACACACTACTCCATAATATTTGACAATTGAAATACAATGTACTCAGAAATAAATTATTATTTATACTCAAATTTTTATGCAGCAACAACATGACCAAAACTTGCATTCTATAATCTACCTCAGTTGTACACTCTCATAGCTTGAACATTTACTCCCCATCAAATTTCATTATTGAAAATAAATATCTGGCTGTTTCAATATATGAATATGCACTGAAAAAAAAAGTTTAATTTTCATTGTTATGCAATATTGGAATATGACACTTCAAATTTGAATCATTCTTTATTGGAATTAAACAAATTGCCTGTACCTATGTTTGCCTATGTCCCTTATATTTATTGTAAATATATTAATATTTGTATGTAATTTGTTATCAATAAAGTTTTTTAATAAAAAACAATGAAGATATTCCAACTTTATCAATCTCTTTATGTATGACTAAATTTATATTCTATAAATTTGAAGGAATGATTCGAGAGTATTAACAAATTTTCCTAATGATCATGTATAGATCACACAGAAAGTATTGGTTAATTTATGGTAATTGTTAGGATAAGAATTTTAATCATGTTTTTGTCTGTTTTCTTGAATTCAGCATTTTCTAATCCGAGATTATGATCTGAATTACCCATTAAAATTTCTCGAAATTTGTCAATTGTTTTTATTTTGGATGGGCACAGTCATTATGAATTTTTAATTTAAATATATTTTCCATTTGTTTCATTTTTTACCAGTAGTAAATTCACCTTTTGAATTTGACTGATAGCAAATTTTACAAATGATGTCATATATATTTTTCAATAACTAAAAACATCCCAAGTTTAATAATTGTAATTTTTGATAGCAATTTGTTTTTCTTATTTTTAGTTTGTCTAGCTGATCATTTGACATTTATAGGGGCAAAAATAAAATATTTATATGTTGGATGATTTTTTTAAAAAAATTACAATAATAAAAAAAAGTGTCCCATCACACTTAAGCTGCAATCCCAATTGTGTCAAATGTCCTGCTGTGTCAATGGTCAGTGGAGGAAAGGCAATAATCCGTCAATGTTGTTTATATATAGGTCGACAATGTAATAGTATTTGAATTTATTTTTAGTTATTTTAGTTGCAGGACACATTGCTAAACTAAAATTCTTAGCAATATCCCTGCTCCTACTGCTTATACAGATGAGTTCTATTAATCCTTTTTATCAAAATTATTCATCTAGATTCAACTTTGTGTTCAAACGTAAAAAGTAAATGGATGAATACTTCAAGTATTGGACAGTGTGAAGTCACTAAGCAGATCACAGGCTTTCAAAATTGTGTAGTACACAGTTTAAAGAAAACATTGATTCTATTGTATTGTTATTATTTGTATAGAAGAAACTTAATATAAAGTATCTGGATTTATATTTTTCCTCTTACCTTGTTTTACCAGCACATCAATTTTTGCTTCTTCTTTTTTTAAATGATTATCTAAGGTCGGACATAATTTCTGCTTTTTTTTTTTTTTATTTTTATAGAATGAATTGAAAGTTTTATCCCTTCATGGTCTACATTGACCTAGTTCACCAGCAAATAAGTAGCAAGGAAAAAGAAAGATTTCTCTTGTACATATATTTATGGTTTTTTTTATTATGTGACTGATAATCAAATTTCTTAACTTTTTTTTTTTAAGACAAAATTTTCTATAGTTTTTATGAAGCAGAATATTTGCAAACAATAATAAAATCTTTCAAAAAAATGTATCCATCATAATAAAAAGTACTTTAAAATTATAAACATTTTAAAACCCATATCTTCAATATAATATTACAGGTTTTAAGAAAATTAAATATGCAGATATTAAAAAATATTTAAGTAATAAATATTAAATAAATTATTTTACTTTGTTTACTGTTCTCACAATAATTAATATTCCATTTTAAAATTAAAATAATTTTATATTGTACCCTTTTAAAATAGAATCCCTTTAAATTTAAAATAGATCATAGAAACATATTATAAATGTTCATGAACATACATTTAAATATTAAATTTAAAGTTTATGTCATTTATGTAAATTGTTTTAATATTAAGATATCTGTTACTTTATTAATCGTATTTTAATTAACTTGTTCACATGTTTACAATATTATGTATTTTATCAGTGTGTTGTCCCTTTTAAAAATTAACTTCATGCATATGTATACATTTAAAATTCAATAGGAAAACATGATATTAAAATTTGATACCAAAAAAAATCTTATCATAAAAAATTTTGCTTCATAAGGTTCAAAACTTAAATAATATTTTTATAATAAGCCAATGAAAAATTTTGATAATGTTTAGTATTGTATTTTAAAGAGCTCAAAAATCCATAACAATAGGAATCCAAAGAAATAATCAAGAATATTTCAATTTAAAGAAAATGAAGCCACTGTTGTATAGTTAGTTATATATTATTAAAATCAGAAAAAAGAATAAATCTCTTTCATTTTTTATCTTTTTAAAGCATATTGATATACAGTGAAACTAATCCCAAGACTTTGACAGTACATTGTATATAGCAGGGGTGTCCAACAAGTCGATCGTGATCCACCGGTCGATCGCAAAGCCATTTTTGGTCGATCGCAAGGCCAATCTGGCAAGAGTTGTCGGGTAACGAATGAAACAAATTAAGTCAAGATTTTCAAGTTTTTTTGTTTTTGTTCTTTTTTTTTTTTTTCAATTTCTAGATAGGTGAAGTCCACTAAGTCGTATCATTATTGAAAATAATATTTTTAATCTTGATTTAATGTAGCTAATTTGAATTAAATATTGTTAATAATTACTCACGTTGCTTTAATTCCCCCGACATGAGTTTTTTGGCCTGTTAAATAATTGTTATTTTTTACTAGGTAGATATATAAAAATGGTATGTATTTCACACCTTCCTCCACTTAGACTGCACCTATGATAAGTCGATCGCCTATGACAACAAGTCGATCGCAAAACATTTTAAAATAAAAAGTAGATCTTATGATCACAAAAGTTGGCCACCCCTGGTATATAGTATATAATAACTTGTTTTACGATAAGCCTTGATTACAAATGAAGATTATAATATAAACAAAAAAAAATTTAAAATGTGATAATAAATTGAAAAAGCACACTTACATATATATTTACAGCACTGTGTGTGTGTTTAATTGTTCACAATTCTATTTCATCACAATTCAATACCTATCCCAGACATTTTTAAAAATTCTAACAAAAAGGTAGCAGCAGTTTCATTATCATAGTGCAGTTTCGCCGGTTATTTTAATATTTTTAAAATTAACCATTTTGTATAGATACAATCATCCCTTGGAATTGTATGATCCAGAATTTTGGCCAAGCTTAGAACTTTCTGTTATTCCTATCATTTAACCATAGATTTACGACTCCATTTTATCCAAAAAACTATTACTTACTTTAGTTACAACTTTAGCTGTTTCAGGGGCAGAAGTAACAATGGCATGAATCTGATTCTTTTTATAATTTCTCTGATTGATGACTCGTTCTTTTGAAACCTATGACTGATTTCATAATATATTACTTTTCATTATTAAATTGATAACTGCTTTTTTTCTCATTTAATCAAAGTACTTTATAACTTTTTTGGATTTATCGCTCGTAGCTCAATACATTTACTAAAGATATGCTAATATTTTACTGTATATAAAACTTTTTGAAAAAAATAATTGCAAAGAAACAAAATTATACATATGCTTACAATTACACTAATGATTCTTCTTAAAATGTAATTAAAAGATTTACATTTGACAAAGTTATATTTAGAAAGGAAAAGATGTTATTGTGGAGAGATTTGTAAAATTTAATAAATTTATATAATTTCAATATTTTTTTGGTCAGCATATAACTGAAATCATGATCATGTAATTTGAAATACCATAATTTATTGCTTTACTTTACATATATATATATACACACACACACAACTTATTGATGCATTAACTTTAGATAAGCTTCCCTAATGATGCCAAAGTAGTATTTTAAATACATTATGACTAAAAAAAATAATGTTGTATTTCCATGCTCGATAGATTGATTAATATTTTGAGAAAAGTATATACAAAGGAGTAGATGTAGAGATGTGTCTTTCATATTGAAATAAAATTAAATGACAAAAGTTTTAGATTGTCATGTCTTATTGGGTACTTTACATTGTTTGAAATAAATCAAAATTAAGAAGTCATTGCTCATAGTATTTTTTTTTTTTTTGACTTCACATACCAAACTACTCATATTTGTTCTATAAAATTGGAACTATGTAGCTTGAGTATAAGGGTTAATCATCAACAGTATATATTTTTCATGTCTTTTCCATGACATAAAATTGTTACATTAGGTGGTTTATAAGTATAAAGAGTAACCATTTGTCTTTTCATTTCACTTTATTAGGTTCAATTATATACTTTCACCAGAATAAGTGATTCTGTGCATCTATCTGTTTATCCATTTCCCATTAAATATTAGTCGTAAACCATATGTCATCCTTAACAATCATCATTAAATAAATATGGCCGTGTTAAAACTAAAGGAATTCAATCTTTGAGCTATAAATGCTGTCTGTATTCTGTTTATTAGATGTTGTCTTTTCTAGTCTATTTAATGTTGTCTTAGCTTTTCTGCAATAGTTATTCTTTCTGAAAGACTTCAATATTTTGCTAAGTTTAATTGAAGAATGAAGCAAAAATGAAATGATTTATATTGCAATATTTATAAAAACATTGATCACTCATTTGAAAATATCTAACTAGTTTCAAAATTAAGTGGCCTTCTATCAGATATAGAAGTGAATTGTTTAGAACAAGTAAGATTTATATACATGGAAATTATTTTGACATGCTGTATGAATTTATAAAGCTGAGGAATACTATCACTTTAAACACATGCTTTAGATTGGTCTATATATATATGAATTTTGATTAAAAAAAGATAAGGTGGATACATTCTTAACCTTTTCAAAGATTCGTGTTTAGCAAGAGAGTATTCCTCAGCTTTACTGACAGCACATTCATCAGAGTGATTTCCTTATGATTATTAGAAATAAAACATGGCACTAGATAAATAAATAATTAGTTATATATCTGGAAATTATACATATTTTAAGAATCTTCTGACTTACAAAAAATTATCTTCTGTGATTAATTACAAAATTAAAGCAAAAATACTTTATCTGTTTTGCATAAACATTTGTAATTATAATCCGAGTTAATTTAGAACCAGTTTAGTCATGTAAAGAATTGATGGAAAATTGATTAGTTATTTAATATTTATTTAGTTATTTGAAAGTTATATGAACATAAGATTTAATTGAGATTAATCAAAATCAATGAGTTCTCACCTTTTTTTTCTAGGTGCAAACAGTGTAAGTTTAAATATTTATATCACACTGGAATAGACTTTCAGGTCCACATTGTGGTTTAAATCCAAAGCGAAGCCATTATCCATATTTGATCAGTATATTTATTTACTCTTGATTGGAGAATTAAAAAAATATCTTGCTTGCTATAGAATTCAAAATCTATAGATCACTGTTCAATTCTTCCACTTCCAATGCTTGAATTATATATAAATTTTTATACAAATTCCCAACATCTAATGAGGGAGTGCTCTCAAAGGTGGTGTCTCATTTGTAAAGAAAAAAAGATTCATGGACATAGGTGCAGGTTGGGTCCTTCAGTCAAGTTTGATAATCAGGTTCCAGTCATTTCCATTGAAAATCTATCAGTCAACTTACACACTTCAATATTGACAGAGGATCATCAAAATAATATGGATTTTCTGCCTGGTCCAAAGACCAATGATATTGAACACTCCTGCAAGGAATCCTCATTGGAGGAAAGTATCACACATGGACTCAGACTTCACTGGTGAGGATCTTGATCCTATATCTTAGGGTATAAATTCTGTCACTGAAAAGGATATCCTGTATACAAGTAAACATTTGTCCGATTCAATCAGAAAGTGAGGAAAGTTCTGAGGGAATAACTGACAAAGATAACTTCTGACAATCATGTAACAGTAGTCAATCATCCCGGGGTGCTGGTGAATTCAAAAACTCAAGGGAGGAGATGCTGAATACTCATTACACAACTCTGCCATATCTTCTTTTGATCAATAGGTTGAGTTAAAATTCACACGATCAAATAATATATAACGTTCAACCGTGTGTTAGAATATATTTGTACAAACTTTAATATTTGTGTTAATATTAAGAATACACATGCATATATAACTCGACTATATATAAATAAATCAAATAAATAAATGACAAACTTTTATTGATTTCGTCTAGTGCTTTCAAAGGTATAACCTTCATTTTCAAGAAGTACAATATTCCTTCATTTTCACGAAACAAATATGCAAAATAGGACAGATTAAATGTGGATGGGAAAATTTAAACTTGCCATTTCTTAGATATGGCATAATATGATTCTTTTGTGTTCATCCGATATAATATAGCACACCTCTTTCACTTTCCTGCACAATTCATGCTGCTCTCTACACATAACCCGAGGCTTATCTGCCTGCACTGGTGGCCCATAGCAACAGAGTGCTGTACAAAAATAGAGGGGTGGGAATATTGTACTTCTTGAAAATGAAGGTTATACCTTTGAAAGTGCTGGAAGAAATCAATAAAAGTTTGTCATTTATTTGTTTAATTTGATTGATTTATTTATATGCATGTGTATTCTTAATATTAGCACAAATATTAAAGTTTTAACGATCAAATAATCAAATTTCAAGGGCAGAATGTCAGACAACAGTGTAGATGACCTGTTTGTCATGCCAAATGCAAAAAAGGAAAACAAAAAAACCAAAGTATCCCCAAGAAGAAACACCAGATCTTCATCTCAATAATTTTCTATTTTCAAATTGAACCAATGATTCTCCTTCCCTGTCAATGAGTCTCTCTTGTTATTCTACATCTATTTTTGTGTGCTCATATCTCATTGCTCCTATTGCCCTCTCAGTGCATTTAAACACCAAAATAAATATTTTCTGCACCATTCCATATTATCACTACATGTACATTTCAATAGTCAGAATTAATGTTAGGAGACTAAACTCCCCAAGTAGAATATTTGCCATCAAAAACTGGTTATGTCAGAATGCTCCTAACATTTTATTTGTGTCTGAAACCAAACTAAACAAATTCTAGTCTCAAAATTGATGCTGCATTTTCTTTTGGCTATTTCAGGCATTCTGCCTTCATCGTTTCAACCAAAGGGGTTGCAATAAGCACTGGTCCTAATGGATTTGCAATTATACACTTAGGTGAGAGTTCCATATTAGTTGATGTTCAATTTGGAAACTTTCAGATGCTACATTGCATACCTCTACCTACAACCAGAAGACACTCATTAAGTGCATCATATATAAAAATATACTAACTGGAAACAACTCAATGCCTTTGCTTATTCTTGGTGACTTTAACATGGGGTATGAGAGGTTCAATAAGAAATACATTTATTTTCCAAGGGTCTTATGTGCAGGCAGGGTCTATTTTCCCATAGATACTTTTCATTCTATACCAAGAGATGGAAGACCCTTATTGACCTCACATACTACTACCCAGAATTACTCTTTTTAATAGATGCTGAACTTAAAACTGGTTTTCACAGACCATAAGGCATTGCACATTGATATAGATGCCAATTCATGTCCACCCAAAAACCTGGGACTAAGAAAAACAATTAGATTTCTTAGTAGGCAGACCACCCCCTATAGCTCTTGTCTCGGAGGTTTACATTTACCTATTCAAAATAAATATTCTGAGTCTGGACCCAGTCTGCTTGGACAGCTTTTGTTGAGATTTTCCAATTGTTCATCAACAGGTTTACTTGGAACTCTCATGAACCCTTGAAATTACTGTCAGAAATGGATCAAATTTCACATCACTTGGACTTGAAGTCTCTGACAATCAAATCACCCTACTCAAGTAACAATACTGTGATGCACAGAAAGCCCTAGCAGAATACATTGCAGTTAAGCAAGCCCAGAGATTCTTAGATAGTTAGCATTGCTGGACTAGAAGCTATCTACGGTGGGCACTGGGTTCAAAAAGGAAGCAGGTCACTCCCTCTTCCATACATATCAATGGCCAATTTCATATAGGAGAAAACATGTTAATCATCCTAAGAAATCATTTCAAAATAAAGCTTCAAAAACCAGAAATCCAGAACAATAGAAACACTCCTAACATTGACAATAGTTCTCATCATGGAATTATGGCCAACATCATTCTAAATAAATTAAAATCAATTCCTGATAGAACCCATCCTGGATAATGAGCAATACCCAAGTTCCTTCTTCATCTCAGCCACTATACCGTCCCCATCATTCTTAACATGATGAATAAACTGACTGGAGGTTGCAAGGTCTTTGAGGGACTATATCTGGTCTTGCTAGTCCCATTTCAGAAAAAGGATTGACTACCATCGGAGTTCGCAAGTCTTAGGCCTATTTAATGATGCCTCTCATAAAATAATAGTCTATGATCAAAGATTCGATCCAAAAACTAATTATTTCCAGTTTATCTCCCTCACAGTTTGCATGTAAGGGTTGGTCCATGATTGATGCAGCCTCTATTTTCAAAATAACGTGAGGCATCAGAGAAATTCCAGGCCCAGAGCTATCTAACTGGACATTCAGATTGCCTTTGACTCTGTGAGAATTGATCTCATTGGCATACTAAGAACTTATCTTATTCCTGATACCCTCTTATCCATCATGGAAAACCTCCTTAGCAACAGGAACATTCTTGTTATGATGGGTGGCAGAATCACTCGGGGGTTTCATCCCAACATCTCTATACTCCAGGGATCTCTGCTGAACATTTATTTACTTCATTCATCAACCCATTGTTCTTAAGATTGAAAGAGGTCTCCCTGGGGTGTACATCCCTAAGCTGGATAAGGAAGTAAAATGCCTGGCATATGTCGATGATGTAGTTATCCTCCTATCTACAGATTGCCTACCAATGCTGGAAGACATACTACACTGGTATACAGAACAATATCAGCTGTTTTTCAATCAGGATAAGTCTGCAGCCTGGAAATTGTCATCTGGAAAGAAAATTTCAGTACCCTTTCTAGCCAGACCACAGAAGTTTCTTGGGTTACCATTCATGCTTTCTTGGGTTACCATTCATGCTTTCTACTTGGGATATGAGAATCTAATTACAAAACATGCTTTCCAAGGGCATAACAGATACTCTTAAATCACTCTGGCATTTACTTGTCTCTCTATGAAAAGGTCACACTACTCAACTTGTTAATATTCCCTAAAATAAATTACTTCCAATCATCCTTCCTACCAAAACCTTCATAGCAAAAATTAATTTCATATGTTCTGGATTCCTGTGGAGAAAGAAAACTGTTACAATCAGCCTTAGGAAGGCATGTTTACGTAAAAAAACTCAATGGTCTAAGACTACATACCATCTCTTCTTTTTTAGTACAGGAGAGCACATAATATGCTTGTCACAATTAGAAGAATAATCTCGGAGGACTTATCAATCCCTATTCACTCCCATTGATACCTTGCCACCTCATGGTCGATTCCTACCCTGGACTGATATGGTTGTCAATCTGTTTATGAGTGCTGGAATTGTTGTGGGGGCAATTGGGAATAATCTCAAATATTGGAACCTTCATCAACTGTTCTGCCAATCCTTCATAATAACCCCAACTGCTCTCAAGGTTAACAATGAATACATCATCAAATGCTTCAAACTATGGAAACTTGAGGTTAAATATTTAGACTTTATTTTAAAAATAAATGTACACTCACTACCAACTAATGCATTCCTAGTAAATAACAAAGTGCTTAATAAAATACATAATGTCAAATGTGCAGTGGTGCAACTGAAACACTGCAGCACTTCCTATATGAGTGCAAAACTTTACAGCAGTATAGATTGTTAATCAGCTTCTGGATGATATCAAATAAGGATAGAATTTTCAATATTCAAGACTGTATTCAGGCTGGTGTTTTCTCAACTATAAGACTTTCTATCATGCTGAACTATTCACTGTGGATCCTTTAGGTGCAACATCACATTTGGTAGAAATTCAGAGAATCTACTTAGTGATTTGTTCACTATTATTAAAACATTGAAAGCAAAGGACTGCAAAGTTTCCTATTATAATCTCCATGAGGACACATGGAAACTATTAAATAATCCTGTATCTCAACCAATCACAACAAATTTGTAAAATTATTTTATAATAATTATGTTTTTCCTATTTTTTTCTTCAGATGTCCCTAATATCAATTGTATTGGTCACATCTTGTCACCTAAGTTGCAAGTTATAATGAACCTTTTTTTTTGGGGGGGGGGGATTAATAAAGTTCATCATTGAATAAAAAAAAATAAAAAAATCATTTGATTATTATTATTACATTTAAGGAAGCAAACATAAAATTTCATATCAACGAAGTGTTGCTTAGTGTGATGTATAATGGTTGTTTCTCCAATAGCTCTCAACATTTGAGAAATCCTGGAAAAGGTTTGCCTATATATAATTTAATGGTGATAAAATTTGTGTGTAAATACAATTTTTTCACTATGCCTAAAAGATAAAGTTAACACATACTATATGATAATGTGAAGAACATAAGCATAGCTATTTTGTGAGCTAAAGACCCTAATACTGAATTAAACATATTTATGAATCTGAATTTTCTGGATGTCTCTTGAAAAACTAGGCAAAAACAGAAACTTTTAACATACAGATAATAAAATAAATAATAATGGAAGCTTTAAAATGTGTTTTTTTTTTTAAAAAAAAAAAGTCCTATGCAGATAGATTAAAACATCATATGATCCCATTTTTTATGCTTACGAATGCTGTTAACAACAGTAACAAAGCTTCCTGCATCCATTGATAACTAAGGTCTGCAGTGGGTAGCACTACTGTATGGCAAGGAAGTATATACATTATCAGGTCTTTTATTTGCTGATGATATTTTCTTGGGCACAGAAAGTATGGAAGTTGTGCTGAACTTGCACAAGAGTGGGTAAAGAGATGGGGATCAAATTTAATGAAGAAAAATTAAAAGTAATGAAGATAAATTCTGGGGAAAAGAGGAGAAAGAATTTTTCTTCAGAGATATAAAGTTAAATGTGGATAGTGGGAATCATCGTAAGTAATCAGAGCAAAGAAAAGAAAAGGATTGATAAAGAAATTAACAGTGTGTTCATATAAGAAATATGATGTAGCAAGAATTATATGGGAATGACATTAGCAGGATTAATTTGTGGTAATGATGCATTATATATAAGTAATGAGGTATTAGATTACTTAAAAAATACAAAGAGAAGCAGGAAGACATGTTAGATGCAGATGTTGTGGATGGCAAAAGAGATAATTCAATGAGAAATGGGATAGTCAAGTTTTTATATTTTTATATGAGAGATGCAAAATGAAAATGTTTGGTAGATTGCAATTAATGGATAGTAAGAGAATAACCAAAATAGTATTTAATTGGGTTATGAATAAAGGACAGATAAAAGATGGAATGAGAAAAGTAGTACAGTATGCAGAAGATTTAGATAAAGATTTTATGTCAGTATATTTGTACAAAAGATGGGATGATTGTGTTATGATGATTATTGAGTGTTACAATGGCAATAAAAAAATTGGGATCTGGAGAGATGGAGAACTAGTATGGGAAGTAAAAAGATTTTAAATATATATATAGAAGTAAATAGAATATTGGGTGTGAGTTAAATTACGATAATAGCAAGAGAAATAGTCTACTGTTTAAGGCTTGAACAGGATCATTAGCAACAAGGAAATATACACATAAATGGAGAAATGTGAGTGATTTAGTCTGCAAGTTTTGTAAGGAAGGCATGGAAGATATTAGGCATCTGGTAATTAAATGTAAAGGCTTGCAAGCAGAAAGGTACAAATAATGAAGTTGTGGGAGGATAAGGAAGGCATGAAGATATTAGGCAGCTGGTAATTAAATGTAAATGCTTACAAGCAGAAAGGTACAAATAATGAAGTTGTGGGAGAATAAATATAAACTAAGTGATTATACAGAAAGTGGATTCTTGTTTTTTATGCTGAGTTTGAAAAAAAAAAAAAAGAGGGATTTAGATATAAAGACTATGGAGTGAAAGATGACATTGTGGAAATGGGATAGAGCAGGATAGAGAAGAGTATGGGAAAAACTTAGGGTGGGAAATAGAAAGGGAAAGTAAGGTGACTAAGATGTTTTTCTGGGCGTAGTAGCTGAGAGATTCCTGACTTTGATAAAGGAGTAACCATATCACATCACATACAGATAAACTGAAGAAAATAAAATGTTTAAATCATAAAGATTGTCATTTTGAAAGAAATATCTGAGAAGTTTCAAGTGGTTTTTAATTTATTTATAAATTTAGTTTACATATTTAAATTTACGAAAATAAGTCAAAAAAAATATGTTTTTATAATTAAAACAATTGACAAAGTATTTGAAAATTTTTTTTGACGTGTGATTAAAAATAAAACAGCTGAGAAAGACAGATTGAAAGAATATTAATAGGAAGCCAATCACAAATAATTTTAGACATTATTTATTTATGAAAAATGAATTCGTTAAAAATACATATTTGTTAAAAAATTTGTGAAAACATTTTACAACAATTTTAATTAATTATTAAACTAGTATTACTTTTTAAATTAAAAGAAAAAAAGTTTTTTTTTTCATTTTAAATTATATTTTTAGATCTTAAAAATCATAATTATAAAGATCTTTTTAAATAATTTGTAATTCTGAAATTATTTTTATATTTACTTTTAATATAACACAAAAAATATATATTGATTTATCTAGCACTGTGTGTTCTATTCATTCTAGAAACTTGTTTGGAGATATGCTTAGACCAAACTGCTGATTTTTTTTTTCAATTATATTTCAACAAATGGAAGACATCCCTGTTTTATGAGTTACCTTTTCACGTTTTAGCTAATAGAAAAGTAATTATCTCGCAATAAATGAAGGTCTATTAACCAGATTTACTGCTAAATCAAAACATTTCACTAATTGAATAGTTAGCCAAAAACTATTTGGAAAAAGGAAAGTTGTGGCGTAAATGATAAAATGGCTGCTTGATATAATCCAATTATTATTTAAGTAATACTTTGGGTGCAATTTGCAAATTATAATTGCTGTTTGTAATGTTATAATTGAATATTTATTAATCTGCATTCAGAACAAGCTATATTTCCCTGTTTAAGGAGGTGTATTTAAACTTATTTGTATCAATAATTTCAATCTCTGTGGTCAAGTTGCAATCTTTAGTCTTTATATAAATGTATTGGATCATAAATAAAGATAGGATTCCAATTATTGTTAAAACGAGGTTGAGATTGTTGATTGATATTGGGATTGTCTAAGTGTTGATTGATTTTAATGAATATATATATTCAGATCCAAAAAATATGGTTAAATGAATTTGATTCTTTCATAACACTTTGATGTTTCATAAATATAATCAGGAATAACTTGGATACTGTGTGTGTCTGTTATGAAATTTTTATCATCTCTCATTTATATAACTGTGATAAAACCAAACAATGAATTTACATAGATATGTCTGAAATTTGTGCTCAACAATCGATGACAATATTATCTTTGCAGAAATGAAATGCCAAGGTGTAAAAAATGTTTTTAAAAAGTAAATAAATTATGATTGACAAATGGTTGTTACTATGACTACAGGGGCAAAACTTACTAACATAATTGTGAGTCTGAAAATAAATCCCAAGAGAAGGTGAGGGTTTTTTAAAAATGAAATAAACTGTAGTAGTAATAGTTGGATTCTAGTTGATTAAAAAATGGAAAAACTCATCACAGTAAAGAAAAAAATTTTTTAAAAAACATTTGAGATAAGATCAGGATGGGTCATAAGAAAAGTGCGCTGAAAAAAGGCTGTGGATGTTTTGTGGAGGGGGGAGGGTAGATATTATTTATCATATAAAATTTGGAGTTCAATTGGGATCTATCTTTCAAAATTGGAATGGTTGTTGTAATGAAAAATATTCCAGTAATTGAAAAATATACACTGAGAATCCTGGCATCGAAAAATAATAACTATGGTAACATTAAAATATTTTTCAATAGATTTTTTATAAAGGCATCATCTATACTTCCATTTATATAAAAATAAAAATATGAGGAAGTTCAAATCACAAGCTATATTTAATAAAATAGTTATTATCAAAGTTGAGAGTACAGAAAGTTAAGCAAAAGTAAGTCAAAGTATAATAATTTGATATTAGTAAATATTGAGCAAATGATGGGCCACCTAAAAAGTGATGGTTCAGCATAAAGTGCATCTGGGGAATTTCAGTTGTTTTTATTTACATGTTTCAAAAATATATATAGTGGAGGGGGAGATTTAATAGATATAAGTATAAGGAGTATTGATACAGACTTTGCATATTTAACTAGTTGAATTTATCTGCTTCTCAATGCATAGAACTATAAGAGTAGTAATTTGGTTATGCTTTTAGTTAAACCTGAGAATAGGCTGATATTTAACTGGTTGATTTATCAGCTTCTCAATGCATAGAACTAGAGAAACATTTATAGCAAAGAGTACTAATTTGGTTATGCCTTTAATTAAGTCTGAGAATATGCTGCACATTTAATTGGTTGATTTATAAGCTTCTTAATGCCTAGAATTAGAGGACCATTTATAGCAAAGAGTACAATCTGGTTATGTTTTTAGTTAAGCCTGAGTCTATGCTGCACACTTATGGTTGATTTATCAGCTTCTCACTGCATAGAACTAGAGGTACTTTCCAATTTTGTCCATATGCCACCACTTAGGGCACTTATTTCCAATACTCATAGATAATTATACAATTGCAGGGTCTAATGTTTAATGAAAGTAAGTAAACCATATAGTTGTGACTTATGAATTTTTAAATTTATTTTATAAAAATATGACAAAATAATATGCTATAGCGAATCAGAATGCATTTCATAAATACGCGATTACTTGCTCGCTAAAATCAAAAGCTGTATTGATTGTTTTTTTATGCTCAAGATGATGAGAATTTGTGATCTACCAGTCACAAAATGTGAGGCAGTGGAATTTTTCCAAAGAAACTATCCTGCCCTCTCAAAAAGTCTGTGCCAATGGCTATGATATGAAATTGTACTTTGCCTCAATCCTGGAAAGGGCTATGTAAAGACACATGGTTTGAAGGCTCTAAAGTAATGTTTCTAACAGCCATCCAATTCATTTATTATTGGAGTAGAGATAGCATGACAATTTAATGTACAAAACATGAATTGGATTTGTGCAAAGACACTATTGTTTCTTGGAACAGTTATCTAAGAGAAATGTGCAAAGAAAGTTTATTGATTCAGCCATCATGTAAAATTGGAGGACCTGGAAAAATCGTAGAAGTTGATGAAAGTCTCTTTACAAAATGAAAGAACTAACATGGGAGAATACTCTTGCAACAGTGTTTATTTGGTGTTTATGCAGGAAAAACCAAAGAGTGTTTTATTGTCACTGTTCCATGTTGGACAGTGTATATTTTACTTGATGGCATTCAACAAAATATAGCACAAGAATCAACAATTTATTCTGACTATTTGGAAGGCCTATAAAACTGATGAATTAATAAATGCAGGATTTGAACATTTTAAAGTTAATCATGGTTATAATTTTGTGGATCCTTCTACTGGGGTGCATACCCAAAACACAGAAAGACTTTGGAGGCTAGTTAAATGGCACAATAAAAGAGGGGAACCACTCACAAACACATGGATTCCTATTTAGCTGAGATCATGTGGTGGAAATTGCACCAAGAAGAAGCAAAGTGCAACTATTTTTTTATTACTTTCATTTGTTTTTGGTTTTTACTTTAATTAAACATTAATATACAAAATTGTTTTCATCTTTTTTACTTTCACTTCCATTAAATACTCCTGATTATGCTACATACTACCAATTTGTTAGTAATTACTTTTTTTATATATATTCTTTGATTAAATACCAAATTATTGTTTATTTCAGTATCATTTTGTCATATTTTTATACAATAAATTTAAAAATTCACTAGTCACAACTATGTTGTTTATGTACTTTCATTAAACATTAGTCCCTGCAACTATATAATTATCTCCAACTATTGGAAATAAGTGCCCTCAAGTGGTGGCATGAGGCAAAATTGGAAAGTACCAAGAACATTTATAGCAAAAGAATACTAATTTGGTTCTGCATCATACTCTCACTTTCCCCTACAAACTGAAATGTAATAATAACAATGCTAATACACTATATTTGGAGAGCTTTATGAATATTAAATACAACCTTACTGTATTTTCAGTGTTGATTGTCTATTTTAAAGACCACTTTTTAAAAGGATGTTCTGCACTGAAAATGCATTAATCATTGTATTTAATATTTTTGATAAATATATGATCTTTAAAGTAATGTATTGTAATGGGATAGGGTATGAGATGTGGAAATGAGGTGGTCATATCTGGGGAAACTGGGATGATGGAAAATCACCATCATTCCTAGTTGATTTAAAACAAAATATTAAATTAACTATTAATGCTTAATAATCAACAAATAAGATTTAGAAATATATATTATAAGAGAGAGCATGAGATCAAAATAGATCAGTTAGATCAGTTATGATTAACTATAAATCAACCAGCATTATAAGTCAGAGTACGCATGATTAATACTCCAAGTAATAACTATTCATCATCATGAATGATCCATTAAAATACATCGGAATAAAATCAGTCAATCTTGTGACTGGATTGGACATGGGTCTTTAATAGACCAGGCTAACTATTGAGCCATTGTCAGCTTGGGACAATTATATAAACATAACTTGGATGCACCAAATTAAATGCTCATCCATTAGAATATACAACCATAAGAATCAAGACAATAATGCTGGGACATTAAAACATGCTGATAGTCATCAATGCTTTGGCCAATTAGTACCATTAATGTACTGGCCAATTATAAATTGAAATTCTAAGATTAAACTAAAATAAAATGTAATGCAGGAACTTTAAAGAACATAATCTTATGTGCCAACCCGGGGACGATGATTGATCATCCTAAATCACCAATACAACCCCATTTATATATTCAGCCTGTGCTCAAATCTACCTCAGAGCATAAGCTCCATTATTGTATGTGACCAGGAGATGATGGAAATAAATATTCTAAAAATATTTAGAATCATAATTGAACACAAGTTTATTAACAATAAAAATTAAAAAAATGATATTAAGGTCTAGAATAAGGCTATACATATTGTAACGGGCAAATATGTGCATTTACGCAACAAAACCTAGAATTCTGATAGATCATCCTAAGGCCAACCAGGTTTACGGTGGTGGAAACTACGGCTCTGACCTAACCCTAGTTCCTCTACCATTCCTCATAGACTTACAACCTTACAAATGATACAGTTGAGGTCACAGCAGCATTTTAATCCTTCACGTGCCAGCAGTAGCTCATCAGTAGCACATAAGATGGGTAATAATGGGTATTTTGTATGGCATATCTATATAGGCATCAGGTGGCACACTTATCATTACTAATTCTATATAAAATTTCAATAATCACTATAAACTTAATTACTAAATATAAATAAACGTGAGTCGGTGAGCAAGATCAAGACAAGAAACCAAAGTAAACTTAAAATCAATAATTTAAATAACAATAGTGTAACTAACTTCTTTGATTTCACATGCAGGTGAATAAGGGATTTTTACAATTGAAAGGGGTTCACACGTAAGTGATGCGTTGTCAATAGCGAATTTTGGGTATACAGCATTAATTAGTTTGGTTTACATATATACATAAGTTAATTTACTTATAAGTGGTTTTAAGCTTCTAACACATCTAATAAAATTTGGAGGTTTTGCATTTCCATTCTATATATGTATAGCCTCATATCACACGCAGGTGATAGTATGTAAGTTACAATTAATTAATTGTTTGGCTATACACATATATATTTCTATCACTCACAGGTGATAAAATGATATTACAGTAAATTTGTACATGAGCTTAATATAAATTCTAATTCAGAACGATTTGCCTTTGCTCATAGTTATCTATGCCAGATTTATGCTATAAAGGATCTAGATTTGCCATATTAGCGTAAGTGATAATTAATTTTAACAGAACATAATTTAACATAACTTAACTAGCACGAATACTTTAATATATTCTCTACACAGTAAAATACTATTTAGATTGGATTCCCTTTCAGATCAATGCTGAATTAACAAAATTGGCGAGTTGAACTGACTAATGGAAGTTATATTTCAGATACAAGTGCGTAAAGAAAAACATATAACTTTTAGTCTTATTGCATCTCATATGTGCCTTATTCACGGGATCTTTACTGTTGTAATGGTTCCCTGGGACCGATTCTCATTGCTGTGGTATTGGAGGCCATTTAGTTCGGCTGATCGAGCAATTTATATATACGAGAGGGGGTCTCATGCTCCTTTTAATAAACGGAATGTGGGAATGTGGAGTCTTATGCTCTGGGGCGAGTCTCATGCTCCATTTAGACGAATGCAGGATGGGTTGGCATGTACCAGTTATCACCTGAAGAATAATTGCCCGAACTAAGGTAATGATGCAGCACGACGACATGCAATCATTAAAGAAATACAGCAATAAGAAAATACGCCATAGCGTTTCGTAAGGACACATATGCATCACTGACTAAATAATCATATTTAAAATTAAGACACTTATAATTTAAGTTTCTTTCATGAAACTACCTACATCAGTTCATATTACAGTACTCTTAATAGTACTCATTAAGGGAATTTATAAATCCAATCTACAGAGTTAGCTATATAGGCTATGATTTACTTAGCTTAAGGAGGATTACAGCATATGGGAAATTAAAATATAAACTTAATAGATTTATGCTGTATTTATATCACTTTAACTAAATATTTATTTAAAATATCAACTTAAAAAGCAAATCTATATTAAGATAATGATGCGTTGTAATGAATTTCAATTATAGACATTTTATCCTTTCCAAACCAGAGCTTTTTATTTCGTATGTAATTATACGTTTTATATATATATGCGCACTTATATATATATATATGCGAGTGAATCTTTATTTAATACTCGCGAATAGTTTAATTTAAGAATAAAGCTCGGTTTTGAAGTTTTATAGCATAAACAATATAACGTAACTAAATAGTAATAATATTGGCATATATCAACTTAAGAAATGCAATTTTAAATCATAATAAAATTTTAAACAATAGAAATTTGATGATTGTTTATTTGAAAAGGAAAGTTGTGCGATGTTCGCTAAATTGATCTAGTTTTATAATGCTATCTCGGAAATTAATGACTGCAAACATTATCATTAACTTACAACATATATAAATTATCATAGAAATCTTAAATATTATTTTAAATTATTATTATATAAAAGATTTAATTTCTACATTAAGCAAATTGAAATAGATAACATTTAATTATATGTAGTCAATTTAATACGCAACCAAATAAAACATTATTTGCGGGTAAACCAAAACATAAAATCGTACAATTTCATTAATAAAGATGTGTGTGAATGCGCGTATTTTAGATCATGAAAATAATAAAGCATAATTCAACTAAAATACATTAAATCATTTAATATTTCAAATCATTTAATAATTTATCTTTCAGGTAAATCATTTCTATCAATTAAATTAGTATCAGTTATTATTTCAGTTATATATAAATATCATTAAACCAGTTTTATTATCATCTCTGTTTTATAATCAGTTCAATTTTATAATCAGGCTTAAATTAGTATCTTTATATCAGGACTTAAATTTGTATTAGGCAAGACTTTAGGACTTAAATACAGTTATTAATAATCATGATTTAGATGAGTTTTTAAATTAAAATAACAAAACAAAATATACATACTTTTCATTTACATATTAAGATGGCCATTAATTTGAGGTTAAGCTAGCATTTACTGGGAATTGATTGAAGGTTTTAGATTAGAAGAGTATTTACCATAGTTAATCTTGATGTTTCTCTGCACTGCGGGTTCCTTTGAATAGCGTGACATCTTTTGGGTTTTGACGGTGATCTGCTCCTGTTCATGGCTTAGATGGCTGCTCGCCCGGCAGAAGGCTAGATTCGAAGCCTGTTACCCCGACATTTTATTAATTCACTTTATTAAACTATGTCTTGATCACTCTTAGAAAATATTTTACTGGATTGTTTTTCAAAGATGGCTGCTACTTCTTTTATACCATTATCCCCCCCCCTCTCTTTCATTACTTTATTTTCTTAGAACTGTTTTCTGGCCCGTACGATAATTAGCAGTTACGGCAAAAACCTGCTGCGTTAAATTTAAACTAGGTCAAAAAAAAAGGCCTATTGACGTAATAATTTATTCCGTTTTCCAAGTCTTATTCTAAATATAATTTTTAATTAATCTAATATCGGTAAAGATTAATTATATTGGTGACCGTATGTCCAGTAAACAAATCTAAGATTTAGAAAAACATTTTATTATATATGTAACTTGACCATTCGAATTTACCGATATATGCAGAATTATACAATTTTGAAAATATATAATTTAATAAATATATAAAATTATTGAAAACGAAATGTTTTATAATCTATTAACATTTATATTCTTGCATATATATAGTCTAAAGTTACACATACAATTAGTTTTTCACCTTGCAATTATTAATAGTCTATATATGTGCGCATTTTGCTTAAAGAGTATATAAATGAATAATTCAGTAAATATTTAAAGATATATACACACATATATGATTGACTTAATTAGATTCAAATTTATATGGGATTTATTTAGATTAATTTTAGTAAATATACGAGGATTGGTGGTATCTATATATGTATGAATACTACTATATAGCATATATAGTAGGTGAAACAGTTGGGTTGAAAAGCTGACTGTTTCAATATCAATTAAGCCTTCTGCTTTTGATTAACATACAATAATAAATTATTACATTATCATTTACATATATGTGATTAATACATAATTCAGGTTATTACATGGTGGTTTACATATATATGTGCACAGATGCATGATTTATAATATACAATTAATATATTTCAATTGATATTCAATAATGACATAAAAAGATTAAATTTTACATATATGTCCTATTTGACAAGCATTGGCATATATACGCACACAGGTATATGGTGAGGCATAATAATTTCTGAACATCTTTGAATCATATAAATACATGACTAAACTTTTAGTATTTTTAATAATACAAATACCTATGCAAGGTCTACCAAACATGTATATAGAATTGCACAGATTATTAACAAATTTAATTTTTGTCAAACAATAAATATTCTAATTCCATTTTGAATATATATATAATTTACATATATACATGTCTATCAATAATAATAAAAAAATCAGTTGATCAAACTCTATTAGAATTTTTTTTTTTTTTTTTAAAAAAAAAAAAGGTATAGTCAATTTTTGACAGAAAAGTTTTTTTTTAAAAATCAGGTAACTCTTAACTAATTATAGTTTTCTTTTTTTTCTTTTTTAAAAGGAAATAATCACTTTTATGACAGGTCACTTTTTAATTGTTGATCAATAAACTATCAATGCTTTTAAATTAATCTAAAAGATTTGCTTTTTTGATTTTAATTCAAACAAAATTATGATTGCATTATTTTAAAAAAATAGATTTTAAAATCATATTCTTCTATATATGTCTCAGATCACAGGTTTCTTCTCTAAAATAGTGGTCTTCAACCTTTTCACACCTGTGGACCACCAAAAATAAGAATAAGATTTCACGGACTGGCAGAAGTTTACAGATATTATTTTCTTAAAGATGTAACCTGCTTAACCTTAGATAAGCATAATTGTTATAACTGACCAAAACAGCATACTAGTTATTGTGTATTGTAATGGTGTTGCTTACCTTCACATGTTGAACACATTTTCTCGAGTTGCGCAGTCATACTGCTACAGAAAACAATTACAATAACAATCGTTCTCATTAATGTGCTTGCATTTTACGTTTATTATTTCATTATTAAAACATACGAGAATAAAATGTTATTTACCTGAATGTTAAAAAAGTCAAAAGTTTTGATCTTATTTTTTTTTTATTTTTTTTTTTTGGGGGGGGGGAGTGAGTTGAGAAATACTTTGTTATCACTGAGACAAAAGATAGACACCAAAGTTATTTTTTGCTTGTTTTTATTTTTAAAAAAAGGTAACAGAAATTGGTTTTAAAAATAAAAGTTTTAGTATTTTAGCGATATACAAATAAAGCCAAAAAAAATATCGCCTTATAGGCCAAAAAAAGTGGCTGTATTTTTAAACAAAAAAAAGAAAATGAAACTCGAAAAAGTCAAAAGTTTTGATCTTACTTTATTTTGGAGTGGTGGGGTGTATTGAGAAATACTTTGTAAAAGTTAGAAACAGAACTTATTTTTTGGTTTTTATTTTTAAAAAAAGGTAATAAAAATTGATTTCAAAAATAAAAGTTAAATCCAAAAAAAAATCACCGTATAGCCAAAAAAAAAACACTGAAAATGAAATATTAAAAGAGAGAGTAGAAAAAATTTAAGAGATCAAAAAAAAGTCACATTACATTTTATTGTTTTAACAACGCTGACAAGCGGCTGTGATTGGCTATCAAAAGACAACTGGAGTTTGTATAATAAAAAACTTTTTTCTACCCCCCCCCCCATAAACATCAGTGATAAATAGAAAAACAAATTAATTTATGTATGATTGATTAGATTTTGTTTTTTCTGTTTTTTTTTTAATTGGGTAAAAATGCGATGAAAAAATAAATAATAATTGTTTATATTAATTAAAAGTTTAAAATCTTATTATTTTGTTATTATAAACTTTCTTCCAGTCTAGCGTGCAGACTGATAGAAAACTTCTGTGGCCCAATGCTGGTCCATGGCCCGGTGGTTGAAGACCACTGCTCTAAAGGACTTTAAAATATCTTTTAAATGTTAATTCTGACTCTTAGATTTTTTTTAAATCCAAGCAGAGTTATTTGTTTGCATTACACTTTTTTAAAAATATAGAGTTTAAACAATTTAAGATGATACTGTTCTATGTTATATATCTTATTTTTTAGAATGTCATTTTTTTAAAAAAAAAATAATAAAACAACTCATGTTATAGATGTGAAGCAATGCATTTGCCTGTGGTTCCTTTCATGACTAGATAAACAGCAGTATACATATACCAATTTCTTCAAGCTTTCTCTTGGTAAGTTTGGTTTTTGGTCCATCAGAAAAATATAATCCAGACTTATTGTCATCATCAGGGAAGTATAATTAGATATGTTGGCATTCCATGAGCTCCATTCTGTTTTGGGATTGACAAGCTGTCTTGTTTTGATAGATTTCAGGCAAGCAACTGTCCTCAGCACAAACCCATAGCTATGAATTTCAACAAAAAAGTGGGTCATTTACCTCCACATGAATTCAAGCTCCACCATTGAACTTTAGACTGCTGCTGTATCTGCTGCCTTGACTTCAGCTACATTTTCATGTGATCTCTGTCCAACTCTGCTAGCTAATTTTGCAGCTAACTATTCTGCTTTTTAAAAATATTATTAGCCAAGCTTTTTGGCTAAGTTTTACAAAAACTACAAGCCAAACTTTGCAGCTGGCCTATTTGGCCACTGCTTATAAAAACTGCAAGCAAAAATCTGAACTGATATTGTTTTATCAGTCTTTTTATAACCTTGGTTGGGTCAAGTGATAAAAACATAGTGACTGTTTTCAATCTGTCTAATCCTTTTAAAAACAAGTTTGAAGTTAGTTAAATAGAGATTTACTAATTAATTAAAAGATTTCAAAAATAGATATTTTTATAATTATCATAAAACATGCTTATTTTTAAATTTCAAAATCAGAATTACAAATAATAATATTTATTACACCTTTTTAAAATATTTTAACTTACAATAAAATTCTGTTTTTAATTCAGAATTGTTTAACTTTTTATTTATTATTTTCATTCCAGGAAATGTAGAAAAATATCTATTAAAATTTTTGTCTGTATTTATTTCTACTTTTCCTTTCAATTATATATATATATATATTTGTGCACACATACTATATTATTGTGTGCCATATAACAGACCTGATATAGTATATATAAACAATTATATATACATGCCTGTAGTAGAGTTAAATAAAATATAAAAGATTAGTGCATAATAACAATTGTTTCATTATATATTAATTATGGAGTACATCTAATTCATCTTTTTATATGATTTTGAAATAACATGAATGTTTTTAAAAATCTTTCTATACAAATTGTTTTAAAATAACACAATCAGTAAAAAAAAAAAAAAACTACTTTGGGATTACAACTGCTGTGACATATTCATAATTGGAATGAAGAAACAAACATTATTGTTTGGAAGGCTTTTAAAAAAATCATCTTACATTCTCAAAGTAATTCTTAGATAGTCTTAAGTTGTTATTAAACTTTTTTTTAATTGTAAATAATATAATATATATATTAGAAGATTGTAAAAGTTTTTAATTCAGTGTTTATTTACAGTTTTTTTTTCTGATGTTGATTTCATTACGATTATGTCACAAAACTAAAAAAAAAAAAAATTATGCCTGATATTGTCATCTAATTTTAACAAAAAAAAAGTTTTTTTCTCTTTATCATTATTTTAAAAACAAAAATTCCTTTTTTGACAATTTTCCTGCAAACAGAGAAATTTGTTTGCATTGTGATATTTTTGTCATTTTGTTTTGAAAGGGAAGTACCTTTTTGGTATTGATGTTTTGTTTGCATTTTGACATTTGGTTTTTTTAAAAATATCCTCACTAGTATTGATGTTAAAAAAATTAATTTTGTTTAAATGTAATTAATTTGTTTAAATTTATATTTATTAATTTTACCCAAAATAAATAGGTGGTAAGTTATATATTGCAAGTTTTAGAAATTGCAATAATATTCCTATCATGTGCAAATGTATATGTTTATTATTAGACAGTGACAGCAAATAAAATCTTAGGCACTTGATGCTTCCCATATTTGTGATAAATGCACAGGTTGCAGAAGCTTTGAATGTATTAGTTACTAAATTTAAAAAAAAAAAAAAGTTAAATGAAATAGAAGTAATAAATTGCAATAATAGTCTTTAATTCAATTTTTTTTACTTATAATGTGGAAGTAATGATATGCTTTCAACTTTAAAGTTTTGGATGATTTGTGTAGAGAAACCAGTGGGTTTTTCACTCTAAGTGTTATCAGTTTTAAGTTTTTTTTTATTTTTCAAATGGAATTTATGTCCCTATAGCTCATTTTTTATTTTTGTTCAATGTGTATGAAGTAAAATTTGATAGCATATAAAATATGTAATATTCTAACAAAATTTTTCTTATGGTTTATTTAATTATTTTCATTGATTTTTAAGGTATCTTTTTATTTTCTACATATACAAATGTATTTTTTACACAAATTTCTTTTACACATAATTTTAAGGAACCAATCTACCTTGTAAAAAGAGAATTAGGTATATATTAATTTAAATTGCAAAAAGAAAAATTTTCCTATAACTTTTTAAATCATTTTGGAAGACAATTTTTTCATTTTTCATCATTATCTTTAAAGAATACTGAAATTGACTTTTTTCCAAATGTTAGTAACCATTTTTTTTTTTTTTTTTTGCAAAAACTGTGTTTTATAATTCCTCAAGAAAGTTTTATTAGATATTTATTATTGCTTTTTTTTTTTTTAAATCAATGACACGCATTTATAAAATACTAAATGGAAATAAATTCTATATTTATAAACGCACAAATTTGATTTATTTAAGGCTAACCATGAGTGAAATAAGAAATACAGAAAATTAGAAATGAGGGTGTCTGTAATTTATTAAAAATTGATTAATATTTCTATTTTTGTTGAAAATGTTTACTTTTTAAGAGAATTATTATACAATTAAAAAATAATATCCCCAGCATATATATTGGTCCTCTTTTTTTATTTCCAAAATTTGGTCCACAAAGTATTCAATATATACACAAAGTATTCAATATATACATTTCGATACACTATAAACATTCACCATTTTCTTTTAAAAATTTGTTCTCTTATTTGCAGAAAATCGCTAACTGTGTTAAGGGCCTTGATTCAAATGAAAGTACAAATTTTTATAAAACAAACTGGTGAATGAATGTGGAAGTATTGGAATATATATATATCGTGAATTAAAAAGTAATATATTTGAAACTTTGGAAAGCAATCTTGAAATATTCTTTATTTTCACATCTAAATTGTAAAGTGATACACAATCCTGATAAATTTAACTCACAGTATAATCATTTAGTAGAGGAACCATCAGAGACCTATGTAGAGGTTGTATTATTGAATCCTATTTAAATCTATCCTTGAGGGGAGTTAAAGGCAGAATTCTTCACTGAGTTTAAACTCCAAGGTGTAATAGGACCCAAAAGAGGAGTGAGATTTGGACATACCAACCTAAATTATGTCTGAACCAGGTAATAAAATTGAGCTAGCTTAGATAGGCAGGCACAACACTGGTTAGGTATTTACATAGTCCATCTTCTGTTTCCCACTCACCAATTTTTCATTTTTGCCATTACATTTTTGATATTTTGAGTATGTGACATCAAATTGAATGAATATATATATATGTAATAATCTTCAAGGCCAAATAGGTTTATAAGTAATCATTAAAATCAAACAACACTTAAACAATATCAATAACAATCTTAATCTATTAAAAGGATGTTGCTTTGGCAGCAGAATAAAATTGGTGATTATTATTGATATTAGAATTGTCTGTGTTGATTGATTTTAATGATTATATGCATATATTGTAATGGTCCAGGTTATCCACCAGAAGAAAGGGATCACATCTAACTACAGTCAGACCTAGGGAAGCTAGGAGTAACACAATGAAGTAACTAACCAATGATCATATCCATCTCTAATGGGTTAGCTTTTAGTTTACTCATTAAATCTAGATACAATTTAGGCTAGTTTATTTATACATCACCCCTTTTTCAGATTCCATTACACCTCAGTATTCAAACCCAGGGAGAATGTTGCCTTCAACTCTCTTCAGGGGTGAATTTACTTTACAACTAAATTTTTTTATTGGCTTAAGATACATCAAACCTTATTATGTTGTATATTATAATAATGTGTGTGTATTGATATATGTACTTAGTTAAGTAAATTGATAAGCGAGTGTATGAATGAGTTTGATAAACTAGAGACCAATTTGATTTAAAACATATTAACAAATTTTATTAATAACAGATAAAAATTGAAATTCTATTCACATAGCAAATAATATGCTTATATATGCCCCATATGCATCTCTACCATATCAATGACTAAAATTATTTGTTATTCCATCCCATACCCATGGTCAATATGCATCAATGGACACTTCCTATACATAAAGTCAATAAGATTAACTAAAACAAAAAGAAATAAAAGAAAATAAAAATTATTTCATTATCATGATGATGATCGCAAAGCTAAATAACTATTTACAAAATTATATCACAATATATCATCCAATTTCTGTTGGAGATGTTCCATTTTTTGGGGGACTCACCTCCTTTTACCTATGCACAAATTCTCTAAAGTGGATAGTAAAAGACTTTCACATGAAAATATTAATCATTCATACCAAATAACAATTATTAGTTAAACATAAACAAATAACATAAACTTTGTCCTGTACTAGTGAGTGCAAATTAATATGGAAGAGCATCAAAAATGCTTACCTCGGCCATATTATGTGATCATGATGATGAGAGAATATCAAGTCATTATGGAGGGAATCAACCTAAATTTTATTTACAAAACAAAAAAAATTCTAACTTAATAAACCTTCCTCTCATTCAACGTTGCTTCTTATAAAATGGACTCTCCTGATTGCAAACATGCTGAAACTTCCTAGTATGAGAATAATAAAAATAGAATTTTACAAACATATAAAGTAATATATATATATAACATGATATGATAATTTTGATTTTGTTCAAATCTTCCTGATTAGAATCTATAATTTAAACATTAGTGTCTTTCATGGATACAATCCGTTCTGATAACGCCTCCATCATTCGCCAGATTCTCCAGTAACATGCTCGGAAAAGGTTTCCCTTTCAGACATCACTCACTTCCAGGCTCCATTCAGACACATCAAATTATGTGTTTTTCTAGGCATTATTTATACAAGTGAATTACAGAAACATGCTTTATGGCAATTAAGACAGCACCCCCGGTCCTATAGCATGTTTGTCTAGCCAGTATGCATTGTTTGGTAATTTATTAAAAAAAAAAAATTCCTTCAGCTTACAAATGGTATTGAGTAAATTTACACAAAGGAAAGTTTTACTTCATCATTTATCAGTATGTGCTGGCTATATAATGTTTTTTTTTTCTTGTTTGTCTTCTGTCTTCGATTATCGCTATAAAATTATTTTTTTATTACACTGTTAAAGTTCATTGATTTTTGCCTTTTTAAATGTTGATGATGATTTGCTTCAACTTTCAGTGCTTTCAAATCTTATACAGAATAGATAATATCTCAAACACATTGTCCATTTTATCCTTTGTTTTAATGTTCGATATTAAGCTATTTGCTGTTTGCGGTAGTTATATCATGTGATGGTATATAAAAGAGAATGGAAATGAACTGATTTATTTTTATATTGGGGCTCAACATCTGTTGTTCAGCAAACTTGCATTTTCAATTTCTTTTTCTATCACTGTAGGTACTTATTGTTGTGCAAATAAATGATTGTTGTTGATGTTACGTAATAAAATTATGTAATAAAATTACATAGTAAAATTCTATTCTCATTTTCCAACTTTTGGTTGCTCACCACATTTACCAAGTTACTGTCATATTGTGACATTTACATATTAACAAACAAGTCATTACTGCTATATATATATATATAAGATTAAGCTTTTATTTTCCATTAAACAATGAGCATTTACTTCATTTCAACACTGGTACTTATTAAAAGAAACTTCAAGTGTGTGTGTATTTATATGTATGTTTACACATTAAAAAATAATAATATGTATCTAACCTATTATTTAAGTTTATGTTTTTTATGGGTTTAGTCTAATACTGTGAATATGTATAAGGGTGGGTTTGAACCAGATTGTAAGCTACGCTTATAACTCCCCTATCCCTTACAAGATTAAAATTATACGGCTTTAGCAAAATTTTAATACTTAATTAGTGTGCAAGGTTTGTTTAGCATTGGATCATTCAAGTTCTTTACTATTCCTTTCTCCTTTTAAAAGGTTATAAAGTCTATTTACTCTAGCTCCTGCTGTTTCTCAACCATATTTACAATTTTTTACAATCTATCACTTTATCTCTTGCCTCATAGTAAAATGAGATTTATATATGGGTCACTTTATTATTATTATTATTATTATTATTATTATTATTATTATTATTATTATTATTATTATTATTATTATTATTATTTTTTTTTTTTTTTTTTTTTTTTTATTATTATTATATTATTATTATTATTATTTATTATTATTATTATTATTATTATTATTATTATTATTATTATTATTATTATTATTATTATTATTATTATTATTATTATTATTATTATTATTATTATTATTATTATTATTATTATTATTATTATTATTATTATTATTATTATTATGGTTACATGGCACGTGTCTCCATTACTGATGGTACATAGTCAACTTGTTAGTCTTAATCCTGCTCCTTGTAAGTTTACGGAATTTTTCTAAGGACTAACTAAATATTGGGGTGTCTATCATTCTGCATGGATCAACTCCCACATCTTGGTTGACTCTAAGCATCCCAGTAATTGCTTTTGCAATCACCTGGGCATACTCTCATAATAAATTAATGACCCCATTTCTTCTTTTTTTCCCTTGATGTTTACTTATCAATTCAGCAATATTATCATTGTGATCACTGATTAAGATATGGTTTCAGAATGTGAGAATTATATGTACCTTTAACTTCTCCTATTTCTATCCCAAGTGCATTTAAACCTGACTGTCTCACATTAGTCAATGATTCTCCATAATATTTATAAAACTTTTGGCATTTATTATCTAGTGGTTTCTTATATGGAGTGTTTTGATGAATACTTTTAGCATGTTTCTTGCTAAGTCAATTTTAGTACATCTACTTGGGTATTTTCATTTTAACCATGCTTAGTTGATATATTCCAATGGAAAGTCTAAATGAGTCTAGTGTTCAGTTTCAGATTACTAGCTTGCTACAGCTCTGCTTTTGTTAGCAACATTCCCTATACTCAGTTGCATGGCTATAAGTTTTGGTTACGGTTTAATATGTAGGCATATCTACCTGTGCTCTACTTGCTTTTAAATGTCTCTTTTATATTTTATAATGTCATTGATTGCATACTTATATACATTTTTTTCTTTTATAAAACATATCTATCTCTTTGGGATTGATCCAGTTTTTATGTCCCAGGTCAACATTGTTGAGGTCTATCCTACATTGTCTTCTTAAGCACTAGCATATCTATGCTTAATGAAAGTAAAGGGACCTTTGTAAGTGTTGCAAAACTTATGGAACTGGTGACCTTTTTGCTTCTTGGATGGTAGTGTGTTATCTACTACCATGATCCAATAATTTCCTTTATTTGTTGGATCATCTATATGGTAGATGGGTTTCAAATGTATCAAACATATGGTGTTCATCTGACCTTTCTAAACTGATGTGGTAAATGCAACAGTGTTCTTCAGTGGTAATCCTTTTTGTTAGTATTGACCTCCTTTGAAAGCTGACACCACATTTTGCAAACCCTCTGTCTCTTGCATATCTTGGGTTTTTGGCACTAGTTGCTCTGATTATTTGGTCTTCTGTGGTGATTTTTGGGTTACTTTCTGTGTCAACCCTGTCTATCTTATTATTGTGGTCTTAGAGTCAACCTTGGCTCATTGCACTTCAATGGTTGGTGCCCCCTGACATAACTGAGACTCAATCACAACCAACCTTTGGCTTAATGTTTCAACTATTCTGTCCATCCTATCTTGCATTTCAGTAGCACTTTCTATAAGCTTCTCCAAAGTGGCTTTGTCTATAACTGAATCTGTTCTACTGATGTTATTTTATCCTCAAGTCATTTGAATTGGTGATCTAAGGCTACTAAGGCTTCATTATACAACTCTGTCTTGAGATTCTGGGCTGGGGAAAGTTGGTCCATCCTTGTGTGAACCTCCTGAAATTCTCTTCAGACTCTGTCTTGCAGTTTCTCCTGTTCTGTACATATCTTTTCTCAGAAGATCTCCTGATCCTTATATACTTCATCACCTTTGACATTTAGTTGTCCAATCAATGATGCTTTATTTGTACTTTTCAAATTGTTGTTAGCATCTTAAGTCTTTCTCTTCCATTTCATTTCTTAGGTTGCTGAGTGCTAGCTTCATCTCCAAGTTGTCTTTTTGCATGCTATTTAAATATATCGACAGCTGTTATATTTCAGTGGACAACCTAGTCTTAATATTCTTCACTTCTGCTTTTATATTCACCATAACGCTATCTATATTTCATCTTAGGCTTTCTTTTAGATTTATCATCTTATTATTGATTTCACCCTCAATCTTGTCTCCATACTACTCATATTGTTGTTCACATCATTCAGCCTTGCTTTCATGTTACTGTTCATGTTGTTTATCTTATTATTTATCTCTTCCCTCATATTCATGATTTCCTGAAACATCTGTGTCATAGTCATTTCACTTCATGTAATATGTACTATTCCAATTACAGGTGCTTGAATCATTTTCTCTCCAAATGTCCCTTAACTTGAGGTACCACCTGATTTACAGCCTGTGCTTGTGAAGGGTAATCAATTTTGGTCATAGATCTCTCTAGTGATTGGACCCATAAAGACCCTTCCCAAACATTATTAGCATCATCTTCCATCTCACTATCACCAGCACTGTCATTCTTCAACTCGATTCATCTTTTTATTTTATAGCTGTCTTCCACTTCTAAGTATCACAAAAAATTCTCTAAGTCACCTTTTGCCTTTTAAATGTCAATATATATATATATATATATGATCAATAGATGGCGTCTTTACCAAAACCGCCGAAACAAGTGTAAAATATTTTTACATAAACCAAAAGGAGTCAGAATTAACTACCTCTTTCATTTTGCTCACCTCCAGATCACTGATTTCTAGCTGGTTTCTTTCGTCAGTGGAAGGATAGAGCTATAGAAACTAGGTCTAAAGACTGACTCTCAAGCGTTTATGCAAAACTTTATATCAGTTTGCAACTGAATTTTTCAGAATGGTAAAGTCTTCAAACTCAGCCTAGCAAGCTAGATATCTATATGTCTGATCTCAGTTCAGTTTCACCACATAGTCAAAGTCTCTGCAATATATATCATTCAAAAAACTTTAAAGGTACATTTATAAAAATAAATAAATAATTATCACTTGTTATTTATGATAATGTGCTTTTATGGAAGGATAGAGCATACGCTAGACTGATCTTATGAACGTTATATCAGTGCTGTTTTTCGACTGGTAAGCAGCCTAGGCTAGATATCTATAGGGTGGTCTACCACATAGTCAATGGTCATTTATGAAAATAAATACAAGTTAGAAATCTTGTTATTTATGATCAATAGTGCTTGTTTTGGTAAAGACGCCATCTATTGATCATAAATAACAAGTGATAGCAGGTACGTGACTAACTTGTATTTATTTTTCATAAATGTACCTTTAAAGTTTCTTGCAATGATATATATTGCAGAGACTTTGACTATGTGGTGAAACTGAACTGAGATCAGACCCATATAGATATCTAGCTTGCTAGGCTGAGTTTGAAGACTTTACCAGTCTGAAAATTCACGCTGCAAACTGATATAAACGTTTTGCAAACGCTTGAGAGCAGTCTTTAGACCTAGTTCTATAGCTCTATCCTTCCACTGACGAAAGCAAACCAGCTAGAAATCAGCTGATCTGGAGGTGAGCAAAATGAAAGAGGTAGTTAATTCTGACTCCTTTTGCGTTTATGTAAAAATATTTTACACTTGTTTCGGCGGTTTTGGTAAAGACGCCATCTATTGATCATAAATAACAAGTGATAGCAGGTTACGTGACTAACTTGTATTTATTTTTCATATATATATATATATTACTTAATTCTAAGAAATAATACTCCTTTATGTTGTTATATAATAAAGATTTATATTATATTTCATTGATATATATATATATAATGGGAGCTACTGTTTTTTCCTTGTCATTAAGTGTTTATTTAACACCTATCTGAATACTTACTTTTATGGGTATAGATGTTTTTAATGCTATTTTTTGTTTACCCTACATTTTATTTGCCTATCCCATCTATTTTTACTCATTTTTATTAATTAGTTAATTATTTATGGTCTCTGGTTATCATCTGCCACTCATCAACTACTTATATTAATGTTTCATTAGATGCATCACTCTTTATGGTTGGGTGTATCAATCTGTTACTACACATAAATCCATCAGGGTTGTAGACATGTAAAGTCTGAGAAGAGCAAATTCTGGACAAAAAAAAAGTTTTTTTCATTTAGCAGTTGGCTGGACCTCACTAAAAACTATCATTTTGAACTCCAAAGTTGGTTGCACCAAGATGTAATGGTCTGGGTTTTCCAGCAGAAGAGGGGGACATCTAACTATGGTTGGACCTAGGGTATTTGGGTAGGATGCTAGGAGTAAAGCAATGAAGTAACTAACCAATGATCATATCCAGCTCTAATGGGCTAGCTCTTAGTTTGCTCATTAAATCTAGATATAATTTAGGCTAATTCATCCATACCTCTCACCTCTTTCAGATTTCATTACACCTCAGTATTCAAACCCAGGGAGAATGTTGCCTTTGTCTCTCTTTACAGGTGAATTTACTTTATGTAGTAACAGAATTTTTTTTATTGGATTAAGATACATCAAACCCTATTGTTGTGTTAGATATTATAATAATATGTGTGTGTAAATATATATACATAGTTAAGTAAATTGATGAGTGAGTTTATGAACGCATTTGATAAACTAGAAACCAATTAAAATTTTTTTATTAATAACAGATAAAAATTGAAATTTTATTCACATAACAAAAGATGTGCTTATATGTGTCCCATATGCACCCCACCATATCAATGACTAAAATTATTTGTTATTCCATCTCATACCCATCATAAATATAAATCTATGGACACTCCCTATATACAAAGTCAGTAAGATTAACTAGAACAAAAAAAATATTATTTCATTATCATGATGATGATCATGAAGCTAAATAACTTTACAAAATTATATCAGAATATGTGCAATTAGTTCCTTCACCCAATTTCTGTTGGAGAGGTTCCATCTTCTTTAGGGTCTCCCCTCCTTTTACTTATGCACAAGTTCTCTAAAGTAGATAGTAACAATTATTAGTTAAACAAATAACATAAACACTCCTGTACTAGTGAATGCAAATTAATAGCATCAAAAATTCTTACCTCATCCACATTATGTGATGAGATGATGAGTGAATGTCAAGTCACTATGGAGGGACTCAACTTAAACTTTATTTACAAAACAAAAAATTCTGGCTTAATAAACCTTCCCCCATTGCTTCTTATGGAATGGACTCTCCTGTTTGGAAACATGCTGAAACTTTCGAGTGCGAAAATAATAAAAGTAGAATTTTACAAACATATAAAATAAAATAAAACTATATATAACATGTGTAAACAAGCATTTGATTTTGTTTAAATCTTCATGGATATAGTCTGTTCTAATAACTTCTCCATCATTATTTTCCGGTAACACGCTTGGACCAGGTTGTTTCTATTTCGGACATCACTCTCTTCCAGGTTCCACTCAGACACTTCAAATTAGGCATTTTTCTAGGTATGATTTGAATGAGTAAGTTACAGCATCACACCTTATGCAATTAAGACAGCACCCCCGGTCCTATGGCACATTTATCTAGCCAGTATACATTGTTTGGTAATTGATAAAAAAATAATTAAATTTCCTTCAGTTTATAAATGGTATTGAATAAATTTATGCAAAGGAAAGTTTTACTTCTTTGTTTATCAGTATGTGCTGGCTTTATAATGTTCTTTTTTTTTTCTTGTTCGATTGCGCAATCTTCTGTCTTCGATTATCGCTATAAAATTATTTTATTTTATTTTTTTATTATGCTGCTAAAGTTCATTCATTTTTGCCTTTTTAAATGTTATTGATGATTTGCTTCAACTTTCAGCATTTTGAAATCTTATATAGATTAGATAATATCTTTGAACAATTTATCCTTTGTTTTAATGTTTGATATTAAGCTATTTGCAGCTTGCGGTTGTTATATCGCTTGATGAGATATGAAAGAAAATAGAAATGAACTGGGTTTGTTTTTATACTGGAGCTCAACATCTATTGTTCAACAAACTCACATTTTCAATTTCCTTTTTTATCACTGCAAGTGCCTATTGTTGCACAAATTAATGGTTGTCGGTGATGTAGCATAAGAAAATTATGTAGTAAAATTCTTTTTTCATTTTCCATCTCTTGGTTGCTTAGATATTGACTTGACCTCAGATCATCACCACATCTACCAAGTTACTGTCTTATATCATGACATTTACACATTAACAAACAAGTCATTGTTGGTATATATATATGAAAGATTTCTAAAATTAACCTTTTATTTTCCATTAACAAGGAGCATTTACTTCATTTCAACATTATTTTGGTCTGGTACTTATTAAAACTTCAAGTGTGTGTATATTTATATATATGTTTACATACAGAAAAGTGATATCACATACCTAACCTATTATTTCAGTTTGCTTGTTTGTTTTCTTATGAATTTAGTCTAATACTGTGGACTTATAAGCTTGAGTTCAAACCAGATTGTAAGCTACCCTTATTATATATATATATATATGCATGTATATATATGAAAATATCCCAGTGTGTATCGTTATCTGAAAATTAAATAGAAAATATTCAAATAGTCCTCCTATAATATTTCAGCAACACCCTCTGTGAATAAAGTTCAGACTTTATATTTATTCATAGAGGGTGTTGCTGAAATATAATGTTTAGGAGAATGGTTTAAATATTGTGTGTATATATATAGAGAGAGAATTAAATAATCCAGAAATCAAGTAAAATTGATTGCTTTCTTATTGTAAAGCAAGATATTTGTATACTACAACACCCTCTGTGAATAAAGTTCAGACTTTATATTTATTCATAGAGGGTGTTGCTGAAATATAATGTTTAGGAAAATTGTTTGAATATTATGTGTGTGTGTATATATAGAGAGAGAGAAGAATTAAAATAATCCAGAAATCAAGTAAAATTGATTGCTTTCTTATTGTAAAACATGACTGATGTGATGTATTTGGCTTCTCCTTAAATGAAGTCAAGAATATCTCAGCAACTATGCCCAGATAAACATGTTAGCCACTTTATTTTCCATTCCCCACTCTAAGTCTTCCCATATTCTGCCCCATCCCATTTCCACAACATGATCTTTGTCAATTCTATGGCCTTTAAATCTAAATCCCCCTTATCTTTTTGCAAACCCAGCATAAAAGCTAATAACTCACTTTCTGTATAGTCACTTTGTTCATACCTATTCTCTCATAATTTCATTATCTGTACCCTTTCTGCTTTCAAGCATTTACATTCAATCAATAGATGCCTAATATTTTCTATACCTTCCTTACATAATTTGCATGCTAAATCACCATAGTTTTCCATTTACATGTATATTCTCTTGTTGCTAAAGATCCCGTTCGAGCCTTAAACAATAAACTACTTTCCTTACTATTATCATAATTAACTCACTTCCAATATTCCGTTTACTTCTATATATATTTAAACTCTTCTTACCCTCCATACTACTTCTCCATGTTTCCAACTCTTTATTTTTTATTAATGCTTCTATTCTTTTATCCCATTCCTTACCACTATAGCACTCAACAATCCTCATAACACAATCATCCCATCTTTTATACAAGTATACCGATATAAATTCTTTATCCAAATCTTTTGCATACCGCATTACCTTTCTCACCCATCTTGTTACCTGCGCTTTACTCATTACTCAATTAAACACTATTTTGGCTATTCTTTTACTATCCATAAACTGCAACCTACCAAAAATTTTCATTTTACTTTTTGCATCTCTCATATAGAAACTTGACCATCCCATTTCTCCTTGAATTGCTTCCTTTGCTGTCCACACCTCTGCATCTAATGCATGTCTTCCTACTTCCCTTTGTACTTTCTCTAAATAATCTAAAATCCTTTTACTAACACATAATGCATCATTACCATATGTTAACCCTGCTACTGCAACTCCCTTCCATACAATTCTAGCTACATCATATTTATTATATGAAAATACTGTTAGTTTCTTTACCAAACCCTTTCTTTTTTTTGCTTCATTTACCAATTTTTTCTCCCATTCATCCAAGCAATTTTCCTGATTACATAAGATGATTCCCACCTATATCTATCCACCACACTTAACTTTATATCCCCCAATAAAAAATCTACATCCTCTCTTTCCCCAGTATTAACCATCATTATATTTGATTTTTCTTCACTAAATTTAATCCCCATCTCTTTATCCACCCTTGCACATGTCCTCAACATAATATCCATATCTTCTCTTCTTTCTGCACATAAAAGGATATATCTGCAAAAAAAGACCGACAAAGTATATACTCCTTTGCCACCTATTAACGGTATCTCTACCCCTTTTCCTAGTCTTTCTATTGCTTTCTCCATTACAAGATATTTGTATACTACAACACCCTCTGTGAATAAAATTCAGACTTTATATTTATTCATAGAGGGTGTTGCTGAAATATAATGTTTAGGAGAATGGTTGAATATTATGTGTGTGTATATATATATACATATAGAGAGAGAGAGAAGAATTAAAATAATCCGGAAATCAAGTAAAATTGATTGCTTTCTTATTATAAAACAAGATATTTGTATACTACTACGCTATTAAGTAAATACTTTATAGTGATATTTTATCATTATAAAAAATCCTTATTTAGAAAATAATTCAACAATGAAATTAGAAAGTTTTATTTGTTTAATATACATTCCCACACAAGTGGTTTCCGCTATATATTAAATGTGTCAAATAAAATGGTTTAAAGGTACATTTCACTATGCCTTAAAATATAACCATTATTGGGGGGTAAAATAACAAGGATTTGATCAAAAGTATTACAATATTAAAATGGGAAGTTTTTGCATTAAATATTTGGACAAATGAGCAACACCAAACAATTTTATAGAAATTTCCCATCAAGATGAAGAAAGATCAATCAATGAATACTTTACAATATAAGATTATAATAAATTATATTTTTAAAAAATTAACAGAATGCTTTCCATATTAAATTAACTGTGCCACTGCATAAACCACTGCATAAACTAAACGAAATAAAAATTGTTTGCATTTGGACAAATTTGCTCATCAATGCTTTATAATAATATTGATAATTGGGTGGAATCAGATGTTATACCTTACTGGAATTTGGACAACAATGATAATAGATTATGAAGAAATCATAACATCATTAATTAATAAATTTGAAGTCATTTCTAATTTAGTAGTAATGTATGTAAACATGATTAATCTGCACCAGGAGGTATAGCCATGAAAATATCCGAATCAGTATCTGGCTTTAGACCTTCATCAGAGTAGAGCATTGGATTGCATATAATCTTGCAATTCTATGTTTGTATCCAAGTCATCTTATCTGTATTTTAGCAACTTCAGTTATAAGTTAGTTATAGCCATTTTAATTAACTTTCTTTAATATAATTGTGTTTGATATTTTTACCCATGGAGGGAGATTTTTATTCAATATTTCATTTAAAATTTGTGAGAAAGCATTATATGAGCTGTGTTTATTATTTAACTGTTTAAAATTGTTTTTGTGTTTGAATGTAATTTAGAATCATTGAAAAAACTTAGATAATTTGATTTATACTAAGATAGCCAATCCATGGTACCTACATAAAAATTGACATATTGAACCCTCTGATCATAAAAGTAAAAGGAAAGCTCGATATTATAAAGTAATACCATAATATCACATGATCACCATCTTTTATGCTAGTACATAACTGTTATTAAACAGGCAAAATTCTCCATACAATAGTGCCACCTTGTGGCAGCCATTGATTACTCTGGTTAGTACAGGGTGGCACTACTGTATGGAGAGTTTTGCGTGTTTAATACCATAATAGTAATAAAAAACTTATTAACACTCAGAAAAAATTATACCAAACTTAAAAAAAAAAAATTGCTCCAAATTCATTCCATGACTAGTACACATTTCACAAAGTTAATTAATTTTTGAGGACTAATTCAGAATGAGTTTTTCACCATCTTTAACTTTTATTTTATAACTGCTTTGTGAAAATTGTGCAAATTTATTATTTAGAAAAGATATGTTTATGAATGAAATTGATAAAAAATCAAAAGAAGGTCACAACTGACATTCAAATTTTAGAAATGTTCGATTTAATTACAAACATTAAAAGTTTGGTAAATACAACACTCTTAAGAATTTTCTTTACAGTAAACAAATTTCAATTTAATTTTGTAATAGTACATTACTATACTGTGAGAAAATGGTTAAATATTATCTGTAAAATACTGTATTTTATACAACAAGTGAATAGTATTCCAAAAGTTGTACAGCTTATGTAAATTCATATGAAAAATTAATGCATGGCCTGTAAAATATTGATCAGCCTATTTCTATATCAAACAGTCACAACTCTTTTAGCATATGACTGATGAAAGTTCAATAGTCAGAAAATGATCTAGGAGTTTGATCGGCACTGTCACTACCCTGATAACTTAATTTCTCATGTTTATATAGACTTTTCTACAATATAATGTATTGTCATTGCTTGTGCAGATATTAAATGCAGGCCAGAAGATTTCTTTAATACTTTGTTTGGTTTAGGTCAAATTTACTGATTTCTTCAAATGGTCATGCTACACAGAATTAACGACAATCATTAATGGATAGGCAAAAGCATTAAATCTATTTCTGTTATTAATGAAAGTAAACTTAACTACATGCAATAAGAAACTTAATTATAATAAATAAAATAATCATATGATTAGTTGCTCAGGGGTCATGTGATATTTAAGCCTACTTATGCATAACCATACTATTCTGTTGTCTAAAGTCAGATTTTTTAAAATACTTTTTTAATTGGGAAGTCTTTAGCTCTTGGATCTTTCATCTTCCCAATTGGGCTAAAGAGTGCAGGAAAATTGTAGAATAGGCAACTTTACTCAGACTACACTAACAAAAGAAAGATATTTTGGGTCAATTTTGAATTTAAAAAAATATATTATTGGAATCAGAATTTTAATCAATATTATTTAATCAAACTCAGCCTTGTTGATATAGAATTGAAAAGATCTTAAATGTTCCACTTAATGTGGATATAAATACCGCATGAATAAATATGAAGAGATGCCATTTCCAATCATTGTGAGCAATGCATTTTGTATTATGGCTGCCATATTACATGGAAAAATTGACAAATCACTGTGCATTATATAAACATTTCAGGAATACTTTTTTTGTCAACTACTAATATCTTTTCATATTTATTTATATCTAATATTAAGTCTTAAAGCACAGTAAACTGAATCAATTGAAAAAGTCTAACAATATTTATATGGATGACATTAAAAATAATAATGTTAAAAAAAAGTTTGTCTTTAAAGATAACTTACTATCTTTGGATCTATGATTATAATATTTATATCTGCTGCAGGGGCGGACTAAGGCCTAGGCAACCTATGCACGTGCCTAGGGCCCGTAATTTTTGGGGCCCAAAAATTAGGTTTTTAATTTTTAAATTTTTATAATTAATTTTTATTTTTATTTAACAGAAAAAATGTGATATTCATAATTATTGCTGAAACGTATCCAAATTATGCTGAAACGTATCCAAATTATGCCGAATCGTTGATTAACAACTCTTTTTCTATATAAAGTAATGATAAAAAACGTCAGAAAATACGAAAACTATTACATGATGAAATTCCAAAACATGAAATAAGAATCAGTGGCAAAGAACATTTTTAAGTTAATATTTTTTTTGTTGTATGCGATTCTTTAATTAGCAACATTAAAAAAATATCTGAGAGATATAAAACTATTAACAATAAATTCAAAACAATTTTTCATGATAGTGATGTTGGTGATTCTTCAATAGAGGAATTAAAATGTTATGAACAAGATTTAAACCTAGCAGAACTGAAAAATGAAGTATTACAATTTAAAACTTTTATAAGTAAAGAAAATATTTTTTCGCCTGTATCCATGTGGTCATTTATTCAGGAAAATAATATTATTGCAACATTTCCTAATTTAAACATAATTCTGAGAATTTATTTAACCCTTCCAATAAGCAATGCAAGCGGTGAAAGATCATTCTCAGTAATGGCCATAATAAAAATTTTAAGATCCACATTAGGCCAACAAAAATTAAATAGTTTATCATTACTTTATATAGAAAAAGAGTTATTAAATAATTCTATTAATTATGACAAACTAATTGACGAGTTTGCAGAATTAAAAGTGAGAAAAAAGGCAATATATCTAATCAATCTGGTATATTTGTTTAAGTATTATTGTTTGTTTTAATAAATTATGTTTATTTAATTTTTGTACATGTGTATTATTTTTTTCCTTTTTTTTTTTTTTTTTTGGAATCCGATAATTAAATAGAATTACATACTAATGCTTTAAAACCAAAATACCAAACGCAAAGTATGTATCATGACTGAAAAATAGGCCGGAATTACAATGTTGCCTAAGGCTCCCTCTGCTGGAAAATTAATGCTTAATCCTGGTAATATATAAATGATAGAAAAAAAGATTTATTTGTATGTCATAATTACTGCAACACCCTGTATGGTTTACCATGATGTCTCTGGAGTTCAATCAAGATCCATGGATCATAGTCCACTTCTGTCTCTTCTTGTGCTCAGATTTATTGTTAACACTCAAGCGATAAATCATTAGATTTTTTTTTATTACTATTACCAGATGAATGAATAACAACAGTGTGAAGCCATATTAAAGAAGCAAAACTCAATGTTTAGTTAATATTTTGGAATTTAACTCTTAGCCTAGATTTTGTTAAATGTATATATTATAAATCTGTTCATATTGTATTATATATAATATTTTTAAAATACAAGCCTAATTCATGTACTTGGAGTTTAAATTTAATATAAGGGAGTTGAACACGGACTTTCAAGCTCCCTTCAGCTATCCACTCTATCTCATATAATCGATACACATGATCACACACATGTATATCTACAATATGCATATTTCACCCTAAATCAACACTCATCAATTAGTCCAGATCATCATCTCCCACACATATACATTATCAGTGCTTGGTTTATATCAAGATAGCAAATCTTCAATCTACTCCATCCTCCAACTCTTCAGCCGTCCATACCATTGAAAATCTGATTATTTGCCCAAACCCCTTTTACACAATACGTATACTGGAGATCATTTATCTTTGTCATTGTGTGTGGTCATGTGTATCAGTTATATAAAATAGAGCAGATAGCTGAAGAAAGCTTGAAAGTTTATGTTTAAATCCCCTATATTACCTTTAAACTCGAAGCATATGAATTACGCTTGTATTTAAAAAAAAAAAAAAAAAGATTCATCTTGTATCCTGCCCATCCCTCTTCTGTGTATTTGAAACGGCAAGGTTGCTTAAGATCAATATGGGCATGACAATAATATTGGAATCAACAAGGGATTTGGGCATGTCATCATCAGATTTTCATTGGTATGGATGACTGAAGAGTTGGAGAGTGGAATAGATTGAAGGCTGTTCCTTAAAATTTGAATATTTCTATCTTAATATAAACCGAGCACTGATTATATATGTGTGTGGAAGATGATCTGGACCAACTGGTGAGTGCTGGTTCAGCACGAAATACGTACTAGAGATCATTTATCTTTATCACATGTGCGTGGTCATGTGTTCAAATCCTTTATATTGTATTATATATATATAAATAATTACATATACTGTATACTTTAATGTGTATTTTGAATCTACATACTCATAGGATATATATATATATTTAAATTTATCAGGATGCAGCCTTAATTTTTATATTTAAATTCGTATATATTTATTCTTGTAATCAGACATAAAGATTTTGTCTAAAACAAAAATCTTTTGGAACTTTTGTGTAATGATTCGCTGAAATGCTTCATAAATTTGATTTTTTGGACATTTGATCTAAAATTAACTTCTTTTTTTTTTAAATCAAAAGTAAAAATAAATAACATGTGGATAGTCTACTCACGATATTTGCAGTCATTATAAAGGATCTCTTGTGATTTCTATTAAAAAACTTCAGGACAAACTGAGATTTCTTTCATTTCTTCAGTCTCTTTTAGGAGAACTTTAAGAGGAAATTAGAAAAGTTAAATATTGTCTAAAGACTTTCAAACGGAAAAAAAACTTTAATGTTTACTTTACTTTTTTCTTTTTCTGATACAAATGTAATAACATAAATCATAATTTAAAGAGAGCCATTTCCATGGTTACGTATTCTATAAACTTTTTTATTATCATAATTTTTAAACAAGTCAATGAATGACTCAACGTTCGGTTATTTAACATTCCACATACAGTATAAGCCGAATGTTGAGTTTTAAATCAATCATGGATAAAAGCTTAGTATGTCTAAATAATATTATTGATAGATAAATTACATGATTTATAATATAAAAATAGGAACAACGCGTCGCGACCGAGTTGATTATGAAACGTGAAGTGAGTCATGCAAAAAAGTCGTAAGATTAAAATTACAACCAGTTTTATTAATATTTTACATATATGCTGCATGAAAATAGTTAATTTTAATGATATTAACAAAATCGTAATTTGATAGGTAACATAATAATTCACAATTTTAATTATTGATATAATAAAAGTTGACACTGTAATAATTAGGATAGTAAATAATAATGGAATATTGCTGGAGAATGGAAATTGCTGCATTGGGCCGATTCATGTCTTTGAGCTCCACAGTTTAACACTGCATCAAACGAGACAGTTTAATTTCAGTTATGGCTTGCTGTGATTTAAATCACAGTCAAAAAAATCGAAACCGTTATTAATAAAATTAATAAATAATGCATTGTAGAAGTAATAAATAAAGTTATTAACATTGATAAATAAAAAACAACATATATTGTCATTTGATGATTCAATACTTTCTTTTGATACCTAAATATTACATGACCATCATTTCTTATGCTTGTGTATTTGTGTGTGGCAATATGTATAGTGAGTTTTGCCTGTTTTAACCTAAATATTGTAAGGTTTTCATAATTATTTTTATCATAATTATAAGGAGCTAAATAAGAGTTAATCTAACAGCTCATGATAGATTAATCCTTATATGTTTCAATTATAATGTGAAATTAGAGGAAGAAGGTTAAAAACAGTAAAAAATTTCATTTATAAAATATATTTTAACAGATATCATAATTGTATTTGATAGTTTATCATTTAAACAGTGTTATATGATGATTTTAAGTCACATAAAACCCTAAAGTAGATATCTGAGAAATAAGCTGTGTATTATGCAAAGTAATTTTGATGAGTAGTTTATTGCTCAAGAGTTCATAAATTTGAGTTTTAGAAGTGACAGAACCAGGCAGAACCTTGAGCTTCAAAATATGTACTCTAGAATTGCATCTTGCCAAGTGCAGAGTGATAATTATAATTCATTCAAGTAATAAAAAGGTGTTTAAAAGTTGTAAAAGATTAATTAATAAATCAATTTTGTCTGCTTTTATTAACATTATTTTATTATTTCTCTGTCAAAAGCTTTAAATAGATCATAATAAGTAAAATCAAGTAGCTATTCTTGTTTATTTAGAGCAGGGGCTGCCAAACTTTTTTGATCATGGACCCCTATATAATTTTCGAAACCTCCATAGACCCCCCATAAAAGTAATTTTTAGTTAATTAAAATAAAACTATCTATTAGGTACTGTGTTTGTACATTTATTTTATGATTTTATACATTTATTAAAGTAATTTCACATTGTGTGACAATAGTTTTATAAAAAATATGTGTGATTTGCATATTAAGAATTGTTTTTCCTTCGACCCCCAATCGACCCTCTGGCTCAGATCGACCCCTACTTTTGTTAAATAGATCCCTGGTCTATATAGACCACTTTGATGACCAGAGAAAAGAATTTACAGTAATGCTGTATAAACACATTATTTTCTCTTTATAAATATACATATATGATGGAGGTGATATGAGAGATGCACTGTTAAAAGCCAAAAAAATTCCAGAATATATTTATATTGTGATGATCTTATGAATGACAAGGAATGGTGGTCTCCCATAGCTAATAAACAGAATTGTAGTTATGCTGTTCTAGTAGAGTTTGAGTTTGGGCCATTTGTGGGTTAAGTCACTGAAACTGATAGAGCAGTTAGAATCTATTTATGCAGCTGACATTGATTAAAAGTGAATAATTCTTCACTGATGTTGATGACCACCAACTATATCCTCACTAATCTCTTAATTTGGTAAACTGTAATTACACCATAAGTAATTGATCATTAAAGATGTATGTGTTAATGCATATGTATATGCATATATTATAACAAAAAATGCTGCGGTAATTTCTAAATGCATCAAGAAAATATTTTACCTGGTCTTCAAGGTTGATTACCTCACCATCTGCACTTGGAACATATCTTTTTTTTTTCTTCTATGAAGTAATTTAAAATGATTCATTCTTAATATTTTATTTAATAACATAAATATTAAAAATACATTTCTTAGTCAATAAGGTATTTATTTTATATGGTATCTGATAGTGGCATATATAATAATAACAATTTATAGGGATTAACTATATTGTAAGCATAGGCTTATCTTTTGGAATTCAGTCAGAGATGCAAAACATCTTTAAAATATTTTATAATTATAGTATGCATATCATTTCCAATATTCAGTTGAGAGCTATATATTTTGCTTTTTTTTTTTTAAGTGTCATAGCATCGGTCGGGACGCGAACCCGCAACCCAATGCAAGACATTTTCTTCTTTTTATAAGTTCTTTAACCTGATCTGTTTATGCAGCTATAAAAACAAAATAAAATAACGTGCCGTTTCTAGCAATAAAGTTTCACAACCTCTCAGTAAGTTATCCTGGCATAGTGTAAATTTATATTCATAGTACTTTACATCAATTCTTTTTTTATTATATAGACTTGCCTATTTAGTCACTGGATTGATAAGTAACTAGAATTTTTTTTTATTTAGGTTTCACTTATATTAAATAGATGATTATCTGTTTCTGATATGGTATAATAAGTTTTTAACATCGCTAAGATAAAGCAAAGATTTTAACCATTCATGTTAAACAGTTTCCATAACATTTTATTTTTTCTTCTAAGAAAATTGATCACACGTTTAGTTTAAAAGATTTTTCACACTTTGCTAACATTAACACTGATTAAATCTGTCTGATTGTTGAATGATCTGACGGACTCTTAAACTCTATAAAAAAAAAAAGTGTTTGCATCAATTGCCAGATTTTTTAGAAAGATGGTAATTGATTTATTAAATGTTTTATCTTTATCAAATAAAAATTTTATTTCAGAGGTTTATTTGATTGCATTTTTAAAACTGTAAAATTATTAATTTATAGGTATTGAAACTGTAAATTTATTTGTGTGATATGATATTTACAATCATTTGCACACACACACACACGCACTATTATAAAAATTACGATTACATTCATACTTGCAAAATCTTTCTTAAATTTTAAAACAATCCTTTGCTATATTAGTCATTTGAAATAGTTTATGTTTAAATTAAATTAAAACTAAAAGAAACACATCAATTAATACACACTCGTTAATACATACATGCAATTATTATATCTACACACATATACGCTTCTGTTTAGACTCATATAAACGCAGTCATATATAAATAGATTGGAGATATGCGTATAAATTTCTTTTTAGTTTTCAATTAGTTTAAAAGGGCAACAGTTAGAAGAAAGAGAAGAAAGTATGCTCGGAATTTTTAATGTTTTTTATTTGCATTTTAAATAAGTAGACTTGTTTAAAAAAATATTTCCGAAGTTTGATAACGCAACAAGTTTTAACGTAATTCACAGAGAAATTACAACCATTATATTTGCCTTCTAAAGACTTTTCTTTACGTCCATTGTTTTATATGAAAATTACTAAAAATAAAGTTGCTAAAAATCTTTTAAAATTTTATTTTATGTATATCAAAATAATTCCCTCTAAAAATAGAATGGAATTTGTTGTCTATCTACATGCTTATTTAATTAGAGAGAGTTATCTTATGTTTATTTGTTTAAAATTACGTAAGATGCGCAGTAATACAGAATTGAAGAGTAACAATTAGATTCATAATCCAAAATATCACTCATGCATTATGATTTCACATTTAATAACCGTACTACACAACCTGGGAACGGCAACGGAAATTTAATTTAGAATTCATTACATGAACAAAAAAAATTTTTAGTTGCTAAATTTGCATTCTGTTTGATATTTTTTTTTATGATGATTGTCCCCATTCCCAGACTGATTTCGAGATATGGCTCTCTTCAATGAGGATCTAGGACATTAGATTCAGTTTTATCTAATTTAAAGTTAAATTTATTTATTTGTTTCTGAATTCTTTGCGTAAATTATATGCTTGTCAGTTCCAATAAATCCTACATAAAGTATGGAATGAAATAATTAAACTAAGGATCCATTGAAAACAGGCATTTTAAATGCTCAAAATTAACATAACATTTTTAAAAACGTGATTTCTTAAGGAAAAACTTTCAATATGTTCTCAATACAAAAATTTCATAATACTTCATTAGTGTTCTATTTTAGAAATCATTCATGCTAATATATATATATAATCTCCATATTTATTTTTTGCCTTGTTATAAATGTATATTGTCATGACTTCTTTGCCATGATCAATTTTCTCATCCCTGATGAAAAAGACAGGGTATTGTAAATATCAATGAAATATCTAAATGCATTCAATTACTTGATTTGTGTATGAATTTATTTTGCCAAAAAGTGATCAATTTCTTCAATAATTTTATATATGCAAGAACATTTATATTTTCTTTAAAATTAAATAATTTGTTTTTTTAAAAAAGAAAGTGGTCATAAAAACTGATCTTAGCTGTCTGTAATAGCAGATTCATCATCATTTTTACCCATTATTGATACACTGATTTATCCAATCTCTTTGATCCATGACATTTTTTTTCACATCAGTCCAGCAAATATATTATTTCACCCATCCATCTTATATACGTTTTCTTTTTAGGACTTTACAAGTTCTTGGGATCCACTTAAAAAAATTCAAATGTTCATCTATTATCATCATTTTTAGCAAAGAGTCCAGCATTATTTCATTTCAGCCTCTGATTTTTTTCAATAATATCAATGATTTCTATGAATTCCTTCACCCATCTATTTTGCTTTTGATCCCTTTTAGTTACTCTCAATATATATCTTTTCAGATTTCATTGAATGGTCTAAAGACCCTGTATTGTTCTTTTGCTATGGTCCAGTTTCAGATCCATATGCAAACCCCCCCCCCCCAGTAAAAGACAACTACTAAAAACCTTTTTCATACACTTAACATATCACCTTCTAATATTAAGTTATAAACACACTTTATTCAAGTTTAATTCTATTATTAATTTAATTCATTATGCTTCCATCTGCATTAAAAGTCTGGCCAGATATGTATTATCATTCACCTCTTCTAATTTATAATTATTAATATCTATTTTATTTTGTGAAAATCCATTAAAATTTAGGGTACTCTTACTTATGACAATCCATCCCACTCAATGGCACTGTTTCCATGCAAAAGCACAGAAATATACCATTTATGCAGCCAAACTTATGGCCTATAGAACAGTTATGTTCATATTAGCTGTTGCATGTCTAGATTGCATAGCACTCAGCCCACTAAGGTGCTTTGTAACACTATACAAATAGTGCACACTTCACATATTGCTATTGTATGATGTGAGGGTGTATAGAATTCAACTGGCTATAATTCTTTTAATGTGCATTTGAAGTAATGATCTTACACCCTACCTGATGTACTGTTGCATAATAATAATTATAAACCCATCACTGTGCTTCTCTACACATCTTTAAAGGTGAATTTAATTTCAAAAGGGTAGGTTCCAGCACCATTTCAGAGAATTCATGAGAAAAGTCACATTTGCGTGAAAACAGCTATGAGACTACTAAAATGGCTGTGGTGGAGCACTATATGCTGAAATGTATAATGTAATTTAAAAATGTAATTATTCTATTTTATTAAATAATGTTGTCTCATAAAGAACAGTTACAAGACAAATCAAATGTCTGAGGTTGCACGTCATTTTAGAAATCCTAAGGTTGGTTTGATCAGATTAATGGATTTATTTGCCGATCCTTTGGATCAGCAAAACAGTGGTCATTCCCCTTGCACATTCCAGCTCTATGCGCTGAAATATATAATGTAATTAAAAACTGTAATTTAGAAAATAATGTTTTTAAAAAAAAAGTAAATGTATTTTGAAAGAAATTTAATTATTCCATTCTATTAAATAATGTTGTCTCATAAAGAACAGCTAGGAGATAAATCAGATGTCTGAGGTTGCATGTTGTTTTAGAAGTCCTAAGGTTGGTTGGATCAGAATAGTGAATTTATTGGCCGATCCTTTTATCGCCAAAAGCCCCAGTCATCCCCCCCCCCCCCTGCACATTCCAGCACTATGCACTGAAATATATAATGTAATTAACAATTGTAATTTAGAAAATGTTTTTTTTTTTTTAAAAGTAAATGTATTTTGAAAGAAATTCAATGTTTTATATCCAAAAAAAAAAAAGTAAATCCCAAAAAAGAAAAGAAACCGATGAAAGCGTTATTTAAAAAAAAATTAAAATGTAAATCAGCCTGGTAACATTATATCTATTTGTTTTTTAATTGCAACAGCACCATTGATTGGGATGGATTGTCATAAGTATGTGTACCAAATTTAATACTATTAACTCTTCAATGCTTCCTGAAGTTCTGAAATATTATTTGCAGCAAATGTAGATGAGTTAAGTAAGATTCTTGTATTTCTATTTCCTTAGTTTTCTGTTTAATTCACAAAGTATTTCTTGTAAAAGTGCTGAATGAAGATGGAATCCCCCTTTGTTGTATTTTGGTAAATATTATTAAGAATATAGCAATATCCTGATATATCTTAATGATCTAAAGCTTTATAAATTGTAAAAATGCAGAATCAAATGTTATATTAATAATCTAGACATACAAAGCATAATAACAACTCTATTCAATTGTTATTTCTATAACTTGTGTTAATACTTGTTCTTTTGAGTGTTTTGAGTCATGACCCCAAAGTTTATTGCTGAATTCCCCAAGATTTTGAATAGAAGTGATAGAAGATTAATAGATCTGAAATTTTCTAATATCTTCTGTATTACCTTTTTAAAATATCAACATTATTACTGCATTCTTCCAATCATTTATTACATCTTCATCATTTAAATATTTGGTATATAAGTTTGCCAAACAATTTCTCTATTTCTTTATCTGCTTCTTTTAAGATATTAATAATGATTTCATCATTTCCTGTAGCTTTTATCTTTTACATGCCTCATCTCTTTATTTTAAAAGCTTGGCAATTTCAAAGATTAGCTGTAGCAAACTCTCCACAGAGCAGTATCATCCAGTGCAAGCTTTAGTAATCAATGGATACAGGAAGTTTGTGCATAAAATATCCATCTAGTTTCTACTCATCCAATATCCCTAGACTAGTTTCTAGCTTGTGGTTTTCATTAGTGAGCAGCCTTGGATCTGAGAGCACTGCACCTAAATCATTAGTTTGCATAATTCGGCTGTGTACAGCCGCCATGAGTACTACAGTCAGGGTAAAGGTGGGCTGGTAAACAGAAATAAATTTGGAAAACAAGATTTTATAACTAAATGTTAACTTTATTGCTGCAGTCTTGCGTTATTAGCCGAGAGGTATCGCAGCCGCCATGCAAGCAAGTAGTTGGTTGCAGACGGTTGTGGGTTCGTGTCCTGGCCGATGCTATGACATATGAAAAAAAAAAAAACTTTATTGCTGCAAGTTACTACTAATAAGATTTTACCAACATGCTTAATATATTTACAAATTATACATATCACTATCATTAGTTATGAAATACATGGCCTTGTGAGATGTACGTAAATTATAATAAAGCCAATATGACCTGTATATTCCCTAGGTCACTTTAGCACCTTCGGAGGTGGAGTTCACTGGGTCCCTCCATTGTTTTCCTTACACTTGGGCCACTATGTACCCTCTGGCAGCAATGATCTGCTTTCATGATGAAAGTGTATAATAAGACTTTGATTCCCTTTATCGGTGAGCATAATTAATTATTATTGCTCCTTATCTTTTTAAATAATCATTTTCTAATCTGGAACTGCTTATCAATATTTTAATCTTAATAACCATAACATTGTAATACTTTATTTCGTTAAGTTCTACATATATATATAGCAGCAAGCATAGGAAATGGTGATCATGTGATGTTTTGGTGGCTTTATTAATTTAGATGTTGTTTATAGAGCTCTTCCATATATTTTATGATGTTGCTCTTTGTTGAAACAATCTTCATTCCAATATCAAGAAATTATTTTATACTTCTGAAACTTTCATTCACTTTCATAGATTCTTTTGCCCATTCATAATTATATTTTATTATTTCACTATTAATTCTTTTTCATCTCATATTACAAAACATCAGATATTCAATTATTCTTAATGGAATATTTTTAAATATTTTCATATTCCTTCTTTTCTACACATATTGTTTTGTCTCTATTGAAAATCTATTACATTGTTGCTTTTTTTGTACCAGTTATCTGTATCTTAGTTTTTAAATATTATCAGTTACCTTCTTATAAATCTCAGCCAAGTCTGAACTATCTTGAAAGTTTTATTAGAAAACAATTTATAAATCATTATTTAATTGTACTGGAATGTTTTTAAAGGTTAGGATATCAATTGTTAATGTCTTTCTTAATAATTTTCATTTGTCTAGTTTTGCATTAACACTCTTTTATATTCCATTAATCGGTGCTTCTTTCCTATGTTTAATCTATTGATAATATCAATTTTGAAATACATATATTCTGTTAGTGAAATTACAACTCTGCTATACCTTCATTTGAATGTTTCCATATCCAGTATTTTGCTCAGAAAAAGAATTCATAATGTATGGTCATTCTTTTTTTTTTTTTTTTTTTGCAAATTCCATCAGCCTGTGTCCTCTCTCATTTCTGTTGCCCTAGCCAAATTTATTCACTGCATTTTTAAATCTTCAAATCGTTTTCTAATTCTAAAATTAAAATTATTCCCAAACAAATGATTGGTCTGAGCAACAGCATTTTCTATATCTATATAAAAAGCTTCTACTTCCTCATCACAATAAAAATTTGTTCTTGAATTATCTGCAGTTGTAATTTTTCATTAATTTGAATAATTAATCTTGTCACTCTTACTGATATATCATTACTCTTCATAGTATTGGTTCTTTTACTTTAATTTATAATAAATTCATGTCCAGTTGTGCTTTTAAAAACTGTATCTTGTAGTAAGATACAATATAATTCACTTTCAAATTAATTTTCTTCATTTTTTCTTTTAATTTCATAAAGTCCAAAAATGTCACATTTAAAACATTGTCATATTTAATATTAGACAATTCTTAACCAATTATGCAATCTTCTTTCGTATAATATGCAGTTTTAGGTATCTTAATAAAAGGTTATTTTTGACCAATAGCATGGAGCTACAATCAGAAGATTCTTAACACTATCTGCATTCAATCACCAAACATTGCCTAGACTGATCACTTTGCAATCTCTCAATAATAAGAGTGATATAAATCTATACAAATGATCAATAATACACATTTTTATCCAGACTTTAAGAAAACAACTAATGTTTCAGTTAAGAACTATCAGGCAAATGAAACATTGATGTTTATTGATCTTAAAAGCAAACATAAAAAGCTAATAAATTCACTGCACTGGCTGATATATACTGGTGAGCAGTCACATGAATAATCACATACTAATAACAGCTGCATTGACAGACAAAACTCTCCATACAATAGTGCCACTCAATGCAAGCCAGAGTAATCAATGGATGCAAAAAGGTTTAATGCATAAAAAATCCCTATCTAATGATTTTATGCACTAAATCTTCTTGCATCCATTGATTACTCTGGCTTGTACTAAGTAGCGCTACTGTATGGAGAATTTTGCCTATTTTTAACAGCTTGAGAAAGCATAAGAAATGGTGGTCATGTGATGTTTAGTAGTTTAACAGCTGCAATGGCAAGAATGTATAAATAAGCATTAAGAATTTGCCTTACTTATTCCTTTATGAGTTCTAAAATGAAGCAAAACATCTTTCACTTAACAGAAAGCTTATTTTCGCAGCCGATAGCAGGTTGGGGTTACTTAAATTGTAAAACAGGAAAAAATTTTCTTTTAAAAATAGCTTCATTTAAAAATAACTATTTGAAATAATTCTTCAAAAAAAACCATAATTCATTATGATTAATAAGCTAATCATATTGGTGACTGTGAGCTTTTATATTTTTAAATCATTTAACTCACTATTCAGTCCTGAGATATAAATGATCATTAAATTACATTGTATAGGGGCAGAAATAAAGATGCTTGTTTTATATATGGTTATTATAAGAGATAGACTATTTCTGCTCAAGGAACAATTATAATATAGAAAAGAAGACTCTTGTTCTTCAGTAAAAAAAACTGTACTAGAAATTCATTGCTTCTATAAAAAGTTATTTGTTTCCAGCATAAATTCATCATCTACCATAGAAATCTTCAATTTCTCCAGAAATCTAATTTTCCTGGTTATAAAAGCTCCAGCAAACATTGTAATTTAAAAAAAAAATTCTCAGGCTCCATTTAAACTCCATATTTCCACTAAAAAAACCCAGAAATTCTGATTGCCTCCAGCTTTCATAACAAAGAGATTTGCCTTAAAAAGTCCAGAGACATTTTGCTTAATATTGAAGTTTTCATGAACACTATTAAAAATAATTAACTGAAAGCTGTCTTTGAAATAATATGGCTTAACTGAAAGCTGTCTTTGAAATAATATGGCCTAAAGCTATTCAAGTTTGCTAATTGTGAAACTATCTAATGGTATTCAGTATTGAAGCCACATGTCCATTCTACGACTAAAAATAGTAGAATTCCAAATTATAATAAAATGTCATCTATTGATATTCATTTCTCTATTTTAGATTTAAATATATTGTTATCTTATTGACCATTTCATTTTTTTTTTCTAAATCGTCTATTGTTGCATCCAATTGTTGTTTTATACTGTATTTTCAATTTGGTCTCATTGTGATAAATATAAGATATTGGATAATTGTACTACAGAGTGGCAAATAAACCTAATGATGATCGAGTATTACCATTAGCTAATGCTACCCATATTATCTAGTTATTTCCGTCTCATGCAGAGAACATACATTACATGTATATTTATAAAAAAGTTTTTCAATTTATACATAAATGCTTTTTATTTTTTTATTTTTTAAAAAGGCTAAATCATTTCTAGGAAACCTAATTTTTTAAAAAATTGAGTCTGCGGTTACGTCTCTAAAAACATTTTTTGAAAACGGAAAGATTTATGACATTTTTAGTAATACACTAGCAAATGATTTATTTAGTTCTGGTCCTCAGTAATCACGATAACTAATTTAGAGAGAGAAGTATGACCTTTTTTCGATTATTACATTACAAAATGAATTATTTGACATTGCGGCGCTGTATGTTAATACGAGCCATTTTGCTAAATGTTAAAAATGACAGGCGAGAAAAGCTGAAAAAAATGTTTTTTAAAAATAAAATAAAATATGAGAAATTAATATATAGTATTAAAATGTCATCCAATTTCAAAATATTTTTTAAATAAAATTTTAATTGATGAAATAAAGTTGTATGCATATTATGGTTTCTATTGAAAAACAAGTTTTACAACCTCCATCAGTTATAAAGGGGAAAAAAAATTTAGACAGAATAATAAAAAATAACTAGTGATAGTGGTTATAGAGCTATATAATAAATTTCATTTAATTTGCTCGTGAGACATCCATTATAATCTTAAATAATAAATGAATACTGGATGAATTATTAAGTTATTGGATATTGGGTCTATTAATTACATATCACGTAATTGTAGAATAAGATTTTTAAACTTTTATTTCCTACAAATCTTACAAATCTTATTTTTATTCAATGAACTAAACAAACCATTATTTAAAACATGAGTGTCCAATCTTTTGGCATCATTGGGCCACATTGGGAAAAAAAAGAATTATCTTGGATCACACATTAAATATACAAGCATTATCAAAAGCTAATAAACAAAAAAATGATCCATGATATCTACCATTAAGATAGGCAAAAACATCCTTTAAAAATAATCACAGTTATACAGCATTCCATTTGGAGAATCTTCTAATATGATCAATGAGGTTCCAAGTTGTAGGAACCGCTCTTTTCTTGTTAAATTCTCTGCCCCAGTATTTGCGATCTAATTGGCTAAACGCTTGAGAAGTTTGCACTCTCTCAGTTTATTTCAATACCATCTGCATTTGTAGAAATAAAATATTATTTACATATATTGCTGCAAGTTATAACATCTAAAAACTACTGCGTAGTAAATCGAAAGATTTCACACTGTATGTTTATAATTAGAACTCAGTGAGTTAAGTGTGAAGATATTTAAGATTCATGCTGGCAGATCTAAGTACTTTGGACTGGCTTGGATATATAGACAGACAAGTAAAGAAGAGAGTGGAACCACTCTTTTCTTGTTAAATTCTCTGTCCCAGTATTTGCGATCTGATTGGCTAAACACTTGAGAAGTTTGCACTCTCTCAGTTTATTTCAATACCGTCTGCATTTGTAGAAATAAAATATTATCACTAAAGTAGAAAGTGTACATATATAAATATTTAAATACAAATATATTATATAAACTTTTAAGCTAGATGAAATTAGAGGGAATTTGAACTTAGACTTTCAAGCTCCATTGGAGTGAATGCCCAAAGGGAGCTTGAAAGTCTAGATTCAAATTCCCTTAATTACAGATCTAAATAATAAAATATCATTTATATTTAACATATATTTTTTATTATAAAAGTAAAAGAGGGAAAATAAAACTAGTTAAATATTTGAGATTGTATTTGAGTTCGTATGTACATTTATTTTAATCACATTGTTATACATAATCACAAAAAATACAATGTTTTATTTAAATCAGTTTACTATTTTGTGTTAAGGTACATTCACAGCTATTCTGGATTGCATTTGACTACAAATACAAGTATAAAACTATAAGAGGCTACAGTTATTAGCAATTTGAGAATTTTTGAAAATTTTATTTCAACCATTTATTTAAAAACAAAAAATTAATACATAATTTTCCTATATTTATTAATAGGTTATCATACCATAAATTAGCTGTAAAAAAAATTGAAGGTATAAAACTGCTTTACTATAGAAACTAATGACAAATTGCTCTGTAGTATACAGTTGAATAATGGTCAATTATTTCATGTAATATACTTTCTATAACAATGAAAAATATTACACATGATCTTAACTTTTTTACAATGAATAATATTGGAGTTGTTGCTTTAGCAACTGATAAGTACCGTAATTTTTATTAAAACTATTGTTTTCCAATAATAATAAAAATATTTCATATGACTATTACTATGCTGATGCTAAACAACTCTTAGATTTTAACGATTCTGGTTTTCAATAAACAAAGTACAAGATAAATTTAGTCTGAAAGTTTACAATGGTGACATTTTATTTGTAGTCATATGTTGGATTATTTCCATCATTAGGAATTAATTGTTAAAAATGTTTAAACAAAAAAATTCAAACTTTATTTAAACTTTTTAAATACATTCAGTTGTTAATAATGGCACACAGGTTAGTATATTACACAAAATTTTAAATGTTGTTATTCTTTCTTCTTCTACAGATAAACTGAGGGAGATGCTTTAATTCTTAGCCTTTGGATAAAACAGTCAAGGTGATTAGAGCATTTCCTTAAATTTGTCATCGACAAATCTCAAGGTTCCAGATTTCATTCTCGTGCTGGTACTATCACTGTTAAAGCCAACAATTTCTGAAGAAGAATGGACAATAATTCCATTCAAAACTTCATGGTATATATAAGCCTGTGTGCTATTTTTAAGAGTAGAATATATTTGAAAAGTTTAAGTAAAATTTGAATTTTTGCAAAATATTTAGTAATTTAATTTTAAATGTAATATTAGAGTATGAGCATAGACTTTCACATGACCCACCACTCTCCACTCCATCTAATAACACTGATACACTTAAACACATATATGTTGAAAAGATAAATAATCACCAATATACGTATTTCATGCTAAACCAGCAATCATCAGTTGGTCCAGATTATCATCTCTACACATATGTACTATAAGTGCTCAGATATATATTAAGATAGACAATCCTCATACTTTAATGGACAGGCTTCAATCTACTCCACACTCCAACTCTTCAACCGTTTATCTTTACAACATATATGTGTTTAAGTGTATCAGTGTTATTAGATGGAGTGGAGAGTGGTGGGTCATGTGAAAGTCTGTGCTCATACCCTAATATTACATATATATAGACACAGGTATAAATAAGCCTGTATTTCAGTTATTACATTATAGAGATGTCTGCCCATCCTTGCATATGTATTTAATGGATTATGTCCTGTACATGTGGGTTTCAGATTGACCTTAGGTCAACATGGGTGTGACAAGAATCTCGGCCTCAGGGTGGCCTTTGAGCATTCCATCATCAGATTTTCAATTTGATGGACGGTTGAAGAGTTGGAGTGTGGAGTAGATTGAAGCCTGTCCATTAAAGTATGAGGATTGTCTATTTTAATATATATATCTGAGCACTTTTAGCATATATGTGTAGAGATGATAATCTGGACCAACTGATGATTGCTGGTTTAGCATGAAATACGTATATTGGTGATTATTTATCTTTTCAACATATATGTGTTTAAGTGTATCAGTGTTATTAGATGGAGTGGAGAGTCATGTGAAAGTCTGTGCTCATACTCTAATATTACATATATATCAACACACGTATAAATAAGCCTGTGTTTCAATTTTAAATGATGGAAGTCATCCCTGATACAATTGCAAATATAAAATAATCATTACAAATACAAGATACGTAGTGAAAGAAAAAGTAACTGATAGAAAAATAAAATGGCTATATTTATTCTTAAAAATATATATATTTTAATTAAATTTAAAAAAAAAAACAGTTCATGCATGTGAAATAAGAATAAGTAAAAGATTAATATTTGATATACTTTTGTGGGCTTAATTTTAACAAAAAATGCAGATATTTTAAGTTCTAATTTCAGGAATTTTTTTTTCCGTTGTTGAAAATAACTCAATTTAATGTTTTTATATAATAAGCTGTTGTGAATGGTTTTATTTAATTTCATAATGAACAAAGTTTGTCATTTCTTTTAGCAAACATTTGAACTAAATTTTGCTTCTTTTTATTTTATACACCTATCAAATAAATAATGAATTACTTCAGTTTCAGCAAGCAAATAATAATAATAATGGTAGTAGCTGTCATTGTTGTAGTTATTATCGTTGTTATTGCCACTACCATGTAATGGTAGTAATAGTATCAGCAGCAGCATCAATGGAAGAAGTGACAGCAGTGGTAGCAGCAGTAGTAATGATGGTGATAATAATTGTAAAGTAGTAATTGCTGTGGTGGCAGTGGTAACAGTAGTAGTGATGGTGATAATAATTGTAATAGTAATTGCTGTGGTGGAGTGGTACAGCAGTAGTAGGATGGTGATAATAATTGTAAAGTAGTAATTGCTGTGGTGGCAGTGGTAGCAGCAGTAGTAGTGATGATGATAATAATTGTAAAGTAGTAATTGCTGTGGTGGCAGTGGTAGCAGCAGTAGTAGTGATGGTGATAATAATTGTAAAGTAGTAATTGCTGTGGTGGCAGTGGTAGCAGCAGTAGTAGTGATGATGATAATAATTGTAAAGTAGTAATTGCTGTGGTGGAAGTGGTAGCAGCAGTAGTAGTGATGGTGATAATAATTGTAAAGTAGTAATTGCTGTGGTGGCAGTGGTAGCAGCAGTAGTAGTGATGATGATAATAATTGTAAAGTAGTAATTGCTGTGGTGGGAGTGGTAGGAGCAGTAGTAGTCATCATTTTGGAACTCAACACTATAATACTGCAGTTAGTAAAAAATAAAATGTCTATATTTTTGTTTGAATTTATGACTACAAAAATATAATAAATATTAGTCTTTTGTTTATTTTTAATTCAAACACATTTTATGTGTGAATTACATACCTTCTGTTTTATTTATTTAATACATTAATTATAATATATATTGTTTTCACTTTATTTAATATACATTTGTCATCATAAATTCATATATGTGGACATTTTATCGATTTGTTTTTTTTTTCAACCAATACTCAAACTATGTAGATCAATCAATCGAGAATAGATCGTATATTATAGTAACATCAACTTTTCCCCCTGATAACTAGAAGTAGAAATTACTGTCTGGTGCTTTCAATTTTTCTAAGACTTTGTCTAGTTCAAGAAAAATCTTTATTAATTACAATTTTATTATATGTTTCTCACTCTAACTACAATTTATAACTTTACTGATCCCTTTAAAAAAAACCCAGAAAAACAAATAATTTACACTTTCTCTATTAGAATATGTAAATCTACTCCCAATAGATATTTTTTAAGTAAGATTATATTTCTTTGACCAGAATCAGTCCATGTTTTTAAACTAATAAAGTAATATCGAATTATTTACTACTTGTAAATATCATATATTTATGACAGTAATTTCAATTGGAGAACATCAATAATACCTGAGATGCTACAAAATATAATGATGAACAGCCGCATATTATTTTTTATAATAGAAAATTTAAAGATGTTAAAATTGATACATTATGGATTAATACAAAAACTGATATCCCATATTGCAAAAAAACTTTAGTCATATTGTTGCAATTTGCAATTATTATATTTATATAAATTTTTCTGCATTAACAACTACTAAAAAATAATAAGACAAACTAAAATTAGTTGAGAAAAAAATGAGAGTATCTAACATTTAAACAAAAATACCCCATTCACATTAACTCAAATATAACATATATGTGGATTTTCTCAAAATATGAAAATAAAGATTGATTATGATGAGTTAGAAGAATTTAACAGCTACAAATATCTTGGTCAGATTATTAATACAGATGGAAACATAATGGATGAAATTAATCATAGAATTAAACTTGGTTGGAGTGCTCTTGATAAAAATAACTTAGTACTAAAAGGAAATATGCCTATGTGTTTGATTTACCAGTTCTTACTTATGGATCTGAGACTTCGACACTTAATAGAAGACCAATACACAGACCTCAGACCACTCAAACAAGTATGGAGAGATGCATGTTAGGAGTAACAAGAAGAGATTGAAAATGCAATATATGGGTAAGAGAACTAACAGGTGTTGTTGACCTTATTGAAAAAATTAAAAGACTGAAGTGGAGTTGGGCTGGACATATTGCTAGAAGAGTTGATAATAGATGGACAATTGAAATCTTAAACTGCATTCCAAGAGATTGTAAAGGACCAGAAAGAGACCACAAGTGAGATGGATGGATGAAATAAGAAAGTGCGCAGGGCTGATGTGGAGAAGAGAAGCTTAAGAACAGCTAATGGATAGCAGTTTTTTATGAGACTTAATTTTATATTAGTGTTTTCTTTTCTTTGTTTCACTCCTAAGTGATGATATATTTATAATATGATTGGATATATATGCTCATTTTTGGATGCATATTTATATATTTTGGCTTGTCACAAAAACATTTAAGAAAACTAATTTTTATTCTTATTCTAATTCTACTGTGAATTTAAAAGAAGGAGGTAAAGCATTGATGTATGTTCAAAATATTAGTAGCAATGCATGGCTGTAGGAGTGTTTATAGCAGTAGTTTCAAGTTTTTTTAATTTAAGTTGTTGGTAATAAGGATGATAGTGATGAACCACATAACTTTAGATCAACTAATAATAATCAAAAGAAATTTCATGGCAACCTTACCAATACTTGTTGATTCATTTTTGGTTACTAAATTCTAATCAAAAAGTTTATAGTCAGTCTTTTATACTATCCAATTTTATTGTTTGAAAGTTCAAAACATCCTAATCTTTTAATCCCAGGAGACACTCTTATTCCAAATCTTTTAAATCATTAGTTTGGTGCTTTCCCCCTATAATTTAAACAAAAATAAGGTGATGATTGAATTGTTCATTGATTAACCAAATTCACCACTTACTTTATTTAGCTGTAATATCTTATATAAGTGCAAATTATCCATTCTACTTTGGACACTTTTTAACAAAAACCTTTTATTGTACATATATGCATATATGAATTTCTACTAACTGTTGCCTTTGGAACGATCATTCAGGTAGCTAGAGCATTATCTTAAAATTCAATAATCAAGAATCTAAGGATCCAGGTGCGAATCCCATGTTAGTACTGTCACTGGTCAAATCAGCAAACCTGAAGAGGGGAGAATAATACCTATCGATGTGCTATTACTAACAGTTGAATGTGTTTGGAATATTTAAATAAAGTTAAAATTTTCTAAAAACATTCAATACGCATATTAGATGATGGAAATATCCAACATAAAAATACAACTAGAACACCATCATCATAACCCTTCAGGAAAATACAACTGAAGTGTTTGGGCATTAAATAATTTTAAAGAAAATTATACAGATGTCCACATACATGTATCTCAAATACTGTTATGTCATGAGAAATTCTTGGAGTCCACAAAACTCAAATTAAATGAACATGGCATATATAACACATCTCATCTAGGATTTAAAACAAAGATAATAATGAAATGTGAAATTAAAGATCTAATAACTATTTTGCAATACAAATAAAACTTTCTGATTTTGCTAATATTTACTAATATCCCATATTATTTCAACAGATTGGAAACAAAGCAATAAGTATTTGATATTGTAAATGGGCATAAAGATTACATATATAAATACACTGCCATTTGTTTAGTAATCCAAAATATTATAATCATTAATTATTATCTTCTTTAAATTTATAAGACAAGTAGTGAATATATGTGCATGCATACACAAATATTTTAATTATTAATAATTTATATTATTTAAATTACAAACCACATATTATTTTGGGCTATCATTTAAAATAAAAAATAAAATCTCATCAAGCGTTGTTAGCCGAGAGGTCATCGCAGCTGCCTTGCAAGCAAGTAGTTGGTTGCAGATGGTTGTAGGTTCGTGTCCCGGCTGATGCTATGACATATGAAAAAAAAAAATCTGACCACTTTATTTATTAAATTTAAATTAATAATAATAAAATAGATACTCAAAAATGAATATGGCCATTTTAATTTGAAAAAAAAAAAAGGGAGAAAGAAAAACTACTCTAAAAATTAGTTTTGTGGTGACTATACAAAATCTGTGAATCACAAATACATCCACATATAAAACATGCTAGTCCAATTTTCTGTTTCCTTGTTAAATTATAATGTTGTCTTTTACTTTCCTTAGCAGAAAACCTTTTAAAATGAGAAATTAAATTGAAAGGAAAAAAAATTGTCACTACTTTGTTCAATACATACCCAAATAGAAGTTTTTTTCTAAAGTCATTTTCATTATCAAATTTCTTCTAAGTTTATTTACAGATTTTTTAAACACAAGTTACTATAAAATAATTTTCTTTTTTTTTTGAACAATGAACAGATTTTTTTTTTTTTTGTATTTCCTTTACTGCTTCTTCAATCTATTCAAAAGTTGTTTGTAAGTTCTTACTTTTAAAAACAAAAGGAAGTGAAATAACTCAAGTGGAATAGATTTTTTCTTCATTTGTTAGTACTGTAGTCAAATAATATGTGTAATATATAGTTATTTCTTTCAATAGTTGATCTCTTCCATCTGTGCTTCTATACATATGCAAAATAGTTTTCATGTATAGGCAATATATATAAATAAATGGTAGCAGATTTTGTCATCTCTATATCACATCTTAAGTATACCAATGAATTCTTTTATATAGAGTCTGTGCTTCTTCTTATATAAATAATAGTTTAATGTATACAATTTTAAGACTACACTGGCTTCTCATATAGATTGCCTTATGACTTAAAAAAATTGATAGGAATGGTAGTGTTAGTATAGAAACATCTGTGCTTAGAAAAAAAACATTTTTTGGATTATCAAATAATTGGTTTTCAGATATTGATAATCATAGTAAAATTAATATTGTTAATAATAAAATTATTAGGGCAATTAAGTTATGTTCAAATAGTAATTTCTTTGGGAATGAGATTGATATTATTAGGAATGAATGTTTTATGAATGATTATCCTAGGGGTGTAGTTAAACATTTGTTTTCTAATAAAAATATAAATAAAATAAGAAATAGAATGGGATTAGATAGGAGTAGGAATAGAGAAAAGATTATTTATGTTGGTTTTAATATATCTAAAGATTTATTTATTAAAGTTAAGAAATTAGTTAAAATGATTAATAGGAAATATAATGTTTCAATTTGTCCAATAAAAAGAAAGCAAGTTTAAATCTTTTAATTAATAATAATGGGGACTATAATAGGTTAGATATTATGCATTCAGTTTATTTGATAAAGTGTTTGAATTGTCTTAGAAAGAATGTAGAAATGACATATGTTGGGACTAGTAAGAATAAATTAAAAACTAGATTGAAACAGCATTTAGGTGATAAAAATTCTGCTGTTTACATTCACATGAATAAATTTAAGCATGGGGATTTTGATATAAAGCCTTTGGAATGTATAATGAAAGGATGATAAAAGAAAGTGTATTCATTAATGAAATAAAACCAGAATTAAATAGGATGTTAATAGATAAACAGAAAAGAAAATAATAGGTTTTTAATTAAATGCTTTAAAGGATATATATAAATTATTTTTTTTTAATAAAACGAAATTGTTTCTCTTTGAGTTGTGTTTGTTGGTAATAGGAAAGGGGAGTGAGATAAGGTAAATTTTTGGTTATGAATATATTTTGTAATTTTTTATTTATTTTTTATGTATTTTTTTTTTTTTTTATGGAATATGTGTTATTTGTTATATATATATTATTTTATTTTAGTGTGCCTTGAAAAAGACTATATAAAATAGGCGAAATGTTGGATTTTTTATTTTTTTTACATGAATATAGTCATATAAAAACAAGTTTTAAAAAGGAGTTAGTGTGTTTTATTTCTATTTTGGATATTTATGAACTATTTTGAAAAGAAGAACTCTGTGCTTGATATATTAAATTATTTGTTCTGGTTAATAAACAAGTAATGCTGGTCAGTTCTCATTCAGCTTTTACAATCTCTGAACTTCAGCTATAGCAAGAAATGTATGTTGTATATATATTAGACTATGAGATTACTACAGAGAAAATTCCAAGCATATTTATGTAGGAGGCCAAAAGTCAACTAGCATGGAGACTACTTCTTTTTGAAGCTATTTAAACTATTATTTATATTAGATACTATGAAATTAAAAAAAAAAAACATAAATAAAAAATTGAAATAAATACTTTTCTTTTTTAGTTAATAAAAAAACAAAATTATATTAATAAAACTTTTTTATTTTTCCTTAAGAAATAATTCTCTCTTAATTCTTCAAGTAGAAACATATTGTAATTAATTTGTTAATTACGCATATATGTTCATCAACAAAAATATCTTAGTTTATATATATAAAAAAATCTCTCTCTCTTTGTTAGATTCAAAGTTTACATTTCAAAAATCAGAAATAAATCAAAATATTTGTGTCAAGTAAAGATCTTTTCATATAATTTATTGTATTTCAAATTATCAAAAAATATCATTTAATTAATTAATTTTTAGAACATCTTAGATTTTATTTAAAAAATTTTTGCTTTTGTGCACTTCTTTTTTTTTATTCTTTTAAACTTTAAATATATATATACGCACACGTGCTATGTGTGGTATGAGATCAGTCTATCTCAATATATATATTTACAAAATGGATCAAACACAAAGAATATATATGCAATTTAACAACTGGCAAACATTTGTGGTTTGGTTGATTTTCTCCTTTAAAATAGATAGATTCAGATTATGGCAGATCTTCCACTTATTTAGAAGATACCACATGATACTTCAAACATCTTTTCTAGGTTCAGATTATGATGGATCTTCCACTTATTCAGAAGATACCTCATGACACTACAAACATCTTTTCTAGATTCAGATTATGATGGATCTTCCACTTATTCAGAAGATACCTCATGATACTACAAACATCTTTTCTAGATTCAGATTATGATGGAACTTCCACAAAAAGATTCAAATTTCTCATAACTATGTATAATATATTCACTAAATATATGACTGCATATCCTATTAGAATTGCTGATGTAATAATTGTACTTTTTCATTAATTTTTCCTAATGCTCTTCTATTTTATTTTTATATAATTTATGTATCATCACTTTTAAATTATCAGATTTAAATTCATGAGTGAAATTCTTTATCTTTATATATATATACTAATGAATAACATACAAAACTCAGGGACCAAAGTTCATTAATGCAATAATTATATATATACACCAAAACCTCACTTAGTGATTGTCTACCTAGCAATATTTCACAATAGCTATCATCATCAATTTTTACCCACTACTTCAATTTACAATCAATTATTCACTTTAATGATCGGAAAAAACTTCGTAAAATTTTTTTTTGTGGCAGTCATCTTGAATTTTGCATCACTGATGACGTCAGGGAATAGGTATTTTAAAGTCATTTTACCCAAAAGAAAAAGTACATTATGGTAATATGCACATACAATATTTTATTCATAAAACACAATATTAGTGCTGCTTTCAGTATTTTGATTATAGAATGTCTAAACTTAAAATATATATAATTAATGAATCTATAATACTATATACTGTAATATTTAATTTTTGTAAATCTTAACAATGGTCAAACATTAATTTGTCCATAATGTTGTTTTCAAACGTAATTAATAATGATGTCAACACAAATAATATTAAACAACTTGTATACAAATAAATACAGTATACAGTATTTTCTTTATTTTAATACCAATAAAATGCTAACACATTTATAAAGCCACAGAATCAACTTGTTTACCACAGAATACTATTTTCTTTCTATTTTATTTTAATATGTATTTATTTTCATACAAGTTGTTTAACCCAGCAACACTATGGGAAATCAAAATAAGTAATTTAATTTAATAATTAAGCCTGAATAATTAAAATATACATAGGTAATATGTCGCCAGAAATATATTCAATTACAAGTTAGTGTAATTTTTTAGCTTTAGGAACTGACCAATTTTTTCCCCATAGACCCCATTATAAATACGTATTCAGTATACGATATTCTTGCTTAATGATGAGTTTTGGAGGACCAATTGCCATCACTAAGAGGGATAAAGATGTATTTAAAAAAATCACCCTTACTATCAGATTTTAAAAAATATATAATCCTGTGTAATAATTAATTTATTAATAAAAAAAAAAAAAAAGAATTGACATTTAATTGCTTATGACACTTTTCTCTTTCAATTATTGCTAGGAAAACACCCCCCCCCCTTTTTTTTTTTAAAAAAAAAAAAAACTTTAAAACTTAACCCCTCCCTTCACCATTTCTCATTTTTATATAAATTTAAAAATATTTTTTTTTTTTTACTTTTTATTAAAATTTATAGTAATTAGAAGGAATTTGAACTCAGACTTCCCTTCTAATTACATTGAGTTTTTTAAAGTAGACAATATACTTGTATTTAAATATTAAAATTTGTAGAAAAATGAGGAAAGGTGGAGGAAAGGGGTTAAGTTTTAATGTTTTAAAAAAGGGTTTTTGTTTTCTTAACAATAATAATTGAAAGTCAAACATTGGTGGCCTAGCGGTTAGCATAGCTGCATTCCAAACAGTTGACCTGGGTTCACATCCTGGTCAACACATTTGACATATGGGGGAAAAACAATAATAATTGAAAGACAAAGTGTCATAAACAATTAGATATCAATTTATTTATTTATTTATTAATAAATTAATTATTAGATAGGATTATATATTTTTAAAAAATCTGATAGTAAGTGTAATTTTTTTTTTTTAAAAAAGGGTATATAATTATTGCATTAATATGATATATATATATATAATGAATTATATTGTTTGGAATTATCCATAATCAACTTTGGTGTTTGAGAATTTTTAATTTATCCTAGCAAAAATAAGGTTATGAATATCATTTTTTTCTCTCAGCAATATTTTTTTTTTAGCATAGAATAAGTTGATTTTATTTTAGACATTATAATTTCAGATTTTCTTTCTTTTTTTTTTTCATTCTTAAACTGAAGCAAGAAAGACATGCATGAATGACATTTATAGATATTTTCACAGACATTTAGATTGATCTCCAGTGCAGAGGAATCACAAATTATGCTATATTTTCTCCCAGCTCCTTCATGTACAAACATATATAACATAATAGCTGATATTTTGTTGACAAATTTTGATTAGAATATATATTTATTGAACTGCAAATGTGCAGTGCTTTTCAACATACAGTATATATATAACACAGATACTTTTTTATATGTACAGCATACATATATACATTAAGATTATAAATAAAAAATTAAAAAAATAATAATAGTTATTTACCTGTATTTTACTGAGTGTGTGTTAACTCATTTATTCTATGTAAAAATAAGAAGAAAAAAATACTGTAGCAAATTTTTATTCTTTAAATAAAATAAATAATGAGATGTCTGACTTTCATCGAATTTAAATATACTTTGGGCAATATTGTTGTTTTTTTTTTTTTAAATAGCTTTTTGCTCTTGTGAAAACACTATAGACTAATCTTTTTATCAAGAAATGTATTTTTAAGTCAGTATTAACTTTAAGCATGTTCTAAAATTTTGGAAAACTTTTAGCATTATTCTTAGCAAATATTTTATTATGCAAAATACTGCACATCAAATTTAAAAAGGATAATAAAGAAAGAAAATCTATGTGCTTTCAACACATGATCACCATTTCTTATGCGTACACAAGCTGTTTACACAGAAGCTAAACTCTCCATTCAGTAGTGCCACCAGTGCAAGCCAGAGTAATCAATAGGTGCAAGTAGATCTAGGTGCAGTGCTCTCAGATCCAAGGCTTCTTACTGATGAAAGTCACCAGCTAGAAACTAGTCTGGGGATATTGGATGATTAAGCACTAGATAGGGATTTTAGGCACAAACCTTCTTGCATCCATTGATTACTTCAGCTTGCACTAGTGGTGCTACTGTATGAAGAGTTGTAGCCTTTGTGTATGTGCTTTGAACATAAGCCAAAAAAAAAAATATTAATGTATATAATTTAAAATTTATTTTCAAACTTATTTTATAAATGTGACCATGAACTTTTTAGAAATGAAGAATGACTGGTCAACTATTGAAAACATATTAAATTTTTGAATTTCAAGGTTTTATTTACACTTTTGTTTATATATATTTTTTGATAGTGTATAATTGAAATCGTACTTTGATAGTCACAGTTCATGGGTTCACTGTGCTAGGTAAGATGCTGCCTATCTGATAAAATCTGCATGTTTCAATCTTTTTATATTTTTCAATAATATTTATTACTGTTTTATTATAAAACAATTAACCAATACAATATTACATGAGAACAATTCTGCCAATTCAAAAATATAATTTTCAACTATATTATTATATTTTTAATTTTTATAAACGACTACATAAAGCAAATTTGATATGCTTTTTTTTTTTTTCAATTATATTATTTCTTTTATACTTTAATTTTCAATTATCTTTTGTTTTTAAAAACCTGGTTGATTGTTAATAACCTGCAACTTAACTTTAATTCTTTAGTCGTAACTTATATTCAAAATAAACTGATAAAAACATAAATAACAATTTATCATTTATTCAATAAATCTATTGAAGTTTTTTGTTATTATAATTATTATTATTATTGTGTTTATCTTTTATTAATCAGTTTTTCTAGTTTTTAATTAGTTGTTTACTTCATTATTATGATTCTGTTTTATTTGATTATATATTAAATTGAACTATTATTTTGAAAATAAATGAATGTAAAGATTTAGGTATTATTTTAGATGTTAAATTAGTTTTCTCATGTAATGTACAATAGAACGGTTTGCTCAGAGGGGCGACCGAAAATGAAAGTGCAGAGAGGCTTGGGCAATTGCAAGGGATCTACATTCAATCACCAAAAAGTATTTGTAATTAAAGGAGATTTGAATCCAGACTTTTATGCTCCCTACAGTCATCTACTCTATCCACTATAACTGATACACATGACCACATACATATGAAAAAGATAAATGACCTCCAATAAGTATTCCATGCTGAATCAGCATTCATCAGTTGGCCCGGATCATCATCTTCCACACACGCATGTATATATATAACCAGTGCTTGGTTTATATTAAAATAGAAAATCTACACAATTTAATGGACAGGTTTCAATCCTCTCCAACTCCTCAGACATCCATCCCCTTTAATTTCATCTAGGTTAAGTATATACATTATATTTGTATTTCAATATTATAAAAAGGATTGTGTGTTCCATTATTATCTAATTATTTATTTGCATATTGGGCCTCATTTACATATTATATAAGTTTATCTGTACTGCATAATTTTATTCACCATTATGATTCTGGTAGTGTTTAGCTGAAAGCTAATTCAGTGCTATTAAATAGTTTACTTTATTAATTGATTACCTTTTCAACCAAACTCAAAGTCAACGAGTGTTTAAGAATTACATAGTTTGTTGAAAAGAGTTAATAAGTTGAGATTTAATATTTATGTTGTAAAGCATTTAAAATAATGGAATATATCTTTAGAGGAATAAGATCTCTTAATAGACAATTATTAATACTTTTTGTCTTTACTGTTGCCCATTCTAAATTATAACAGAGATATTTGGAACTTTTGAAAATCAAACTCAAGTAGGGCATTAGATGTAATACAAACAAAATTTATAAATTATCATAATGCAAAGTTTAGAGCAATACATAAATCTCATGGGTTTTTTTTAAATGTTACAAATTTTTTATGATATTATATGTATATTTTTTTTGCAAAAGTAGTTAAAGGACAAATTAACATAATAAACTGCACTAATGACATTTCTTTCAATGATTTTGATATGTGCATAAAATATGGGATGACATTTTACATTGCAAAGTTTAGAAATAATTCTTTGAGAGATTCTGCACTATTTAGACTTCAAGATTATTTGATGCCTTTTATCAACATGTTAATATTCATCATTTATCTATGAGTGAAGTAAAAGTGTAATTCAATGTGTATACCTTTCAACATGTTTGTAAAAGAGTGCATGTATTTAAGCATGTATGGATATGTTCATGCATCCTTATTTGGGCAATAATGAATGCATATACTTATACTGTGTATTATTATTTTCAGTGTTTTATTTGTTTGTTGCTGTTGTCAATCTCTTCTGTAATTAGGCTTCTTATGTACGTCTGTAAAATGCATTAGCTTTAATAAACTGAATTATTATTATTTGAAATATTTCTCTATTTTACATATACTGTTTGGGCATATTATCTCAATACTGTGTATATATGTACATACGTGAAATATGAATTTGCATATATTGATATCTAAGTGTGTTTGCTGAATCCTCAATCTATTTAAAAACTATTGCTATTAAAGTGATAAAAGACTTTAACTCTTATAATATATTTATAATATGTTTGTGTTTTTACATTCTTTGTAATATTAAATATTCATAGTTACATTATATGTAATTAGAATGGAAGATTCAGTTATGTTTATTCTATATATATATAGAATAAGCTTGTTTAGAAATATTGCCATGCTCTTTATTATATACATATAGTGTAGTGAAACTTGAAGGTCTAAGATTAGTTTACACTTTACCCTTATCAAATATGTAACCTCAAAAATTAATAGATTAAGTTTACAGACTCTCACTATTTATTAGTTAAAATTTTAAAAAAATCTACAATAATATGAAGAGACTTACTACCTTGCTCACATTTTTGATTGGTATATTATGCCAAATAATAAGTTATAATTACTATTTTATTACATAATATTAACTAGCTATGAGATATTTATATATATAAAATCTGCATATTTTCTTTGTATCATTGAATTTTTTTATCCTAGAAAAATTTTGCCTCAGACTTGCTGATATTAGCTAAATCTAAATATAAATTGTAAACACTATTTAATTTTTTTATATTGCATAAATATTTGTTTTAATATGGCTTTAGATAAGACATTATATACATATACATTAAATTAAGGGCAATCCTTATATTTTTAAGAAAACCTTAAAAACACTAAATGTAACATATGCATTTTCTGAGTTGAGCATTATTGTCAAAGATATACAGTGTAATAATATGAACTCATCTAATGTTAATTATTCCAGTCACACTGTAATCAAATAATATTCAAATTAAGTAGTCAGAAAAAAATAAACTTTTTTTATACTGTCATTCAAATGGGTGCAAATATATCTAAACCAAAACATTAACAATTTGTATATTCATACACACATAATGAATTTTTGAACTATTCTTTATACATATTTATTTGTTGACAACAACTATCTGCTTTCTGTGGCCTCAAAACTGTAGAAATATTTATTTTTACAGAGCCATCATTTTTGACTTTGTTTTTTCATTTATCATTGACAAACCATGTAGTTGTTTTAATTACAAATAATAAATATATACATACATAATAATTAAAAAAGCAAGTCATATATAACGTGACATTACTTTAAAGATCTTGTAGTTACAAAAATGCACACAGAGTGCGTATCAATAACTCAAACAAGCTCATAATAAACAAGTGCAGTATGAGAAAATATTTAAAATCTCTATCCAGAACACTCTTACCTCCAGACCATGGTTTCGAGCTTATGGCCCACATCATATACATACATACATTATATTTAATTTGCTTATTATTAAAAAAAAATCCAGTAATTAAATTTTTATAAATTCTAAATATGAATAATAATTTAAAATATTTGTGAAATAATATTGCAATTTTTAAATTTTTTAAATGATTTCATTGCTAATAAATTTCTTTTGTGCCCATTTAAACAAAATTAATTGCAATTTACTAAGAAATAAAACAAAAATTAATCCACTTAAAAACATTCATTTTCTTTCTGATTGCATCAGCTACAAGTATAATAAACTCTACATTTTAAATATAAAAACTTTAATAAGATTGTTAGAAAAAAAGTTATAATTTATATAATCACTATCATTAATATTAATTCTGATTTTAAAACAAAAATACCATGATATTAAAATGTCCATGACTGAAAAGATTTTTATTATTTTTCTCATATGAAATATTTACTTCTTAGATATAGCTTATACTTTCGGTGTGGTTCACCACTATCTTTGGCATCCCAAACATTGAGCTTTTGATGGAAAAAATTAACTTTTTTAATGTGATCCAAAAAATAATTTTCTTCATTAAATAAAATTCTGAGTCTTATTGTATCTAAGTTATCACTGTTTAGTTGATTAAAAAGTATTTATATAACTTTTATATTAAAAAGTAAAAATTTGAAGAATTTTTATCAGCATCATCATCATTTAATATTTTGGTAAGTTTACAAAAAAAAAACAACAACTAATGGCATATATTTTAGATAAAAGTTACAAATAATGTCATCATTCTAATTATAAGCACAATATCTAAGCCTTTCTATTTTCTCAAATAGTTTGTGATAAAATACTATTCATAATTTTAATATTTTTCTAAATGGGTTAAAATTAATTTAATAAAGAGATAAATTAAAACTAAGCACCTAAATTATAAGTAAACAAAATAAAAATATCATGTACGGAATATTGATCCTATACATTTTATTGAAATTTATTCTCAGCATATTTATTCAAGCATATATAATTTCCTGTGACCCACATGATTATAAGATAGTACTAAACAATGAACATATTTAAATATTTTCTTTCAAAATCATACTTGTAACTCTAATGAAATTATTTGTTTTGCTTCTGCAAAATTTATAATTAAATTACCATTAGGAAAGTTGAATTAAGTTTGCTTTTTTACCTTCTCATGCAAACTCTTTCAGTTACATAAATTATATGGCTCTGCCCATATTTTGAATTCAGAAGAATAATTTTTAGTGATGATCTTCTATCCGTAGCAAACACTGAATTCAGTAGTAATAAAGTATTTAAAATGGCCTGATAAACCTCAATTGTTTTTGGCATCAGAATTCCCATTTCAGCCATTGAAATATTGAACATACTATGAATATGATCAAAGAAGAAAAAATAGAAATTAAAACAAAAATACATTACTGAAAATTTATCAATAAGCGTACTTTTTTTCTGTTCATCATCTCTATTGTAATAAATTGAAAACCATAAATTTATGATAATAGTCTCAAATTAAATTGACTGTTTCATTAATTTGTAGTAAACAGCAAAACTCTATACGTATTGCCACTCAGTGCAAGCCAGAGTAATCAATGGATGCCAGAAGGCTTGTGCATAAAATCCCCATCTAGTGCCTATTCATCCAATATCCCCAGACTAATTTCTAGCTTGTGGCTGTCATCAGTGAGGAGCCTTGGATCTGAGATCCCTGCACCTAGATCTTAGGATCTACACCCTCCAGCATCCACCTTTTATCTCTACTTAACTACAAAACTATGAGACTTAAATTGAAAACACCATAATATTTTCAATCCAAGCTCATCAGCTTATACTGTCATATAGGTCTGAACTCAGTTCAGTACCAATACATGTTGGTGTCTTTGGTTCTTTAATAACCATAGCCACCACTATTCTATTAGGCAGGATTGGTTTAAAGCCAATAAACATCACATGACCACTATTTCTTATGCTTGCTCTTAACTGTTACTAAAACAGGCAAACTCTCTATACATATTGCCATCCAGTGCAAGCCTTCTGGCATCCATTGATTACTCTGGCTTGCACTGAATGGCAATACCTATAAAGAGCTTTGCCTGTTTTAATAACAGTTAAGAGCAAGCATAAGAAATAGTGATCATGTGATGTTAATTTCTAGTACTGATTTTATTCTGGCATCATAAACCATTTAATATGTCTTTAAAACTGGATGACTTTTTCATTATGAATAAAAGTTCTTTATCTGTTTAATAGTTTCTTATATCAAACATTTTCATATTATTAAAACTTATTAAATTCATACAACTGCATTATCCACCTCTACTTCATTCACCATTTTACTATTTGGTACTTACGTATTAGATCTGCTGCTAGCATTAATGATGGCAGAATGCTGTGTCTTTTCTCCAGTGGGGGAGGGGTGGTGTTTGCAATGGCAAAATACCACGATTGTGACTTTTTAATATGGTACATTATGCCATTGCAAACATCCCTCCCCACATTGGAGAAAGGTACATTTTGCCATCGCAAACAAGGGCATAAGCATCTTTTTTTCTTATCATCTATATAATACAATATAATTTTAGAATTAAAGTAAATATTCTATCTAGGATTATGCTGTTACACATCAATAAAATATTTTTTTTCATTTTGGTTGAATATTTAAGTCTTTGAATTCCTCATGCTAGTTTAAGATAATCATCATAATTATTATTTCCATTTCTATAGCTAAAAATTTACAGGTGGTACAAATAAGCTAATTAACATTGCTATTTCCAATTTAATAGCTGTTAATCATGCCTGATGCAAATTAAATAGATCACATTTGATATATTTATCTTCATATCATTACTTCATTATTAACTTTATTTGCGTTATTCATTAAATCAAACATTTATTTATCTTTGCACCATTTTATTTTGTGCATTTTGGAAAATATTGGAATTAATTCTGAAAAGAGAAGAAATAAAGCCCATAACTCCATTACTTTTAAACAATTTTACTTTATATAATTGTTCTGCATTTATGTTTGAATTATTAACTCATTTAACTGATCATTCTCTATTTTGTTTAAAAGCATTTTTCCATTTTGTCTAAATTTCTAATTGTTTCAGTAGTTATTTTTCACTGCCTCTACCAAACAAAATCTGGATATTTGCAATATTAACCAAATACCATTACCCTTAAATTGCTTACTGTGCATACTTTTCATTTGTATATAAAATTTATGCATATCAGTTTACATTTACTAATGCTTAAGGATTTAATGAAATGAATAATCAGCAGATTATTCATTCGGGACTGGGTTTAGAATGTATATAAAAAGTATTCTAAAAGTATTGCCTGCAATTTGACTTTGTCATAGATGGGGAAAAATTTAATGCAGTGCAAGCACTAGCTATTATATTATGATTTATATATTTTTTGTATTATTATTTATTGGTAGTTAATATTATCTAAAATCCTAGTGAGAAAAGAATTAATCCTTGGTGTTTTGAATATTCAAAATGGATAAAATATTATTATTTCTATTAGGCCATTAATATTATTGTAGTATTTAGTCAAAAGCCACAGGTTTCCAGTATATTTAGGAAAGTCCATCATACTTTATATAATGTTTAATGTATTTTGCTACTTATATTTTCTGTTTATTTGATTAACATTTTTACTTTTTTTTTTTGAATGATTTAAAATCCCAAAGGGAAGCTAACTTTATTACATGTTAATAATTAAAGGGCCTTTACACGTTTTAATATTCTTGTCCTGCATGAATTAGTGCAATGATTGAGTGCCATTCTGGAGTGGAAGGTCCTCAGATTGGACACTCTGACAATCAAACTTTGTATGAACTCTTAAGAAATACAATCATTTTACTATTTTTTAAATTCATTTCTTAAAGATGTCATTAACTTAAAATTTAAAGCAGTTAATTATTTAATATTTGGATATAGTAAATCTAATTATAGTAAAATTATTTTGAAATATTCAAGGATAAATGTCTTAGTATGTGATAATTGAATTTTTGGAATCAATTATTAAATTTATGAATGTATAAAATTAAATCTTTTAAAAGTATGAAGTGTGGATGTCGAATTTAGTTGTATTCTAGAGATTGACTACACAATGAGTTTTATCTTTAAACCACTAAATATCACGTGATCACTATCTCTTATCTTTGCTTGCTATTTTAATAGAAAGTATATATACAATAATCCATATTATAAAGGTAGTTGTTGTGTTATAAATGTTCACATATTTGAACTATAGATATTCATTTTGATATTTATAGAGATGTGAATTCCTCTAGATTTATTGCTCTAATTATATGATAGGATTGGATTATGCTGTTATCCATCTTGCTTGATATTTTGGATTTAAGTACTAATTTATTAGCAGCACCTGAGTTAATATATATATATATATATATTGTAATGAAGTCACCAGATTTCTCAGTCAGTCATTATAAACATTTATTTTATGGAGTCACTATACTTTGTACACAGTTACCAGTTCTGGCCAACTGGTAACTGTGTACAAAGTATAGTGAATATAACCTAAAATTTTAACCTATTTGATTATAGCCATGGATAATGACCAGACTTAAACTTACATCAAGTCTTCATGCAGATCTAGTCATATTTCTTGGTCACCATCCACCCCACGTATATATTATTTTAATATATAAGTGTTTAAACTAAGTTTGTCAGAAATAATAAATCAAAATATATTTTGTCAGATGAGAAAATAATGTGAAACAATGCTTTTAAATAATAATTAATTACTACAAGAACAAAAATATAAATTTAAAGTCTTTTATATTTACATATTAACGTAACCAATAAATGAGATATACTTCCACAAAACTTGATTTTCAGTCCCAAGGTTACTACTAACAAATTTTTACATTTAAAACAATTGTTTTAAATTCTTTTATGTCATATAATGCATTAATTTTTAATGCAAGAGGGAAATGAGTCTTTTGCAAATATTTATTTATAAAATCATTTAAATAATCCTACCAATTTTTTTTTGTTTTGTCCATTGAACTCAGCATATATACGTTTTTCTTTCACATTTAATATAACTGCCAATTTACTATTAAGGTCTCATAGTTTCATGAATACACAATAGAAACTAGCAAATTCTGACAAATTCCATTTAATCTTAATAAATGTTCAATATATATGCAGGTTCTACTTCCTTGGTGCATTTCTGTTGTAATAAAGTATTTCTTTTTGACTTCATTATTTTATATAATTATTGGGTTTTTGTTACAGCAAATAAATCTGACAATGGTAGAGGTAACTAGGCATTTATTTTCCGAATTCAGGCTTTATAATGGCAACATTTTCAGAAAAATGAAATAAGCACTCTGACTGAATTTTTACTCCATTTATGGTAAATAAATTGCAATAGGAATGAATACAAATCATTTTTACAGCTGCTGATTTGTGGCAGTGCAAAACTGTAAAACAAATGGCTATAGCTGATAGGAATGCTTTTCTTGTTGTCTAGCAAGTCAAAATTCCCATAGCAACAGTGGAATACTCTCATTATCTGAAAATTAACATAGGTTCTTTCTTTTTTTTATTAACATTTTTATTTTTAAATCAAATTGTAAGTTTTCTTTTCTTACAAATTTATTTTCTCTTTTAATTTGTTAATATATGATTTTTTAAAAAAATTAAACATTTGAAAAGTTTTTAAAAATATATAATAACTCCTTTTTATTTATTTTCAGAAGTTATACAAATGACTTACGACAGAGTTACAATATGTTATGCTCATTATGTTTACACTACTTGCAATCCATTTTTAACATTTAGGAATCTATTGAATATTATACTTTTGATTATAGAAAAATCCAAAATATTGTCTGGTTAAATGTTTGTGTGATTGATTGACCATGTCACCTTGCATATCTTTAGTATAAATATGAGTAAACATCATACATCTTCACTTTCTTTACATTTACCATTATAATTCTTATTATATCACAGAACAATGTATCCATGTACACACATATGCACTTCATTTTATATTGAAATGTAATTGAAAAGGATTAAATGTATCATTGATTTTGAAGAGAAAGAAAAAAAAGGTATATAATTTAAAAAAATAAAATAAACATTGGTATATTTATTCTTTGCTTTTTGACTATGTAACATAAGCAATATAAAATAAATAAAATACACCCTATACACATTTATATATACTATCTTATATTATTTATTTATTTTTAACTGATCAGTTATTAATTAAACTTATTGAAGTTTTATAAATATTCATACAATTATTTAAGCTGTGCTTAATATAATGTTTCATATATTTGTCTTCTTTTTGGGTCTTTAATGTAATTGAAAGGTTTAATATTTTTTGTAGTACTTGTTTTGTGTCCATAAGTTAAATAGTGAACATACCAAGCAGATTTATCATCTCAACTATTAATTGCACTACGTTCTTAGCTCTTATCACTGATTTCCCTGTAAGACCATAGTGAATTATATTGTAATGGTCACAATTAATTTTATATACAATTCCTTTTTTGTACTTTATATCAACTCTTAATTTATAATTATTTTTTAATTTTTCTAGACTTTTACTATTTGATTATCCAATATTTGTATATTTATCATCATAAATTTTGTTTTTTATTAATATATTATAAATTTTGGTATAATATGAAAGTTTAATCCATTCTTATTTGAACTATTGCTAATATCATCATTATAATCATTTTGCATAGAAATGTTAATATTTAATATAGATTTTTTACAATTGAAAAATATATTTTTAATATTTTTATGGTTATATCCATAATCTGTATATAATTTTAAAAACTGATTCTTTTGTAAATTAGCCACACTTTTATCTTTATTAAAGTTATCATTTCCATATTTAAAATTTTTAATGCCTGCTATCTTTTGTATCCATGCTTGTTGTGAATCTATATGAATAATCTCTCTTAATTTGTCTTTAATGAAATGTTTTAATAAAATTTTCTTATAATTACCTATGTGAATTTCTACATTACATATATAATAACCCACAGAAAAATCTTTACTTTTGATAATCTTTGGTTGGGGTCACTTGCGTTTTGGATAGAATATAATACAAACAGAAAAATCCAACTTTTTAACAAGAATTGTGCAAACATTTAGATAAGTAGTAACCTATATAAAATATATATAAGAACTTCCAAATACTTGTAACCTTTTTATTTTAGATTATTTTTACATAAATCTGTGGGTTTTTTAAAAAGTCAAACCAACGATCAATTAGTTGAAATAGTTTTTCGATTAAATTTTTTTAGAATGTTGACATGAATGGATCTTAAAGTCTTAGTCCTTTTTACTAAACTACTTGGTTCAAAAATTGAATTTCACTTTAAAACATATATACCCACTATTTCTGGATAAATAATTTTTAAAACTATTTATTTCTTAAAATTATTATGCTAAAATTTATATGCACATTTAATCTATTATTTTATAGATGTGTAAGCTTATATTCATCTAAAATGCATGTGGGTAAATATTTGATATGTTTTACATTCTAATGTATGTGTGTGTCTATAGATATGATACATTTGTATACAATGAAAGTAGCTACATTTACTTTGTTAGCTTTGATTTACTTTCCTTTGAACTACTGATTCTATTTAACCATTTTCTGACTGAATAAAAAGCTTTTGAAATTTAAAACTTATTTTTGTAATGTTTTTTTTCAATTAACACATTAATAGCTGAGTACTGATTATATATATGTGTGAGGATAGTAATCTAGACCAACTGATGATTGCTGGTTTAGCGTGAAATACATATATTGGTGATTATTTATCTTTTCAACATGTGTGTGATCAGGTGGTTCAGCAATATGAGATGGCACTGAGAGTGGTGGGTCGTATGAAAGTCTGAGTTTGAACCCTGCACATATTACATATATAAATGCAGGTTTAATCCTGTACAATATATTAATTAACACATTAACAAATCCTTACATTATACAATATTGTACTTTCCAATGGCAAAGTTGTGGTTCAACAAATGAAAATGAAATTACTTATATTTATTTCCAAACTCTTATAAATACAATGTGAGTGATTATAAAATATAAATGATAATTTGTTGTTTGTTTGCATGACTATTAAAATGAGTAGCAATTAGCTCTGCCTTTGTAAATTAGATTATTAATCAATTTGAGTAAGTTATGAACATCTCTGCTGATTTAAAGTTTATGTTTGCTAATATTTGTTTAGGTAGTGATATGAAAGTTTGGAAACAAATAAAATTAATTTGGTATTGCAATCTTTAGTGTTTACATAAACATATTGGGCCATAGATAAAAGTGGGTATCCACCTTTATTAGAAAAAGGAAGTTGCCTTGACAACAGATTGAGATTGCTGATTGTTATTGATATTGTTTAAATGTTGACTGCTTTTATGTATTTACATTTACAAACTTATCTACCCTTGAACATTATTAGTTTTATTATCTAAGTAATATATAGATTCAAGGGAATTTGAAAGTTAAAATTCATTGCTTTTAAAATAAGGTTTATTTAAAGTTCTTTGAATCAATTATCTTACTCTCTGTAGTCAAGTTGCAATTGTAGTGTTTATATAAACATATTAGACCACAGATAAAGGTGGATATTAGAGGTTGTCTTGACAACAGATTAAGATTGCTGATTGTTATTGATATTGGTATTGTTTAAGTATTGACTGCTTTCATGTATATATACATTATGTAGAATTTTTTAAAAATACTATATTAATTTCAATTACTAGTATCTCAATCTAATATAAATATTATTTATATCATTATTACAGCATTTAGTCATTTTTATATTAACTTTAAATAGTTATCTATATTTGGAACTCTTAGTGTCTAAAATACTAAGGTAACTCAGTCATTAAAATGTAATAAATTAATGCATTCTTTATACACAGAAAAAAACATTGCTAACATTAAATACAACTTTATTGATGAGATAGCAATATTGCTTTCAATTTGTTAGAACTTTCTATAAACAAATATGTATTTATACTTTACAAGGACTGAATTTCATTTAAATAGGGCATCTCTCAACCAAAGTAAAATCCGTAAGATCTAAAAAGAAAAATTATTTGTTAAATTTAATTTTTAATGGCTTCCCATATATGAGGTTTTTTAGACTGGTGCCTAAAACTATTTGTTCTATATAAGTACAAATCTCAGCTAAAGGCAAAACTTATGTCAATTTCAATTGTTTTTGTTATTATAGTTAATATGTTAATTTATTTGAAACTTAATTTACTTTCTAATTAACATTTTAAACTCTTGACTGATAGTTTTAGACAAGCTATAGCTAATAGTAATATATATATTGTGCCATTACAATTTGGTCACTAGCCAAATTTATAGTAATGTGCATGTAGAAAAGGTCAAACAAAATCATCATCACAATTTTATATAGCCATAAAAGAAGCTGTAGGGCATCCAAGTTCAAACCCTACAAGGTCCAGTTCTAAAAGCTTTAAACAGAGAAAGAATGGGTCAACAATTACATGCTTTACTTGTTTGTGTGTTGATAGAAAGGTAATACACACATTTAAACTATTTAATATTTAAATTCCTTTAAAAAGCAAAGTTATAATGCATACATATAGGCAATGTATGTGTAAATTATTTATTTGTTTTATATTTCAAATATTCAACATTTTAACTTTCTTTAAAACTAAGCTATGCTTGATCAATTCTAACATTTTATTTTATACTTCTATTTTTCTTTTCTTTAATTATAAGTGGGATTTAAAAGTTACAGACTTAATTAAATAATTGGGTTATAATTACTAAGCTAGCAATCATATTATTTAAGGATAGTTTATGAATGATTTGAAAGAATGAAGGATGTGTGTACATTACATACAAAAATTTACATTTCCTAAATATTGAAAGAAAAGGAAGTATCAAACCTGTCAAATTATTTTTTTTTGTACAATTTTTTTTGTTAAAAGAGGAAATCTGTTTAATCAGATATCGATCTTTGTAGTAATTTTTTTTTGTAAATGATTGTCACTTTGGAAACTTATAATGAGTCAGAACTATAAATTTTGAAATTGTCTTATCTCAAGATCTATAGAAAGGAAGCTCAAAGATTTGAAGTGTTACCTGGATGTTAAAAAGAAAGAAAAAACAAAAGAAAGGAAATAAGAATTGAGTCTATTTTTTTTTAAAAACAAAAGTGTCTGGAAAAAGGATTAAACTTTTCAGTTGAAAAATACTTTGGTTGAAAATAAATTAGAGATCTAATTAAAACAAATTTGTCCAAAAATAGCAAGTGATGCTATCTCTGATTGGTTAAGGTAGCTAAAAATTGGATATAAAAAGCTGTTTTGAATTATTATTAAGATTATTATTGTGATTGATTCAGATTATTAAACTATAATATTGAACGTTGAAAATATAAGAGATGGCGGGCTAGAAAAATTATATGTATATTCCATTTGCCGGACCATCTGGAGGAAGCTGCACATCACATAGGAAAGAAAAGATGTTGTGTCTAAAATAATATTCTACACCTTTCAACTGACCAGATAAATAAGATGTTTTTAATAGAAGGAAGAAAGCATTCACCTGCATTCAAAGAAGATGAATTAATCTACTGAGAAATATTAATCATCAAGTCCAATTAATTGTAACAACAACTGATTTTAAACTCAAGAAAATTTACAAATGGGAAAACAACTGCTGTATTTCATCCACATGCTTGACAGGAAGAGAAGAAAAATTAATATAATGATTTCCAAATTGTCCACTAAAGCAAATAACCTCAATAGAGTCATCATCATTAAATAGTAGCACCTCAAGAAAGAGATTGTTCCCACATAGTAGCTGCAGAAATATAGACAAGTTTGAACCCTTGGAAATTCGCCACAAACAAAAGATCGGTAATATGACTTTTTATATCTATTTTCTTTATGATATCAGTCTTAATAAACATTTTAGCGATAAAGTGGTATATTTTTATTTAAAGAACTTTTAAAGACTATTCAGATCGATTAAAACAAGAATGTCTTACTAATAATAACTTTGAGCTTCATAAATGATCTTGAATGTATGAAAATGATTTGTTTATTAATTTTACAGTTGTGAAATATTAATGTGTAAAACAATTTTTTTTTTATGGTATTATGATTTTAGTTTTAACTAATATATTATTATTTTGGTTTTAAATAATATTTTGTTATCATGGGATAAAACACGCACATACATAATAATATTTTTATATGTGTATAATTGGAAGTGAATGTGGAATAATGAGTAGTATTAGAATATTAGATTATTTTGTTTCAAGTTCAGTATAGATTTCAGCGCTTGGAAGGGAGGGGGAGAAAATAATTTAAAACTTGTTTCTAAAACTTGCTCTTTCAATTTTACTAACATTTTTTTTTACATTCTATTTACATGTTGGATTTTAAAGTATGTGTGCTAATGAGCAGATAATATCTTCTTAAAATACTTTTCTCATGGAGTGAAAATCATGGTTAATGTGACGTCCAACTTAATACAAAATACATTTGAAGGGAAAGGGGGAAGAACTTAAAATTAATCTGAGGATTGTAATATAATCAATTATTATTATTATTCATGTCAATTTTCATATTTATCTAGAAATTTTTATGTATATGTTAAGAATGTAGTAATAAATATTAGTTTGTTTTATTAAACGAGGCGTATATATTTCATTAAGTGTAGTCTTGGTTAAGTGTGATTATTCATCATCATCAATGGTTGAATATTAGTTATTTAAGATATAAGTAAATATGCTAAAATTAAGCAATAATTAGGAATCTCTTTATAAAAATTAGTTTTATGTTTAGGCTTAGTCCTAGAGCTGTAATAAACCCTTGTCATTATCGTTATTATTATCATCATCATCATCATCATCAACGTTTTAATTAATGAGCTGTTTAACTGTTTAAAGGCCATAAATAAATATTGATTTTATAATATTTAGTGATCTCTTAGTATTATTATAACCACATCCCATCATCTATTTCATGCAAGGATGAGTGAATTGCCATCCTAAATTAGTTATATATAATCTGAGCTAGTAAACTTATAAAAACATTGAAACACATTTGTTATGCTAAGATCTGAGAAATGATTTATGTCTAATATACTCCGCTTTGGTTTAAAGATGTTTTACTTTTACCTAACTATTAGTGCTTATAGTGATATGGCTCAAAAAGTAAAATCTCTCATTTTTATTAGAAATAAAGTACCAAAAAGGGATTCAAACCCAGTACATGTGAAAGGTTATTGGATATAACCGTGTCTAGATTCAGATAATCTAGTGGCGCCCTGCTAGACCATATTCATTCAGTATTTGTTTAAACATGCACTTAACATCAAACCAAGAAATGAAAGTGGATAAAACCTACTGCCTGTATACCTGAGTTATATTTTATCGAATTACTAGTGTACTCACTTCACGTGATTTCATATACGTGATTTCATATAATACTGGTTATTAACCATTTGCTTATAATATCTTAATAATTTGATCATTCTGTGCCTTTGCTCAGGTATGGTAATATCTTTTGAACTCTTTATTTATGTTACAATATATATATTCATTTGTGTTTGTGTCTATGCATATGAATATAAAATATACTTTTTACAATATTTAAATCAAAGTCAAATAATGTTCTTACTTTTATCACCAGGTAGAGATAGTATAGAAACTTATAAAAAACTAGTTTAGAATTTTAAAAATAATTTTATAAAACTTGTTTAATAACTGCTATGATGATTTATTGTTGACTTCTATAAATAAAAAAATGTTTGTTTAAAAGTGTCACCTTATGAAAAAATCATTTATTACAAAAAAAGTTGGAAAACAATAATGCTTGTAATATAGATATTTCACGCTCTCTGCCTTTGGCTTAATTATTAGCTTATGTGAATGTTAATTAATCTGCTTTGAAAGCAGGTTTAAAATATCAAAAATTATTATACTACTTCATAATTCAATATAAATCAATGATTGTAATATTACAAGATATAAAATACAAAATAACAACAATACTTATAGTCGTTACAGAATAAATAACACTATTTATTTTGGGTGTTTTTAATACTTCCGCATTACATTAACACTATTTATAGTAAAACTATACAATATGACTAATAATTATTTCTAATTTTTTATATTTTTTCCATAACTACAATTGCTTAATAATAAATTTTTTTGTAGAAAAGATATTAAAAAATTATAATCTACAATATGTACTGAATGAATATAAGAAGCACACATTTTTTGTTTCAAAAGAAACTAATAAATATGCTATTAAAATGACAATGTCAGGGGTTGCAAAACTACACCCTATGAGTCTAATCTGTCTCATAAAAATATTTTAACCTGACTCACAAAACTTAGCCTGCTGGCAATCCTCATGAAAGAAATTTTACATATATGCTATAAATATTGTCAATATTTATTTCTTAAATTTTTGAATATAGACTATTTCAAATTATCACCCATTGTTTTGTATGGAATATATTAGTATAATCATTGTTAAATCATGATTAATTCTATAAGTAGATTAAATAAATAATATTTTAATCAGAAGGGAATTACATCCTACACAAAGGTGCTGTAATTGAAACACAAGATAGGGACTTTAAAAAACATCTTGAAATGAGAGTGTGAATGTTTTCTATTAATAAATTTACATCCATTCATTTTATTCCATCTATTAACAATCATAAAATCTTCCAATCTACTGTCTGTTAATATGGAATATTAGAATCAATATAACTCTATTTAATTTACTAGTGCAGTATTCATATGAATAGATGTAAAGTGTTAATGGAACACCTTAATGTTCACATTCCAAAATGCTTTAAATTGAACTATACAAGTGAATTTAGGTACAAAGATAAGATAGCTGCTCTTATCTTTTCAAAGTCTCTTTCTTGTGCTTTGGTTTGAGAATATTCTTCATAATCACAAAACATTGTTGAGATATTAAAAGAACATTACAATGTATTTGTATAGGGTATAATTTCCTTCTGATTAAAATTTCATATAAATACTGTGCTAGTCGTATGTTTAAAATGTAGTAAACTTTTCTTTTACTGCTGTAATTTCTAAGTATCTGCACTTAAGCGCTGTCCTAAGAAAAACTAATAATGAATAAAACTTTATTGGAGTTTAGTGCTTTTAAAGGTGAATTATGTCCTCATATTGATAGCATTAATTTGGCTTCAGATGTATCTATAGGCAGTAAATTTATTTAAATATATGTAAATCATATTGCCCATTTCTTTGAAATGGGGAAGCAGGATTCCTACTTGTTTATGGCATTAGAGCTGTTAGCTATATGCTACATCTCTTTGATTTTATGCTTAAAGTTATTTTCCTTGATGCATGCGATGTTGGCAGCTATGGGCTTGAATGTATGACCCATTGCATTTTAGTGATCAAGGAAGATAGACTTATATTCAGGATGATGTTGTTGAACAGAATAAATATGTTTATAAATTTCCAACTATTTACATTTGAATATAATTATTTTCTGTAATATAATATGTAATTTCAAAAAAAAAATTTAATAAATTAACAAGCAAGACCTTTTTAGTTGCATAAAAATTAAAAAATTGTATAGTATGTATAATAGAAAAGTGTAAAATAAATAATTATATGAAATATCTTTATAATAATGTCATGGAATTTATACCATCTGCTAGTAAAGCAATAGTTTAATAACAACTTAAAGTTAAATGCATGTAAAATATATCTGTATAAAGATAATAATTAAGCTACTATGCTTGGCAGCTAAAATAATTCTATATAGTTAGGGAATAATAACAATATAAAAATTATCAAATGTAACCAGTGTGATTTCTGTTTGTTCTCCATACTATTTGAAAAGAAGCAGATGAAAGCTAAAATGGGCAAATAAAATACTCCTGTAGACATACTTTTGCTGCACCAAGAGTACTTTCTTATAAACAGTAAGTCCTACAGTTGCAAGAAGAAAGCATAAGTAAATAATTATATCCTTATTAAAAATAAGAAAGAAAACTATCAACTATGCCATTCAATAAAGTAAGCTTGCATTTTTATATTGTAATTACAAACGATATATATATTATGTATGTAACTAGAAGGATTTAAACTCAGGATTTTTCAGTCTATCCATCCTCCACTCTATCTCAAGCAACTTATACACAAAACTACACACATGCGAAAGAGATACATAATCTCTAATATACAAATTTCATGCACAACCAGCACTCATATGTCAGGCCAGATCAAAATCTTCCATGCATATATACAATCAGTGCTTGGTTTATATTAAGATAGCAATTTCTCAAACTTTGATGGACAGGCTTTAATCTTCTCAGCCTTCTAACTATTTAATCATCTGTTTCACTGAAAGACTGATGAATTGATTACATTTATTTACAATATCCTTATCATAAAATAAAATGACTTTAAAATAGATCTAGATATGATATTTAATATAAAATAAATTATTGCAACATTTATTCATATACAGTAATATATGTAAATTTGTGATTTCATTTATTAACATTTTTTAGTTGAGAGAAATGATACTAAAAGGAAAATAAAAGAAGCATATTTTATCACTAATGACCCAAATGCCATCAATAGATGATACATGTTTTGCAATTTCAAAAAAATTGTCAAGTTAAATAATTTGCATAGATTTGCATATAATACAACTGCTCTATATCACTAAAGACAAAGACTATGAATATGGGAGTTAGCATACCCCGAAAGCGCTAAGCCAAATATTATTATTATTTATTAGTTTAATAACTTCACCAATTCGTGTTAAAACGCAACATAATCATTAACATTACTACAAAGATTTAAAATTCTATGTATTTAATAATAATGATGATGATGATGATGATAATAATTCAATTCTTATTTATTATGTGCTTCAACACTTTCGTTTTAACCGAAATACACAAGTAAATATTAATACATGTCAAGTGTTGTTAGCCGAGAGGTTATCGCAGCTACCTTGCAAGCAAGTAGTTGGTTGCAGACGGTCGTGGGTTCGCCTCCTGGACGATGCTATGACATATGAAAAAAAATATTAATACATAATTAATAATTATAAAATAAATATACATTAAACTAAACATTTTAACAAAAATATACAACAATAAAGAAAATTACAATTCATAATCAAAATATGAAAAAAAATACAAACATATGTTATTTACAGTAAATTCAATTTCTTAATATCAGTTATAAAGTAAAGACAAAAAATATTGATGTTATTGAATTTTTGGTTATATAATTTTTGCAATATGTTAATAATAATAAATTAATAATAATTATTATTATTATTACCAAAATCTTGCTTATTAGGTTAGGTTTATGCTATATACACAAAAAACAAATAAATCATGCAATTATATGATTATAAATATATTTATATTAACTAAATATGACCATAATAAACTTAAATAAGTATTAAGTTATTATATGTTTTAACTTAAAAAATTAAATAAAACTTTAAATAAATATATTAAATTATTTCATATATCAAATCTTGATATACATTTAAAACATTATTAAACGAAACTATTTTAAAAATTCTAAAATTAATACAATGGATAGATGAACGTAAATAATCCATTGTTAATAATATGATAAACAGTAGCTGTAACGATGTTTAATTGATAATTGATGTTAAATGATCTGTCTTTAATTGAATGCAGCCAATAAAACTATATATAGAGTCCTGAATAGCTTGACTTACGTTATGATTACAACAACAGTCATTTCTTGGTAATTGATGTTAAACGATTTGTTTAAACTGATAACATTATTCCTTGGCATATATATTTTAATTTATTTTTTACCTTATGGAATGATTAAATAGTATGACATTATGATTGCATTAGCAAAAGAAAAGAGCAGACAATTTCTAACAAGTCAGATGGTCTTTTCAAATTTAAATAGATATTCCCTCCACTTTAATTCAACAACACACCTAGTAATATTTTATAATTTTTTAATTCTTTTCATGAGTTACCAATAAAATATTGAACATTTATTATTTTCATTTCTAATAATAAATTTTATATTCTACTAGAAATCATAACTCATATTCATTTAAACAAATTACTTAGTAATCTTTTTAAACTCAGACTTTCAAGATAAATGATCTCCAATATGTATATTGGATATCACTTATGTTTTCCACATTTATGTGGTCATGCGTATTTTGGTTGTATGAGATGGAGTGGATGACTAAAGAGAGCTTGAAAGTCTGAGTTCAAATACTCTCTAATTACATTTAGCTTAAAGTATATATATTATACTTGTATTTAAATATTAACAACCATTTTGGAAATAGTGCAAGTAAAATTAAGTTTATATTTTTATCCAACTAATTAGTTTTGTTTTACTCATATGAGTATTGTGCTTAGGCTACCACTGAGCTCTATAGCTAGTGGATAACAGAATGATGTTCAGGTACAAGGATTTACTGTGAGTAATAAATAGTGTCCTACCCAGAGTATCACCTGTTATCTTGTAAAATAGAATGTTGATTCATCTAAGATTAGGTACTGTTTTTGATTCAAATAGTCTTCTCTGTTTCCCTATTTTTCTTATTTAATCACTTAAGTTAGTGTAGAATCAATCCTTTCATGCCTTTGGCTATGTCTTTAGCCAAATTGTGACAATGGATTGTGTGTTTATGCAATCACATTTCTATTCTTTAATTAATTACATGGACAACATTTCTGATTCCAATTCCCTTATTTATTTTTTATCTCCAGATCTTGAGAATAAAAGAAGAAATGGTGGGAAATAGGCTTAATGAGCTGGCAGTCTTTAACTGTGACCTTTGCTCAACATAATCCTTGAAAAGTTATTTTGGAACTGGATTTGAGACAGAAATTTCAAGTTTCAGTTTTAAGGATTTTTTGCGCATCATGGAAGGAGAAAAGAACTAGGAACTGTAATATAAAAACTGCCTATGTCACATAGTCTGAATACATTGTTATGCCTAGAGGATTAATCATTAAAGCAATAGAAATAATAATAATATCAATAATAATGATAAAGCAGACTTCAGTTATACTATTAAAGTAATTGTTACATATCTATTTTTTTTTCTAAATATAGGTACATGCAATGTGCAAACTTTATTTGATGCAAACTGTTCAAGTTCATTAATAGAAGATAGTAGTGATAGCTGAGGAACTGTCAAGATTTATTATCAATATAGCTGCTCTAGTAAAATACCATTTAGAAGTAGGAAATTTAATAAAACAGGTGTGTATCTAGAAGTTTTTTGGAAGGGCAGATCAATCAATGAAGGGGAAATGCATGATGTTGTCAGTGCTCATTTTCTTGGTGCATTTTGCTTCAACATTAAATTTAGAAAATTCAGAGTAAGCAAATTTTTATTTCTTGCTGGATATCAGATAGCCCTGTCACAGCAATACAATTAAAAGTTCAAATTCTTCTTTTGAAACTTTAATGCATTTGGGTGGTACAAATAGTAGACTTCAGCAAAAATTGTTGAAAATAATAGTATTGAGCTGTAAATTCAAATGGTAATGGTGTTATTGAATATTTGCATAATATGTGGATTGGTTATCATAAACATTTTATTTAGGCAGAAATATCTTTATAAATGAACATGAATGCATCCATATTCAAAACAATAGTCCTTAATAGATTCTGTTATAATTAAATATTAGAGTACAAGAAAAGTTTATATTACATGAGCACTTAAAACATAGTTTATTGGATGGATCGCAGATTTGTATACTCAATATTAAAATGATAGTTGCATTAAAAATTACATTTTATTTCAATCACATTCACAAAAAAATTCTTTAGAAGTTTTTATCATATATATATATATATGAAAAACAAAAAACAAGTTATAATCACGTAACTTGCTATCGCTTGTATTTATGATCAATAGATGGCATTTTACCAAAACCACCGAACAAGCGTATATTTGTTTACCTAAACATCAAAAGAGTCAGAATTCACTATCCCTTTCATTTGCTCCACCTTCAGATCAGCTGATTTCAAGCTAATTTGCTATCATCAGTGAAGGATAGGGCTAGAAACTAGATCTAAACACTGACTCCAAGCATTTATGCAACAAGTTTCTATCAGTTTGAAAGCATGAATTTTTCAGACACGTAATGTCTTCAAACCCAGCCTAACAAGCCAGATAGCTACATGGGTCTGATATCAAGTCAGTTTCAACACATAGTCTAAGCCTCTGCAATATATATCATTGCAAAAACCTTTAAAGGTACATTTATGAAAAACAAAAACAAGTTATAATCATGTAACTGGCTATATATATATATATATTGAACCTGGTGGGATTTGATCAAATAATAAAAAAATATAGAATAACATTTTTCTGTATAATAGAAAACAAAATTGTGAACACATTATAAACAAATTGTTGACTTCCTTTTATATATAAAAAATATGATACAATTACTTATTATAAATTTGATCCATTCCAGCTGCAATTTAAATATTACAGCACCTGATCCCTCAGATAAAGAAGCACAATACTAGAGGTACCTGTAGCCAGACTGAGGTTACACAAGATATAACCTACAGCCATATTTCCAGATTACAGAACTTCTCAACTGCTGAATTCAAACCCTGTCATTCAAAGTAGTTTATTTGTTTGAAGTAAACTTCAGGCGCCAGTTAATTACAAGAAGTAACTAACATACCCTGGATGACATCTACTAATTCAATGCCTGATAAATCCCAACTAGCTCAATGGAAAGTAATATAATAAACTGCTTTAATTAGTGGTATTAGTAAAAGATTCGACTGACAAATATTAGTTTCCAAAAATAATCCACTTTGGCATAGAGTAATAAATATAACTTGGAAAGAAAATTAATTATATTCTCAATTTTATTCATTAGTTTTTTCCTCTATTTGCTATCGCATTTCAGAGTTACTCAAATAAAAAGGAAATCTCACAAACAAGCTCAGCTTTCCATTGAAGTATTGCTCACATTTTCATCCTGAGTACATAGACCATGCATTGGATTTTTCTAATTGAACTCCAGTTTATATTTGTCTGAGTAATTATTTAGAATTTTTATTAGTTTGGTATCTGTTTTTTAATTGTTTAATTGGAAGAAAGATTGCTATGTCATCCATGTTTGCAATATATGAAACCTTTGCCTTCATTCCAATCATCTCATTTTCAATTGCTTTAAGGGGATGATCAATATAAAATGTGAATAAAAGAGCATTTAATGGTGAATCTTGTGGAATTGAGTTAAATGGAATGGTATTTCCCACTAAGAATTATCTGAATTTCTTGACTTAGAAGATTCATAATAAAGTAGATTAATGACCTGGGTATTGGTGTATCTGCTAATGTATTAATTAAAATATCAATTGGCATTATATCAAGTGCTGATTTAATGTTTAGACAAACTACAACTGATACATATTTTTTATTGTTTCTGACTGCATCAATTAGCATCTTATATGAAAATGCTGCCTGCCCAGTTGATGAGCCTTTCTTTGCAAACTGATTTTTTTGCCAGCAATGGCAAAATATAAGACTCAATTCTATCTTTAATCAGTGATTCCAGGATCTTAATCCTGAGTGGACTCATTGATATGTGTCTGAAGTTTTGGAATGTAGTTATATTTTCCTTCTAAACAAATGGTACCATTGAAATGGGATAAAACCCATAAATGTGATAGATTATTATTGTTAGAAAGTTAGCTACATTTTCAGGTCTTTGCTGTGAATTGACTTAAATGTCTTTTTACAAAACAAGGTATTCCATGCATCTGTGAATGACATGAGTTTGGCACTGAAGCAAGTTATTCTTCAAACTCTCTTGGTACAAACGTTATATTGTCATCTGGTAGCCACAGAAAGTTTTGTGAAGGGTTAAATTTTTTTCCCTTTTTGCAAGTTATTTTTGTAATATGAATAAAGTGGCTTTAGCATGTTGTCACCTACAATAATTTGCTCTTCTATTTTGATTGTTGTCAGAACACAGTTTACTAGGGCTTGCCCCAGTACCAATGAATGTATTGCATAAACCACATGTAGGGTTGATTCCATTATATGTTTCTCTTTTTTATTGCCAGGTATTCTTTGGGTGAGTCACAAGCTGACCAATAAGCTTTTCTCAGGGCTATTACATTTGTACAACCCTCTACTGTGGGTATCACTAAGAGTAATTATCTTGTGCAATTAATCTGCAAGTGCTAAAATCTTTGAAGGGGTGATTGGTTTCTTTTTATTGCATCAATTGTATATGAGATTATGTTCACAAATGCAATCCATGTTTAAACAGGGTTCATTTCCAAGTCATAAATTTTGAATAATGGTATGTATATTTCTGTAGAGATATTCTTTAGTCCACCCTGGGAGCTGTATTCTAATAGTTTTACCTGTTGTGATCATAGTTCTACATGAAAAATCATTTTTAAGATAGACTACCATAGCGGAGTGTTCTGAAAAAAAATATGATGCAATGCTGGTGAATAAAAAACAAGAAGATGAGTATCTGCATTGTTGAAGGTGAGAGAGTTATGTGGAAGAAATTCTCCAGACATGAGAGAAAATTCCAGCAGATGTAACCTTTTTTTTTTTACAAATGTATTGTATGACATGTTAAAATCTCCTATTACAATTATAGGATTATCAAGAATGCATATTTTAAGTTTAATGTATGTATAAGTCCATTAAGTATTATTTTGCCCCGAGGAATACAAATGTATGCTATGTTAAGTGTTATTCCTTTGTGGTATAGTGTAATCAATATATATTATTTTAAATGATTTGAATGAACAGGTTTTGTTTATCACAATTTCTGTTCCAGCTGAAGGTAAGAATGCTGCTCTGGAAAATAATGAATATCCATGACTATCATAAAATTTTGATGAATCTGTGATTTGTTGTATATCTTAATCTCCAGCAAACCAGTTACATGTGGTGAATAATATGAAGCCATTTTTTAAGTTGATGGTTTTTTCCTACAGAGTTTAATCCTTTGACCTTGATAGACCCTATTTTTATTAACATTGTCTTATTTAGTGTATAGATATAAATAATACAAAAAATATATTTATGTTAGATGTTTACTTCTGTCTAAAGATATTAGACTCTCATGTATCAACTCTAGAGATTTATCATAAGCAATTACATTTGGACATATCTCACCATTGTTATATTGAATGGCTCATTTGAGATAACACCTGCATCAGAATTTGGAAAGTTTTTATTTGACTTTTTAACTTTTTTAATGTGATCCAGAGTCTGTGGATACCGTCTTCACTTAATACTGGATTTGCAAATCATTTTTCCTTTCCCTTTTCTTACATGGCAGATGATCTGGTTTGTGTTTAATAGTCAATGCATTTATATCCATGTCTGTGTGATGGACTAGATAGTATTAAAACAGGAAAAACTCACTGTAAGTATTGCCGCACACAGCAAGCTAGAGTAATCAATGGATGCCAAAAGGCTTGTGCATAAAATCCCCATCTAGTGCCTACTCATCCAGTATCCCCAGACTAGTTTCTGGCTTGTGGCCTTCATCAGTGAGGAGCCTTGGATCTGAGAGCATAGGAGATGGTGGTCATGTGATGTTTATTGGTTTAAGACCAGATAGTATTGTTGTCTCCATAATATCTTGCTGTATTTGCCCATACATATATGTTTGGGTCGAAAAGATAGATGGATTCATTCTATCTTTTCCCAAAGACTTTATCTTGTGTTTGAAAAAGTGGGAGTATTCATTTATATAGTGACATCTACAAAGCGCATGTGTACTAGCTTATTGGATTATTGGTATTACAGTTTATAAAAAAACATCACGCTATATAAAATAAATGTTTTGTTTATTACAACTGCTTCTGCAAGAATTTTACTTATTTTGCTTGTCTTTTTGTGGTAAGAAAAATGTTTTGATGTGATAGTTGATCTTGCCTTTGAATATCATCATGAATCATTGATGTTAACATCAATTATACAATTGATTCACTTTTCTTCCACTGAATATTGCATATCATTATTTGTATCATTTTTCTTTCCACACTGATGTGTTGATGTGGCTCTCATTTCACAGTGTGGGCACAATTTTTGGGCACACATTTATGATGTGACCTCTTTGCTTACAGTTGAAACATTGTGATTTTATTCCATGTATTATTAATAGAAGAATTGTTTTCTGGTCAGTAATTAGTATAGGGATGTCATTTGGATTAACGTTTTTGTTTAAACACAGTTTAAAATAATAATTATTACTTAAGATAGGTATAAGTGTATCTTTTAGATACATGGGTTGATTTATTACCATGGATCAAAAAGGGTTTCCTAAGTCATTAGTGTCACAATTGAAATGGGTGTTTTTCATAATTCTGGTTACATAATTTTCTCTATCCCAATCTATTTTAATTAATACATATTTTTCCAGTGTGTAAATTGTTTTTTCAAATCTATTTCTTTGTCTTTCATCAAAAAATTTGATAGCAATATATCTAAAATTTGGGTGATCAGCAATCCATAATATGGAATCCAATATGTTGTTTACAGCAATTGCTTCAACAGTAAATTTTTTTGAAATCTGTAGAAAGAGCAAATTATATCAGTAATCACTAGAAAAATGAGCGTTTGATAAAAAAATGTTTAAATAAAAAATAAAAATCTTTCAGTATTGTTCATTGAAGGCTGCTGAAATTCTGCTTATGCTTTCCTCTGGTGAGCCCTCTTCCATCATGTTCATAGGCTTTATTCATTAATATGTCTAATTTAATAAGGTTATTCATTGTCAATCTATGAAATCTTGCATTCTGATTTATATTTTTACTGAAAAAAAATTATGTTATCATTACACTTTCTTTCATCATAATGAAGCAATAATGTTGAGGCTTTCATTGTGTCTAAATAAGAATGTAATTCCACTTTACATGTAGAGCTCATAGCAGCTGACATATTTTCCATGGCAAATGTTTGAGGTCAAATTCTCTTATGAGGAGTTTTCAAATCAGCTTGTCTATTACATTTTCCTAATCTCCAATCTTTAACAACAATTTTGTTTCATTCCTTATATTATATTATACAATGGTTTGATAATGTGTGAAGAATCAAATACGCTCATTGCAAATTTAAGACTTCTCTAAATTGATGCATGCACAATGATCTCCTAACTAGATGAATATTATATTCTAATTGTATTAAATTTTTTGTAACATTTTAAAGATTGAAGAAAATAAAAATGCCTAATATCAGTCATTTTTCAAATATTTTATTGATTTTTATATAATTATAAGTTTTATTTTTTAAAGAGATTTTCAATTATTTGAAGTTATAGTTTAGCAAGATATATATGCAAAATATTAAAATTTGAAATAATTATTATATATTGAGTTCTAAACATTTTTACAGCCTACATGATAAACTGAAGACTCTTGTTATTAACAATTTATTTCTGTCAATTAGTTATTTTTGCTTATTTGGAAACTACTTTTTTCCATTTATTGTATTAATGTTTAGAATGAAAAATGTAAAAACTAGAGACTGGAACTAGAAATAAAACTACATTTTTTAACAATACAATCAAAAAAAAAAAATATCTGATAATAGAATACAAAATGCATAGCAATTTCTTGATTTAATGTAACTCATGTGAAAGATTAAATTAGTTTTGAAAAAAATCCTACCCAGAAGTCATATGGAAATTCAATAAGAATATAACATTAATCTACAAGATAGTAAAAGAAGAAAAAAATTGCACTTCTAAAATTGCTAATGTACAACCATAGTATGTAATAAACATTTACTGATAAATAGTCAAAATAAAAGTCATAGATCAATTCATAGATCACATGACCCTATCTCTTAAGCTTGTAAGTTATAAACAGTGAGGATTTAGTGATATCTGAAAAGTTTTAAATTTTTGAGTGAAAGATATAAAAAAAGAGAATATTATTGAATCTATATGAAGTCTTTAACAAATGATTTTGTAAAAAGATTGATATCAAGTCCATTATGGTGAGTGATGATTATATAGTGTAACGGGATGGGGGTAATGGAAATTGGAGTGAATCTGGGTTGATGGCATAACATCATCACTCCCAGTCCATTTAATGAAATACAAATATCAATAATTTGAAAAATTATCTATAAGTAAATATTTAAAGATATAAGAATATGATATTAGAAAATCTCTGTGAACATTGTGAGATCATTGAGAGATCAGCCAGCTAGTCACTAAGAAGAGCAACTAAAACATAATTATAAATTCAACCAGCATTATAAATAAAAGTAAGTATGAGTACTCAAGAGAAATAACCATCCATCATCATCATTGATGGGAATAAACAAATCAGTATAAAATCAGTACAACACATCAACAGTCTACCTTGTGACTGGATCGGAAAATGGGTCTTATTTAGACCAGGCTAACAATTGAGCCTTTGCCAGCTTAGGCAATTATTTAAACATAACTTGGATGCACCAGCTTAGTGCCCATCCATGAAAATATATAAGAATTAAAAATCTAAACAATAATGCTGGGACATTTAAAACATGCTGATCATCATCAATGCTCAGGCCACTTGTACTGGCCAACTATAAACTTAAATTTTTAATAAGACTAAACTAAAATAAAAAATAATAGTGCATGGGCGTTAAAGAGTATCCTCTTTTGCACCAACCAGGATGATGATTGATCATCTCTGGATGCCCAAAGCACCAAACACATCCCCATTTATCCGTGTCCGAAATCTAGCTCAGAGAACATGGGCTCAATTACCGTATGTGAACAAGAGATGATGGAATACAATTTTAACAATTAAATAAGTTTATTAATAACAATAAAAAAATAAATGATTAAGGTCTTATAGGGATTCTGATTTTGAAAAGTATTCTATAATAAAAGTCATTACACTGTAATTTACAATATTACTACAAAATTCACATTATTACATCAATTTACATTATTTCTTAATTAGTTTCTATAAACGCATATATATATATATCCGTACACAGACGTGCGTTTTATAATATACAAGGAATACATTTCAATTAACATAAAATGATTATATAAAAAAAAGAAATTAAACTTTACATGTATATGCGCACAGACGCACGATTTAGGTATATACAATTAATATTAAAAAAAAAAATGAATTGACATTTAATCAAAAAAATATTAAAATTTTACATATATGAATGTGCTTGTATATACGCACACTGACTTTTATCTATTTCAACTCGTTACAATAATATTATATTTTTTCATAATTAATTCATTTGGAAAACATAAATTTCACACTTATACGTGTGTATCAATATAAAAAAAAAATCAGTTTAACAAATTCTATTATAGCTTTCTTTTATTCTTTTACAAAAAATATATAGTCAATTTTCCAGAGGTTAGAAAGCTTTTATTAGGTTACCTCTTAACGAATTATCAATGTCTTTAAATTTAAAAATATAGATTTAAAAATGTCCATCAAATAAATTATTGAAAAACAACTCACTTTTGTATGCAAGTTTATCTGTGCTTCTCTTCGCATATGTAGACACAGCAGCATACGTATAACTACTTCTTTATTCAGCTGCTCTCTTGGGCAAGCTGTTTTTTGGTCATTCCAGGAAATTGTCATCATCAGGTAAAAGTACATAATTCAGGTATGGTTGGCTTTTTCCCTTCTGTAGTCAGTTCCACTTATACTTGGATTTTGTAAACTTCAGGTCAGCAAGCTGTTTTTCCAGAACACTTTTAAGGCTATGAATTACAAAGAATCTTGACCCGTTTCCTCCATGTAAATTCAAACTCCTCCAGTCAAATGTATAGCAGCCACTTCCTTGCATTCTTACATCCTCATGGCAGTTCTCTTGATAATTACACTAGCCATCTTTGCAGCTAGCTTTACTATGGCTATTTTCTGCTACAGTTACCAATTCTTCACAAAATACTTGAGCCAACTTTATAGCTAGCTCTTCTGCTAACTCTTCTAAAACTGCCAGCCAAACTGTTCTCTTTAAAATCAGTCTCCAGACTGGCTGATATTTTTTTATAAGCTCTTTTTATAAAATCATCTAAGGTGATAAGATCTTGATTAAAAACTGAGCTTTTATTTTTAGCTCTCTAATCCCTTTGAAAACATATATGTTTTAATTAATCAAAAAAATTTCAAAAACAAGTATTGTGTTTTTACATTTCACAATCAGAATAATAATAATAACAATACAATATTTATATTTATTAAGACCTTTTTTAAAAATATTAATTTCATAATGAAATTTTATTTTAAACACAGAGTTATTTAACCCTTTACTTGTTATTATTTTATTTTAGAAAATATAGAAAAATATCTACAAAAATTTATTCTGTTTGTTTCTACTTTTCCTTTATTTTACATATATATATTCACATACACTATATTAGTGTATGCTATGTAAGCCAACTGGTTACAATAGATTTGCAAATCAGTGTTTAATAAAAACATCACATATGCATTATCTTCTGTATCACATCACCATTAGCTTCATCACAAAAAAAATAAAGAAGAAAATTTTATTTTTAAGAGTGAGTGATTGAGTGAATACATTTACATATATAATTACTTATATTTGGGTACATTAGATACATAAGCAAACGACTCTCTTCTTTTATTTTCCCACTGTCTTAATCTGTAACTTATTTGTTTATGTGTGTTAATTATTTTTGTTGATGATTTAATATAGAAGTACCTAATCTATGGCACATTTGCCAAATTTAGCACACTGGGGGATTAATTTTTATATATTGAATCCTTAATTATAAAAATAAAAGCCTAGATTTTGTAAAATAATACTGTAATCAAAAATAATTTTTATTACTACTAAATTCAAATTATATGAATCAAACTTAAAAAAAAGTTCTATAATCTTTATACTATTTTAATTTTGATGACTAATATAGAATGAGTCTGTAATTGTTTTAATTTTTATTTTCTAATTGTTTATTCTTTTCAAACTTTGCTATATTTAATATATAACTTTGCAGCTTATTCTTTATGACAATTATTTTAACAATAAAATTGATTTTTAAAAACCAAAAAAAACAAAACAAATGGCATCATTTATAATTTAAATTTGAAAAATGATCAACTTAACTCTAAACATTAAAAGTCTCATAAAAGCAAAACCCAAAGAAGTTTCATTAAAGTAGCAGTATTTAATCTTAATATTTTTTGAATTGTGTATTATAAAAAAAGATTAAATATTATTTTTCTGTAGCATTCTGTATTTTATATAAAAAATGAATAGGAATACAAAAATTATATAATGATTATGAACTCATAAGTAATAAAATTGGAGCATGGTCTGTAATTTGTTATTCATGGTTTAATAAAAAGGTCTATTTGTTAATAACTAAAACCATGGTTGTGAAAGAATTTTAATAAAGTTTAGGTTTTTTTTGGCTAGTATTATAACATTATATAAATTTTTATTTTATGGTTTAATGTGTATAACTTTTAAATTAAATTGAATCATAAGTAATAAATGCATATTTAAAATATCTATAGTGTTATAACTAAATAATATATTATACCGGACAAAAGCTTTAGACTTGCATAAACTGACCGCCAGGGCGCCACTAGTCCGAAATTTGGAACTAGACATTTATTTTTAAGGGGTTACAGGATATGCGAATCGAATGCGCCGGACTAGCTCAATCAAGCAAATGAGATCTATGTTTTGTTCAGTGAGTTGGAAAGGTAGCAACAGAAAACAAAATCAACTAAGTAAATGAATAAATAAATAATTTTATTAAAAGTATGATTAAATAATCATAAATCTAAATAATAATCATTAAAGCACACTTAAAATATGTACGACACGTACATTCGTCAAAATTGAATTAAAATATTTATAAGGCTTTGAGAGCGATTTCCTGTGCGTGAAAGAGTGCAAAATACTGACCGTAGCAGAAGTATTAGCAATATTCAGTGATCTCATGTAAGAAGGGGGGTAGCTTCCTGCTTATAACCCATAGTTAGGAAAAGGCTGGATCTCCGTATTTGAGATTTATGCAAACTTATGTCGAAACAGAAGAAATGCGAAGGTAGCTTCCAAAACATTAATAATAAAAAGAGTGTTGAAAGTTATTACTTTCAATTGATTGACCTCCCTCTGAGTGAGACAGGCTAGGAGCTCACGATCTACCTATAGAAAGGGTTAAAATGACCATACGTGCCCCTAATAAACGAATTGGAAGCTTTAAGAAATAAAACTAAAGACTATTATATTTTGTGATCGTCTATTACTAATAATTAAGGTCGCGACATAAGTACGGCTAATAAAAAAATGGGTCACAAGCCAAAAGCCAATTAAATTAGTCTGTAATATCCAGACTGCGCTCTGTAATGACAAGGAATGTGAGATTAAAATAAACTACTATCTTACTTACTAAGACTTAAATAAGACGGACAGTAATAGTGACTAGCACTCGTTAAAAAGAAAAAAAATATCAAGCACTCAGAAATCGAATTACATAAGATATAACTTGAAAAATATTTATATTTAAAAAAAGAAAACAAATCTAAGACAACAAAATTATTTAAACGGTGGAAGATAAGGTACCTTAATAATTTAGTTAAACGCTAGTGCACTAGACTTCTTAGGTTAGTCCATTGCTCAGGAGTCACTGACGGTAGGCTTGGGCGAGTTGGTTAATGGTTTCTTTGGAGCCGGTTCTTATGGCATTATAGGCAGTTAATGGAGACACAGGATGTCCGAACCTGTCCTGGCGAGAAGCTAAGCACATCATGGTAAAGAAAATATTCTTGCTGTAGGTTTAATGTTCATTCTAGGTAGAATAATTTCCGATCAGTTTTCAGAATATGCAGGAATCGTTCTTTCCAAGTATTTTTGGCAGGAATAGTTGTGCAATTCTTCTGTCAGAGTTGGTGTCTGTCTCTTTGTGCTGGTGCAAGTATTCTAGCTGATGCAAGTATTGAAAGCTAGTCCCTCTTAAACCAATGGCCTGATTCAGCCTGTTATATCTGAATCATATCTCTTAAACCAATTACCAAACTTTTTCTTTTTAATTAAAATTTAAAAATTCTCGATCTAGATAACAATAGTTATCTAATTAACGAAATAAATTGCCCTTTACAGATCTAGGAATTAACTAATGAAAAATTCTTTTCTTTTTGTTTTCTTTCTTTTTAATTAGCCTTATCAATCTAAATCCCCAAATCTGAAAAGCAATCTATTTGTACACTTTACTTTTACATAAATTTAACAAAAAAAAAAATCTTAGTTTTCTTTTTTTTTTTTCAAAATTAAAATTAAAAAACCAAATATAACTGTGGTATTAAAATATAATTCCCACGCACATACATATATATTTGTACAAGCATAAAAAAAACTTTTAATCAAGTTTTACAAACGAAACATTATATAAAATTTATTTTATTTTCTTCACCCCTATAAAACTATAATTTTTGTAATGGTGTCTTAAACATCCATTACAATATATTTACATAGGTGTTCTACTATGAATGATTTTTGAAATTTGCATGAAAACATAAAAACAAATAAGTGATATGGTCTTATTTAACATTTTGCATAATTAAAACAGGCTTCAATGATACCTTATAGAACTACTACTTTTTCATATCTTTCTACAAAAAGTAGTAAAGAAGAAGAGAACATGGATATTGAGAGATTTTTATGTTGTTTTGCTCTATGGTTGGCAATACCTAGATATCCATTTGACAAGAAAAGCTATAGAAAAAATTAACAAAAGGATAAAGCAATATCTTGGTATTAGTAGGAAACTTATTTCTGCAATAAGAAGAAAGATCTATTACTAAAAAAAAAAAATGACAGCATGAAATATATGAGTTATATAAAGAACTATGTAGTAATAAAAAAACAACAAAGTATTCCCTGAACATACTATATCTTCTGAATTGTCCAGTATTTTAAATGAAAAAATGAGATGTAATTAAATCTACAAAGAAAAGAAAAGTTCCAGTAAATGATGGTATTGTAATTGTTATCTTAAAAAAAAAAAACGTGGTAGAATATAAAAAAATGTTGACGAAGTTATAAACTAAATATCTAAATGATAAAGTTGTATCAGGTGATTGGAAAAATGCAGTAGTAATATTTATATATAAGAAAGAGATAAAACAATATTGGAAATCATAAATCTTTCAGTCTCTTATTAGTTCTATAGAAAATTTTTATCAAGGTAATTGCAACATATATATAGTTAATTTTGGATTTTAACCAATCAAAAGAACAAAAAAGATGTTAAAGAAGTTTTAGCACAGTGAATTACATGCAAGTATTGAAAGAAATTATAGAGGGGGGAAAAACAATGAATATGAGTTGCCATTATGATTTAGATTTGCAAATTATGAACATATATTTTATTCTTAAATGCTTAAAACATTGGATCATCAAGATACAGGTTGGAATATTCTCATTTTTTGAAAAATAATTATTAAAATATAACAACAATGATGAGATTACAGTGATACTAAGAAGATTAACATTGAGAATGGTGATTCCTTAGCTCCAAAACTTTTTACTTTCCAATAAATAATTTGTTGATTAAAATGGGAAATCAACGAATTCAAAGTGAATAAAGATTAATTAAGTCATTTAAATTTTGCAGATTCTGAAGCTGTTTTGCAAATACTGCTTCAGAAACAATTGCAAAAATTATTATATGAAAATAAGAAAGTAGGGTTAAAGAATAAAATAATATTCAATGGATTTTCTCAATAGAAGAAAAAAGATTGATAATGATATATTAGAAGTTAATAACTATTAATATCTTGATTAGATTATTAATATAGATGGAAATAGATAAAATTAATCATAGAATTAAACTTGAATAGAGTGCTATTAGAGAAAATAATATTAGAAGGAAATATATGCATTTGAAAAGAAAGATTTTTAGTAGATATGTTTTACCAGATTTTATTTATGGATCTGAGACTTGGATACTTAAAAGTGGAAAGACACAGAGACTTCAGACTACTCAATGAAATATGAAGAGGTGAAATGCATATCGAAAATAGAATTGAATAGACATAATATTAGAAACGATAATAATAGATGGATAATTGAACTGTGAAGCTGGATTCCAATAGCAAGAAAGAGACCATATATGAGATGGTTGAATGACATAAGGATGCTTATTGGTGCATTGTGGAAAAGAGAGGCTAGTAATTGTTGAAACAAGTTTGGAAAGACTTTCATCCTGCAATGAATCAATAATGATTTAAAAATGATGCTGCTGATCCATTTGTCAAACTTTGATTTGATGATTTATTATAAAATGTCACTCTTATCTTCGTCTATTCTAAGTTTCAACTGGATTTGAAGCCTGGGTAATAATCATGTCAGGCAGAAAACTAACTGCAATAGCATAATATCTTGTTTATCAAAAAATTACACAGAGATGAAAATAGTGATTCTATACAGAACAATTTTATAGCTGTAACACAAACTTTATTGAACCCATTATTTCATTTGTTAATTTTATATGCTGCCTGCTCAACTCTGTGCAGATGGCCTAGTGGCATGTCTCAAATATAGATATATTTGCATCTACTAGTGTGAATAAAGTTATTCTAATAAAAGTTTCATTTATAAATTACAGTATATCAAAAATATTGAACATTCTCTTAACATTTTTAATTATATTAATATTGGATATCATATTTAAACTAAGGCTTAATTATTATTCAGTTTCAATCTTTTTTTTTCAGTTGTTAAACAATAAAAACTCCATACAGTAGTGCCACACAATACAAGCCAGAGTAATCAATGGATGTAGGAAGGTTTGTGCATAAAGTCCCTATCTAGTGCCGATTCATCCAATATCCCAGACTAGTTTCTAGCTTGTGGATTTCATCAATGAGGAGTCTTGGATCTGAGAGCACTGCATCTAGATCTTTGATTACACTGATTAATCTGGTTTGCACTAAGTGGCGCTACTGTATGGAGAGTTTAGCCTCTGTGTACACAGCTAATTTAGTTGCAATAGTTATTTAATTGTGATGAAATATCCTTTTAACTTCATAAAACAGAAGCAACATCTTGGAGTCTCTGCTGTATCTCAAAATCTAAATTAAATTTTTCTATTTAAAAAACTAGTTCAATTGACTCATTTTCAAATTGATAACTATCCAAACTGTTGGGCAATTTTTCCAGTATTAGTCGATCAATGGTTAAAACGAGATTAAGGGTTTCTGTGTACAGATTATCTTTTGAAATGTCGAGAATAGCAAAATCATCAGCATATCATAAATCCAAATTTTAAATTACTATAGTTTTGTTCAAAAAAAGGGGAGATTGGTTTTGGAAAGAAAATATTATTTCATTTGACTTAAAAGTAATTTAATCAGAACAATTTATTGAAAAGTTACATTAGCTAAATAAATTAAACGCTACTTCTAAACGTCATTTATTTTTGTTAAATAACTATACATTTGTAATCATTAGATTTGATAGCAAAGTGAAGTTTTTGTTCTCCCTTTTTTCATCTAAATTTCCTTTTTGGGTGTCCCGTTTAATCCAGCGGAAGCCTCTTTGCATAACAACAAGACTCTTGAATATTAAACAATACTACAACGATCAATTGAGAACAGTTTGTCTCGACGCAGAAAATAAATAAAAATAGATAAGGCGATTTTTTTTTTTAAACAAGTTTTTGCCTGAAGCTGGCATTTTAAATTTTTCTATGATTTGAACTAAAAAATATTTTTTTTTTTTCATATGTCATAGCATCTGCCGGGACGCGAACCCACACCCGTCTGCAACCAACTACTTGCTTGCATGGCGGCTGCGATACCTCTCGGCTAACAACGCAAGACTACTAAAAAATATTTGTTGTCTCCCAGTGACTGAAAGTTGCTTTATTTCATTGACCTTCAAATATTAACATTTTTGAATAGAATCGAGATTGATTTTAATTTTTGAAAGATCGTAATCTGCATATGTCTAGAAACTATTCTGGAATAATGAAGCTTGAAATTTCGCTTGATATCATTATCTTTAATGTCTGGAAAATGTGACTGTCATTGTAATCTATCTAAAATAATACACTTTTTAAAAAATATTTTTCTCCTGTTTTTCGCCATTCTCATTCGTTTTAAGTAAATAAGCTAATAAGTATGTGGGGTTTCTCTATAAATTTTCGAATTGAGTAATTATATCAATTAAATTTTATATTATATTAAACCACTTTAAACAATATTTTAATAAATAATGACTAAAATATATACACAACATGCAAATCAAATAATTGAGCAAATAAAAAATATCTTAATTCATCACCATTTTCAAGCATGATCGATCCAAACCGGATATCCCCAGTTCCACTGTATAATAAAAGATTAAAGTATCTTTCAAAATTTAATCCAGTTTCATCAATCTTTAACCTCTCTTCTTCAGGTTTTTTATTTCTGCCATTCAATTCACATGCCATCTTTTATAATTTCATGCTATTCAATTTAAAATTTCACTGAATCATCTATTGCCATCTCTACTAGCGATATGTCATGTCTATCTCAATTTCAATCTCTTAATCCTTGATGCCAATATTTTTTTCCCCCTCTTAATCATCCATTTCATTTTCGGTCTCTTCTTGTTACTTCTAACACACATCTTTCCATACTTTGTTGAGTGATCTGAAGTCTCTGTATTACTCATCTATTAAATGTCAACGTTTCATATCCATAAGTAAGAACTAATAAAATATATCTACTAAAAACCTTTGTTTTAAAAAATTATGACATATATCCTTTAAATACTAAGTTATTTCAATAAAAAAAAAAACATTCTATCTGAATTCAATTCTATGATTAATTTCATCCACTATGTCCCATTTATATTGTTAATCTAAATAAGATATTAGTGGTTATTATTTTTTTCTAAATCACAATTATCAATCTTTAATTTCTTATAATTGAAATTTCTGCTATTTTTGTGAATACTTAACCATTTAAATAAGCAAAGAAGATGGATATAGACCAATAAAATCTTCAATTGTAATTTAGGGAGAAAAAATTGAAAATCAGAATAAGACAAAAATAGATGCAAACCGCTCACGAATATTACATATGGATGAAATTAAATGAATTGTTTCATATAGTTGTATTAACTAATAATCAATTAATTTTTAATTAAAATTCAAAGTGTATATTTAATTTTAAAATGTTAGGATAATATCTAGCTTATAAGTGATTAATAAAAATCATTATGGTATTTATTCGGTGAGAGTGATATCATAGTTATGAATACAGGAAGTTTGGTATCTTTATATTAAATCTTAAAAATTTGTTATTAATGAGCAAAGATAATGAAGATGTGAAAGAATGTGGCATGGCTCAATTGAAAACAGTTGTTTCAAAATGAAAGGTATCTTGGTGGCATTTATTTTCTTTTTAATGTTTTTATTTAGGTGGTTAAAATATATTTAAATACAATTTATTAAAATAGGCAAAACTCTCCATACAGTATTGCCACACAGTGCAAACCAGAGTAATCAATGGCTGCCAAAAGATTTGTGCATAAAATCCTCATCTAGTGCCTACTCATCCAATATCCTGGCTTGTGGTCTTTGTCAGTTTGGAGCCTTGGATCTGAGAGTACAGCACCTGAGTGGCAATACTGTATAGAGAGTTTTGTATGTTTTAATAACAGTTATAAGCAAGTATAAGAAATGGTGATCATGTGATGTTTATTGGCTTAAAACCAATCCTGCCTAATAGGAGAGTGGTGACTATGATTATTAAAGAACCAAAGAGACCAAAATGTATAGGTACTTAACTGAGTTCAGATCTATATGACTATATGCTAATGAGCTTGGATTGAAAATATTATTATGTTTTCAATTTAAGACTCAATTTTATAGTTAAGTAAAGATAAAAGTTGGCTGCTGGAGGGTTGCATTAGATTCTAAGATCTAGGTGTAGTGCTATCAGATCCAAGGCTTTTCACTGATGAAGGCCACATGCTTGAAACTAGTCTGGGGATATTGGATGAGTAGGTACTAGATGAGGATTTTATGCACAAGCCTTCTGGCATCCATTGATTACTCTGGCTTGCACTGAGTGGCAATACTATATGGAGAGTTTTACCTGTTTTAATAACAGTTATAAGCCAGCATAAGAAATGGTGATCATGTGATGCTTATTAGCTTAAATATGATTTATAAGTAAATTTAGGCCTTTAGACATGGAACAAAAGAGAAATAGAGTTGACTTAATTATTCTATGTGATTGTGTTCAGTAATAATAGATGTGTTAATCTTTAAAGTTTATAATATATATCTGGATTAAAAATAATGTAATAATTTCTAGCCTAGTGAATGATTAATAATAATTATTTTTATCAGAAAGAAGAATATCATAGTTGTGAGTGAGGAAAATGGTATAATTTAAATTAAAATGTAATAATTTGATATTTAAATAAACTTTTCTTTTTAATTTTAATTTTTAAAATATGTGGGTGCTTGTTTATCACTGAACTACTAACTGTTGTGAAAATTTGAAAGACTTTTTGTTATTTTTTATGGTATTCACCCTGTGCCTGTTGTGTTTTCAAAACTGAACTATGTTTTGAAGAAAAGAAATCATATAGGAAACATTGCATATTATTCTTAAAAACAGCTAAAAAAATCGATTATTTTACTATATTTATTTGTCTAATTATTTTTCTTATAATTATGTAAAGTGTTTAATGAAATTACATAAAATGATAAGATGTAATGATTTCATATTTTGACTTATCTAGTTTATTGAAACTTTGAACCTTTTGCACAAATCTGTAAAGTAAAGTTGGTTAATCTTTTCACTAATCCTACAGGATGTTTTCTGAAGGCAAGGCAATGATCTAATTACATCTAAGCCAAATTACATTTGTTCATCACAGATTATAGTTTCCCATTACTTGATTTTCCTTTAATACAATTAAACTGAGAGACTGCAAACCTCTCGCTACTTATTAGCCAATCAGGTGTTATTAATAGCGATCAAATCGTAAGTACAAGACAGTATAATCTAGTAAACTGTTTTGTATTATTAAGTATAGTGAGAAGAGTGAAGAATAAAGAGTTAAAGGTTTTTGAATCATTTCTCAAATTAGAGGAGGAGGGCACTGTTTAATGAAATGAATGGAAACATATTTTGTTTACTACATTCTTATTAATTGGTCTTTCAGGAAAGGTACCATATAACTATTTGCTCTAATCTCTCAGTTTACATCATCATAAATTTTAATGATTTTTATATCCTGAAGATACAATGTTATATAATATGGTGAAGTCATAAGATAAAGATTCATAGGCTAATTCTCAATTGAGAAAAATTAAGAAAAAACAAAAAAACCTATTTTATCAATTGAATGGCTTCATTGTGAACAATATACTATAGAGTGGAATAAGATATATATATAATGCTTGCTTTAGTATGCATATTAATAGTTCTAATATTGAAGTGTTGGATAAAATTTTATTAAACAGGTGGAAAACGATGGATAAGTGACACCAATGATCAAATGGGATCTATGGTCTAGTTACTATACCTATTCTGATAAAAAAAAGGGGGGAGGGTGATACAATTGGTATTGACAACACTTGGAAAAGGAAATTATTTCGATTGTCTCACTATTTGAAAGTTCTATATTTATTAATAATTAGCGTATAGACATACATGTTAAAACATTAATATAATATATTATTAAAATATAAAACTTACAGAATGCTTATATTTATATTATTCTAATGAGATTAAATTTTTTTTTTTTTCAAAATATTAGATGCCAAAATTGAATAAACAAATAAACAGGTTTTATTGCAATAGTAATCTAACTAATGGTTAACATTCAGTATAATTTGTCACCATAGTAAAAGTAATGTTTATTTCTACCAATAAAATCACACTTGTAATTTTCACATATTCTTGCAATATTTAATTTTATACTAAAATAGAATCTTAAAAATTTGTACTCATATAATAAAATTATGAAATAGATTTCCATTATGAAAATACTTATTATAAAATAAAAAAATATGTATATAATTAAAATATTTTTGGAATAATTATATGTTAGTAATAATAAATGGTTAGCCATAGGGATTAACCTATTTTTCTTTATCTCCTGCAGAAAATATGAAATTGGCAAGGCATTATTATTTCCCATCTAATGGCATATTAATTACATCATTAAACTTGATTAATTAAAAATAATTTCTCTAAAGAATTTTTAAATTACCACTTTAAGAATGAATGAATTTTGGATTATAAAATTGTTGCATTTATTTTTCCTGTTTGAATATAAATATAAAGCTTATTAGTTAGAATGTTGTCTTTTGAATTCATTTGGTAAGGCATATATAATGGAAGTCAGTAAATGCTGTTTATCTATATTGTTTGTATTTTCAAAGGTATAGACAGAGACTCAAGACTGTGAAATATTTTCAGCACTACCCCCCCCCCCATGTACTCTACATTCTATAAGCATAAAAAATTAAAAGATATTGCTATAAATTTATTAATATAATATTGTTATATCTCAAAGTAGACTATTATTATAATATTAATCTATTCAAAAATTAAAAAGACTAATATCTTTTAAGTGAATATATTGGTATTTTAAAATTTATTATTGATATGTTTTGATAATACTTAATAGAGAGCAAAAAGCTTTCTTAATAATAGGATACCCCCTTCCCCTCAAAAATTGCAGAATTATATAATAAATAAATTCTTTATGGGATTAAAAATGATAATTTCTAATAGATATAGATACTGTTAAAATATTTTAATGTAATAAATAAATGTCATGTGTTGTTTAGTGCAGTGATATAGTGGTAGTGTATCAGACTCTGGAGCACAAGATACTCAAATTGCTAGCACTTTTGACACTTAAACTTCTTATGAACTCCTGAAGAATAAAGCCATTCAATTATTCATTTATTTATAATACATAACATCAAACATATATTAAAAAAGCATTTAATGTGGCTTCTAATATAAATAATTATTTTATAATATATTAATAACTGATAGGTAATCTAAGAAAAATAATTTTTTTAAATATTAAATGCTTTTATTGACTGTGCACTAAAAAAAAATTGTTCCTTCAACCACAATTGGAGATTTTAGATTTAACTTGTTATCCTCTTTTCTTCCATAGTGTAAGCTTGTGGTTAAACACCTGTAGAGGTCCCTACAATCGCATTTTACATGCATATTCTCGAGGTTACAGCCTCGGTAAATATTATTTAACTTGAAATAAAACCATGAGGGGTCCAGAAATTAAGTCCATCCCTGGTCATAAAAAATAGCAATTGACTTAATTAATTTCTGGACCCCCATGTTTTTATTTCAAGTTAAATCTAAAAACACCAATTGTGGTTAAAGAAAAAAATATTTTATTTCTTTTTAGTGTATAGTCAATTAAAGCATTTAATATAAAAAATGTTTCTATAATTTTTAAATTGTTAATATTGGCACAGTAAATGAAAATATAAAACTATATTGTACTTTAAATTCACTGGACATTTATAGTTGATATAGATATCACTAGGTATTTCTGCTATAAATAAAAATGTATACTCCCTTATATATATCATCTTTAGTATGTGTACATAATAATACATGTGTGTAGGTTATAAATAAACTTCACTTAATATATATAATTTTATTTTAAATCAATATGACAAAGATAGTATATACAAGTCATTAGATATTTCTGCTATAAATAAAAATGTATACTCCCTTATATATATATATATATCATCTTTAGTATGTGTACATAATAATACATGTGTGTAGGTTATAAATAAACTTCACTTAATATATATAATTTTATTTTAAATCAATATGACAAAGATAGTATATACAAGTCATTAGATATTTCTGCAGTAAATTAATATATATCCTCTTAATGTACATATTATATTTATTATGTATACATAATTATATGTGGATAATAAATCAGTAATTAAATTTTCTATTTAAAATTGTTTGATAGATTTATTTTTATTTTAAACAGTTATTTTAAAAAATGCTAAAGAAAAAAAATCATTATCTTTTTTAACTTTTTTGCTGTTCGTTTTAATTTTTTTAGTTTGTAATTTCTCTTCTTTTTAAGAACAATTGTTTTAAAATAGAAACTATTGAACAATTTTAAATAAAAAACTTAGTTTCTGATTTATTATACACATATAATTATGTATGCATTCTAAATGTAATATAAACATTAAAAGCACAAAACTAAACTAGTCAATAAATAATCAAAATTACCCCAAATTGACAACTCAATCAGACTAGCCAAGCAAATAAACTCTAAAACACTACCAATGGTTTTACTGCTTTGAGCAGACTTCTCAAGTGTAATGAACTTCAAAATAGCATATTTAAACTAAACATTACCCACAATTCCATTTACTTCCCCCACATTCTTAATATTAAAAGAATGTTTAAATAAGTTAATTGCTTCAGAATCATAAATTTTTAATAATAAAGGTTCTTTAATAATTTTTCTTTTTATTTCATTTCTCTCAAAGAAGACAATCTTAGCTTAATCAAAATTAATAGTGTGTCCTGTATCTTTCTCCTGGATATATAAAATAGAACTAAGATATTTATTTCTAACTGTACTTTTTTGTACATTTGATTTTTTATTTAAACTCAAACTACTCTGACCTATATATACCTTCTTACAAAAACAAGGAATAATATACTGTGAAGTAGCTTCAAAATTGCTACCATGACAAACCTTAGCCATCTGAAATGATGGATTTTTTTTTTATGTAATTAGCATCTAAAGATTAAATAAAATTAAGTTTTTGCTAGAACACTTTTGGAGAAAATAAATGTTTTCGTATTTTTAACAGTGTATTAACTACATATTAAGTACTGGGAATGATGGGTAATTTATGGTATGAAACACATATATATATAAGTAATAAAATTTTATTACTAAGAAAATATTAATCTTGATAAAAAAATTGTACATAGTTATATATATGTTGATCGTTGTATTGTGTTAATTAAACTGACAATGACTTAAATAAAAACAATAATTATAGCAATAGAAAATAAATCAATATCTGAATATAAGAGAGATAATAATATAATATTGTAAATTTATTTTATAATTTTTTTTTATAATGAATCAATATAAAAAAATATTTTAAAAGATGCAATGCTGGAATGCTGATTTAAACAATAGGAACAGCTCCGATATAAAAAAGAAACAATTAAAAAAAATTTTTCTTTCTTGTTCTGTGTTTCATCTTAAAAGTGAAGTTTTATTAGAACTATTATTTTAATATTTTTTTCTGTAAAATGGACACTTTTTAAAGCAGCATCTCAACAAATATCAATGTTTTCCTAGTTAATTTGTCATTCGGAAAAAAATAGAGAAACTGAATATAACTTTCTTATTCTAATTCAAGAGTCAGATAAGTTAAAATAATTTATCAATTTAAATTTTAAAAAAGAAAGTATTATGATTTTTGTTTAAAAGAAACTAAAAAAGAAATCAGAACAGTTGATTTAATTTAAAGTTTATATAGCCAATATTACAAGCAATAGATAGCTGTATTTTATAAATATATTCTTATTAAATGCAAACCACATATATATATATAATTTTAATGTACAAATCAGCACATAACAGCAGAGCTTCTTCAAATTAAATCACAATTTATTATAAACTTAATATAAATTATAATACATAATAATTAGTGCCCAAGTGCTTTCAAGAGAACTTAGCTCTCATAATCATGAGCAACAAAGAGTAAGCATAACCAGCTTGCTATATGCAAATATATGCATGCCATGGACAATAAAGCTATGAATAGGAAAGATGCGTGTTATAAAATTTCTAAGAAATGGATTAATTAGATTTACATGTATAGTTCAATTAATTTACATGTATTATGCTTACTCTTTGTTGCCCATGATTATGAGAGCTAAGTTCTCTTGAAAGTGCTCGGGCACTAATTATTATGTATTATAATTTATATTAAGTTTATAATAAATTGTGATTTAATTTGAAGAAGCTCTGCTGTTATGCACTGATTTGTGCATTAAAATTATATATATATTGAACCGTGTTCGAATATGAGTATTCGAAACACCGCCTCTTAGGCAGAGAAGAACATACTCGGAGAGTATGTATGCCCAAATGATAGCTATAAAGTATATAACTAATGTTACATTTCCAGGACATAACTTCTTCTCGACTGTTGAGTTCAACACCAAATTCAAAGCACTTTTTTTTTGTTTGTGTATAAACACGGGTGCCAGTTATCTATTCAAGGATGAATAAATAACGCACTTTAAGCAATGGCCACTAACTCAACGCCTAAATCCATGACTAGCTCAGTTGTTTGTAATCACTAATAGATTATACTTAATTAGTGGTTAAAAGACTTGATAAAAGGGAATTGATAAAAAGAATTGATAAAAGAATTTGGTAAAAGAATTGATAAAAAGAATTGACCGACAAATAAAGTTTAATTTTAAAGATAATTTATTAACTAACATTTATTTACTAAATTTAAACATTTTATAATTCTAATAAAACACACACATATTTTAAATTAACATTTCTAAATAGTTTAAATATTCCTATAGATTTAATAACAGAACACCCTAATTTAACTAATAAATATTGATATAATGATCACGCACATATTAACTCATGCACACACATAATAATGATAATAAAGGACTACATAGCATTTGAAATTTAATCACACACATATCAATAGTTCATTTATGTATGATATTGAGTTCATATAATTAGACTCTTGGAGGATTCGCACGAATTAATGAAATGCAATGGCTATTACAGTATAAACGAAAATAAGCAAATGTTTTACCTAGAATTTTGAACGTAGATTTAACACTTTGTTTTCTTCTTGTTTGTTGTTTCTTCCAGTATGAATGCTTCCAGTATGAATGCTTCCAGCCAGCTGGGATGTTTCCTTGCTGAGTTTCCTGATTTTCACGATTATTACTATCGGAGACAATTAGATACTGACGGAGATTTTCTAAGATGTTAAGCTGACATTATTTCACGGGCAGATCTGCTGTTTTCTCGGACATCTGGGCTGGAGATAAACGTGCGTTCCAAAATATTCTCAGCACTGCATTTTGTTTCTTAACTGACTCAATTAATTTCCGAACTGCACTCTCTCAATAACTTTGTGAACTGATTGTCTCAACTCAATTAATTTGTGAAAAGCATACTGTCCGATAAAAAAAGTCTATTTATACCTGCGCCTTGTTGTCTTTCTGATATCTCCGGCAAAGATCTGTTGTCAAATTCCTTATCAATTAATCCTTTGATAAACGTGTTTTGGAAGATTGCTTAATTAGTAATAGCCATACAGAGATGTTGTTTTATATTTTAATTAATAACCATTGCCGTGTTTTTTAATAATAATCTTCTTTAACTTTATAATAACATTTATTCTATTGTTGACAATTGCACATATATACGGTCATATATTAGTTTTAACATTATTTTTTCTTTAATTAAACTTGAATGACAAGAGATTTGTATGTTTTAACCCTTTAAATTATATGTTTACGAATACTAAAAAAAAACTATTTAATTCTTATCTTTTTCGAAAACAAGCTGCAATAAACTCTCCAACATTTAATTTTATGTTTTTCTTTTATGAAAGATTACTTTAATAATAATTTTAGATAAAATTATATGTGCCTATATCAATATAGGTACAATATAGTAGGCAGCTGAGTGTGAAATAATATATATTTATATAAAGCTATATATATATAATTAAAATAAGAGATACATTGGCTAGAAGGCTTAATTGTCATTGGGGTGGAGCATTTTCTTATCCACTATGGCCATATGAGTCTTAATATTTAACTGTCTACAATTTAAGTGCCTGAGAAGTTGCATCTACACAAGATAAAAATCTATGTGAGGAGTAACACAAAATTACCTACTGCCAACTTAAATAAATTCAGGATGTGCTGTATAAAATTAATCAGGAGTTTTTCAACATCTATAATAAAAAATGCATAATCTGTAAGAACTTTGTGTAAAGAGGACTCTGAAAAATAATTATGCTTAAACATATTGATTCATAAAATATTGTAAAATTATGTTTTATTTTCTGTTGTATAAATCTGTATTTTTATTTATTATCTCATTTTATATTTGGGGAAGTGCTATTTCTTATTCAACAGGAAACAGTTCAACATAAGAAAATATCAAGAGAGTAGGGGAGGGGGAAGGTTGAAAAGTCTATTTTCTTTTTGTTTTTAATAAAATCTAGGTGATTTATTTTCTACCAAGAGATTTAGTTATCAACTAAGCACATAAAATTAAGTGCTCCAATAGAATACTTTAACAGTAAGAGTTTTTTAAGGCCACTGAAATAATCATTGCCACAACATGACATGACTATTTATTATAATATATGTGTTACTAATAGTATTCTTAAGATATAATGAGTGAATGATTAATACTTGTAAAATAGTATTCTTTATCATTTTATATCATATTATGTATAGTTTTATTATTATACTTTTCCACCCTAGATATTGCAAACTATATCTGAGGTTGCATTTAAATTTTCATTGAGTTAGCAATCTCACTTTTAATTAATAATTTTTTTATTATATTGGATATATAGATGTCTATCTTATGGATATCTATCATGGGAAGTAAGGGTAATTAGTTTTAAATTGTTTAAGTAAAGAAATGATAGATACTCATCATAGACATAAAAACTGTAAGTGCTTAGCGAGATATCCAAGTAATGTATGGGCATTTGTAAATATTTTTCTTTATTGAAATTTTTCTTTTCTAAATTAATTGGGAATTTATTTTATGTTTGAATATATCTTATTTTTTGTAAATAAATATTATGAAGTTTTGTTAATTAACAAGATCTCTGTAGTTTTGTTGATCCAGCATTTATTTTCAGTCCAGCATTTACATTCCATCCTATAACCAATATTTTACACATGCACACATCCACATTATTGTTAGATAGGCATATGAGAGAATATTAAATAAAGGTTATTTCTTTCTGATAGGATATATTATTTTAGTTATTGATTAACAGTTTGCATAGATACATACCTGTTAAGAGAGTTGAAGCTGAATTCTTCCTGAGTTCGGATATCTAAGGCAATGGTTTTGGAAAAGATGTGAGATGAACTGATTTGAATTACATATAGATTTGATAGTTAATGCTTAGGCTAGTCTATTAAAAATAGATGTAATCATGAGTCAGGTATTTCATCATGTTATCTCTAGCATCCTATTTGAAGACACTAGATCTGACAGTAATTAGATGTGAGCATGCTCTCTTTCTCCTATATACATGGATAGACTGGACTGTTGCATTTGGGCACTGTCAACTTTAGGATATGAAAGATAGGTGTATCAGCACTTTTAGATTGGATGTAAGTTAATTATATGTTGTGGAAGAACTAGCTGATTGTTGAAGTTGATCTGTGTGTTCAAATGTATTTGCAGACCGGAACATCCGGGTATATGTGACCATACTGTTACAATATATTCAGAAATAATTTTTCTAGCAAAAATTTCCTTTTGTATTATTTAACAAAATTACAAGCGTGTTGAGGTACTGGCAGGAAAAGCTATATGAATTACTCTTATAAATCAATAAATAATTAATTAAAAACTGAGCACTTTTGAGGCGTGTAGAAGGTCATATGCAAATTATATGTAAATTGTTTAATTTGTCCAATGCTTAGAAATATCAAAGCAAGTGTCACATCTGTTAATGGAGCCATTGTTGCTAGTGATAAAATATGCCTCCCTGCCTTTTCACCTACAGTCATCTTTCTCAATGCAAACCACTCCAGGGCCAGAGGGTCCAAACATGCAACCAGTCTTTTTTGAGTGCTCTAAAAAAATTGAAAAATTATCATTGTTCTTTTGGGCTCTTTTATATGTGTATTTGTATTGGGTGGCTCTATTATTAATAGTGGCTTTGGTTTCACCATAGTAAATGGCATGGCATCTAGGCAGAGGGCATGAAATGCTGTAAATGACCTGGGGGGTCTGAGCAAAGTCCACTTTATCTTTAGAATTGCTTATAAGATGGTTAGTGTTGGGGTATGTGAAATCTGATTCTAAATTTGTTAGATAAAGATTTAATTAAACAATTAGAAATTTTAGGAATATAAGGGAGGGTGATATGCAGAAGGTTCAGATCTCTAACATTGTCTGTGATTTTCTTGTAAAATTGTTTAATTTTGTTAATAAATGTCTTATATTTGAAACCTGCTTTTAATAAATCATTGACATAGAGGTGATGTTATCTTTCTTGCCAGATTCGAATTTGAATAAGTGTAGCTTCATAAATAAAAAGGCATTTAAAACGCAAATTTATGAGAATTAGGAGAATTGGAGATCGGGTGGATAAAGCCTCTGATTTCAAACAGCTTTATGATCATAGAATAATTTATAATTCTTCCTACTTGAAGTCCAGATATACTAATCTTTTCAAGTCATCTTGCCAACTAGTGTTGATGGTTAAGTTGATCTGTTATTGAATTTCTTGTAAAATGCAATTGTTTGTGTGTTTAGTGGCTGCAAGGAACACATCATCAACGTATCACATATATATAATGTTATGATAGTCAGATTGATATTTGGGTATAATCTGCTTCTCCAAATTATTCAAGAAGATGCTGGTGATTATTCCAGTAATAGGCAGGCCCATTGACCAACTGTTATTCATAATGTACCATTTATTTTCAAAAGTGGTGTGTATTCAAATTAATATCTCTTTTCTGAGCAATTTTTTTATTTCCAAACAAATTACTATTTTTACATACAATTTTATAAGGAGACAATTTAAATGGCAAAGAAATAAAATCATATTTGCCTTATTCTTTACATCATTACAAATATTATTATTATTAAATAAAATACTTTCAACAAATTTATCAGATTAGCCAACACTGAAATAATCTTTATAAAATTGACCTTTTTGAAACAAAGCTACCCCATTAGAATTTAATTTCTTATTCCTATAACAATAATTTCTTAAAGCAGCTATTTTATGAGATACAGACTGATCAGGTTTAATTAAAGACCTTAATTCTTTACTTTTATCAAAATGACTGCATACTAAATAATTAGTCTTTACATTTTTTATCACCAAAGGACCTAAAAATTTTAACTTAACAAAATCTAAACCCCCACCTTCTAATACATATCTTATAGAAGGATCAAAACAATTAAACTTATTTACAAATTCCTTCAATTTATCATTCTCAACTACAAACAAACAATCATTAATATATCTAACAAATAACTTTAAATATAAACAATTATTTTTAATAATAATTTCCTCTTCCAAATAATTAATATAAACTGAACAAACTAAAGGAGAAATAATATAATCTATTATCTACCATTCCTTAATCTTATAAAAATTACCATTATAAGTAAAATACATAGAATCCTCCAATAATAAAAGCACATCTTTAATAATTTTATTATTTGAGAAAGATCCATGTTTAATCAACACAGACATAAGATATCAATACTACTTAATCTATTAACAGATTGATACATATTCTCAATATCCAAACTATCAAACACCCAATTACTTTCCATTTTAAACTTATTAATCTTATCAAAAGCCTCAAAAGAAGAAAAAACTGTATAATGATCAAAATCAATAAATTGTTTAAAAAAATTATTTAAGAACCTAAAAAATATCCTCCATAATACTATCTGTAAAATCAAAAATAAATCTTAAAGAAAGTCCATCTTTGTGAGCGTTAATATTCATAAACATCTTAGCAGATATGAAGTCATTAGGACAAAATTTTAAATAATCTATTCTATTAAAAGTTTTTAAATTTGCCATTTTTTAATAATATCTATTAATCCCTTTTCAATAACATCACCAGGATCTTTTTCTAAAAACATATATTTACCATTATTTAATTCTTTTTCTCCCTAAACTCATTTCCTTTCATACTGATAAACCAGCCAGCTAAGATGTTTATGAATATTAAGACTCGCAAAGATGGTTTTACTTAAATATTTAATTTTGATTTTACAGATAATTTTGTGGAGGGTATTTCTAGGTTCTTGAATAATTTTTTTAAAACATTTTGTCAATTTGGGTCATTATACAGTTTCTTTTTCTTTTGGGCTTTTGATAAGATTAATAATTTTAAAATGGAAAGTAATTGGGTATTTAGTAGTTTGGATATTGAGAATATGTATCAGTCTGTAAATAGATTAAGCAATAGTGATGTTCTTATGTTTGTGTTGATTAAGCAAGGATCTTTGTCAAAAAATAAAATTAAAGTTTTTTATTATTGAAGGATTCTATGTATTTTACTTATAATGATAATTTTTATAAGATTAAGGAAGGGTGGATAATAGATTATATTATTTCTCCTTTAATTTGTTCAGTTTATATTAATTATTTGAAATAGGAAATTGGATATGTGGATGATTGTTTGTTTGTAGTTGAGAATAATAAATTGAAAGAGTTCATAAATGAGTTTAATTATTTGATCCTTCTATATAATATGTAGTAGAAGGCGGAGGAATAGATTTTGTTAAATTAAAATTTTTAGATGTATTGGTGATTAGAAATGTAAAGAATAATTGTTTGATATGTTGAGAGTAAAGAGTTAAGAGCTATAATTAAAATAATTATCAATCTATATTTCATAAAATAGCTGTATTAAGAAATTATTGTTATAGAAATAAGAAAGTAATTAAATAATTCTAGTGGGGTAGCTTTGTTTCAAAAGGTAAATTTTATAAAAATTATTTGAAAATGGCTACTCTGATAAATTTGTTAACAGTATCTTATTTAATAGTAATAATATTTGTAATGGTGTAAAGGATAAAGAAAAATATGATTTTATTTTTTTGCCATTTAAATTGTTTTCTTATAAACTTATATGTAAAATAATAATTTGTTTGGAAATAAAAAAAATTGCTTGGAAAAAGGGTATTACTCTGAATAATTTATTAAATAATACAAATAAAATTTTTGCTAGAAAGACTATTCCTTGAGTAGTGTATTTTATCCCTTGTTTTTGTAAAAAGTTATATATAGATCAGAGTAGTTTGATTTTAAATGAATAAATAAAGGTACATAAAAGTAGGGTTAAAAAGATATAGGCCATACTATTAATTTTGATGAACCTAAGATTGTTTTCTTTGAGAAAAATGAACTAAAAAGAAAAACTAACGAATCATTATTATTAAAAATTTATGAGTCTGAAGCAATTAACTTATTTAAAATTCTTTTAATATTAATATGTGGAAAGTAAGTGACATTGTGGATAATGCTTAGTTTATATATGTTGGCATTTTGTAGTTTTTTACATTTGAGAAGTCTGCTTGTAGTAGTGAAACCATTGATGTTTTAGAGGTTATTTTATTGGCTAGTCTGGTTGAGTTGTGAATTTAGGATAATTTTGATTACATATAATATATACATTAGGAGTTTAATTTTTTTTATTAAATTGAAGAAAAAAATATTTATACTGCCCTCTCATTATTATTATTTAAAACAAATGAAAGTTTTAAGAATAATTGTTAATTGTGATATGAAAAATTATTGAATATTTTTTATATTAGTTGGCATACTGAAAAGATAAGTATTTCAAATGAATTAAGCTGATATAACTTAATTATATATCAATTTTAAAACAATTCTATTGAATTTAAATATACTAAATCTTGATTTTAAAATTTCATTCTAACTTGAAAAAGATCAAAAGTTAATAAACAAACAAACTAATTTTCCAACTTCAATAAAACAATGTTTTTTTTTTTTTACTAAAGAGCATGGAAATTAAATAATAGAAAATTTTGCCAATATGCAGTATTACAACAGCTGAGACATGAACCATAGATTTGGGTTCCAATAGAACTTAAGTTTCAGGGTCTGCCATCATACCGCTGCATCAAATCATATAGATCAACATGTAATATTAAAGATCCATTATAAACAATAATGTTATTTCATGATTGTATGTATATATACTAAAATGTTTATAAGTTGTTCACTAATAAGCACAGTTATCTTAAATGGTTTACAGTAATTAACAGCAACAATTCACTAATATGAGAATTAATTAGGCTATAGTTCAGTCAAAACTTTAGTAAGATAGGATTAAATAAACTTCTACTGTAGTCTTATTACTTGTGTATTACACCATGGTAATGTATTTTTAAACGTTGGTAATTATGTTAAAAAATTATGGAATTAAAATATCAGCTGAAGAGACATATTTATTAATGTTACATAATGAAAATTATGTGGATTTTGACTGATTTGTGAATTATTAAAAAATTAAAACAAATTTTAATTTGGGTGATTTATCAACTTGAAACGTGAATCAATTTAAATATCTTAATAACTTTTTACATGGAAAAGTGAACTTGAATTTTGAAATGCAATACAAATTCCAATAAATTTCTGATGCTTTGAATAATCAACATTACATATATTTTGAAACATAATGGCAAGAATCAGAAAAATAAATAGTATATTTTTCAACTTGTTGGACGTGTTGGTATTTAATCTATTAATAAAATAATGTGTTAGATAGATTGGATATGTAAAATTAATGAATAGTGTGGTTTCATAAATGAAAGACCCTATTTACAATATAATGTGGACATCAAAGATATTTAAAAAAATTGTAATATTAATTACTTTCATTTTGCAGGACATGGCTAAGGATCAAATTCAACAGAAAATTATATGTAGACAAAATATGAGGATTTTCGAGAAAAAAAATTTGCTGCAGAAGTTAAAAGGTGGCATCACAAAATCTCAAATAAACAAATTTTGAAGCCAGTATGCGATAATTTTTGTGATATATTTCTACAGTCATTGCAAAAATTTACTTTTAGCTTATATAAAGTTGTAATTATAAATTTATTAAACGCACATTGATTACTTAAGTAATATTTACTGAGGCTATAACCTCGATAATATGCGTATAAAATGCGTATATATATATATATATTGGAGTGATCATAGTCATACTCATTTAAAAATGGCTGCTAATAATGATGAGTGAATTGTGATTATTGACAATTTAAAAAAGGGGTTTTCAGTTATGTCGTTAAATCACTACAAATTTTTAAATATTTTTAATAATAATAAATTTATTAATATTTAATATAGTGCGAATAATTTGTGAACAACTTAATATGTATAAACACAAACGCGTAAGAAGATTGATTTTTTTTCTGACTTCAATATAACGTTAAACACATTTATCTTTTAAAATAATATAAAGAAAACCTATCAATTGCTGTTATTTTTTCGCCATTATTGTAGTACTATAAACAACACTCTTTGTCATCTGAATTCAGAATAAAATGTCATTCGAATTCAATATACTGTACTGTAATTAGTTTATGTAGTCGCATGTTACAATCTCAAAAGTTCGTTTGATTTGCATAGGAAAAGTATAATTTTAGATTTAGTGGAATAAGTGAAAAGTTTTATTTTTTAACTGATGCTTAATTTTTAAGATTATATTTTATTAGCACTTTTATTAAGTAGTTATAATTATATATAAAAAGTTTTATTATAGACAAACAGCAGAGAAAATGTGTTCTCGACGAAGAATCTGTCTGGTTACGTGGTGACTGACAACAGCCTTGAGGAACAGATGGTTAATCATTTAATATTCTGAATGCAACCAAGAACTAAGAAGTGGGACATCATAATCTGGGAAAAAATAAATTATATCAATTTCATACCATTATTAGCATTTCACAGGATGCGCTTATATATACTACTTGAAGAGTTACATTTGTAATTCACAAATAAATAAAATTAATATCGTTAAACTGTGCAATAAAGAGGAAAAATAAAAATATTATTTTTTTATTATATAATGCAAGTTAGAAATTAAAGATAAATCAATGTCAAACGCTCAGAACAGTTAAGATAATATACATATGTGAAACTGATATATATATTATGAAAAAACTAGCAATATAATAATAGTTAGTTATACTTATTATGAGTCACCAGCCCGCTATGTTAAGCCTACTGTTTCATAATTGATGGATGACAACACTGGACGTGTTCAGGAGATCATCAAGCTGAATTCGGTCACAAAACAAAGAAAATAACTACCAATGTGCCTGCATGACTACATTTTCCTGAGCTAATTTTAGCCAGGGAGAGGGAATGTCATATCTGACTTGTCTTTAAATAATGGACTAATCCAGATCTCATCTTATCTAGATTGGATTGAGCATTTATCATCTTGAACCGATGCAAAGAGCAGGCTAATAGGCAATGATGCTCACTAAACTGAATAATTCCATTAGGTCTGGAGATCTGGCAATAAATAATTAAGCTTTAGGAAGATAGGCTTAGATTACTATCACAAAGCTGAATTGCAGTATTCACATTCTTCATACACTTAGGCTGAGAACTACTTACACATAGCTGAAAAGCAGTATACACAGTCTACAGCCAACCACTGTCACATATCAGAATGGCAGTCTGCATATTCTACAAAAAACTACTATCACAAAGCTGAAAGACAGAATCTACATTTTCCAGACAATAGCTGTTAAACAAAATGGTTGACACAGCAAGGCAAGTTCATGTGCAGGAGTGGAAGCTGCTAAAACCAAATGTCAACATAAGGCAAGCTGTATGAGTGGAAATATCAGCATACCTATTCATGAAGCAGGCTGTCACATAACAGCTAAAAGTAGCTATCATTTACTAATGGTAAAAAGCAGAGTATAACCATTGAACATGTTGTAAATATACAAATGTATATTTGTTTTTATGTATTATTAATAAAGGTGCAGTATTCAAGGTCAAGGTATAAACACATAATGTATAATGAATATGTAAATAATAATAATTGTATAAAAATAATGAATATGTAAAACAATAATAATAATTGTATATACGTAGAATAAAAGTAATAACTGTAATGTAGAATAAATATGTAAAATAACTGTATAGTAATTAAGAATAATGATTGTGTAAAATTGCAATGTTATTAAATCATAGAAAGTTGTATAATAATAGAAAGCCCAACTGACCTTATTGGGTCAGAAAACTATGTAAAATACCATATACGGTGAGAAATGTAAAAATACTGTGTGTATGTGAAAACGTAAGTGAAAACACCATATATGGTTAGGAATGTAAAAGACTCCAGAAGTCTTGAGGGGTATATAAACCCCCATAAACTAAACTAATAGATCTGAATACGTTCTGAGTATGTTCTGAGTTTTAATTTAGTCAGAGACTCCTGCCTCTGTAAGTCCAAAAGCAGGACTAGGGTTATTTATGCAGGTCCCCATGACCTTTTATTATATTATTATGCCTTATAATAGGCGATGTATATAGTTAAAATTAGCCATATTAAACTATAATCTTACTATCTCAACTCTGCCTTTGTCCATTTATTTACTTGCTGGTCAAAAGACACAGCAATTGGTGCAGTAACGACAGGAATAGAACCTGACAGCATATTGGCGCAGTAACGACAGGAATAGAATCTGAAAGAATTGGTGCAGTCGGCACAGGAATCGAATCAAAGAAAGTGGCAGTTAATACAGGAATGGAATTGCATTAAAAATTGGCTCAGTCATCATAGGATTGAATATGCAAATAATTGCCTAAACAGCAAGCTGAGACAAAGCTTAAGTGGATTTGGATCAACAGAAAAATGGTGAGCATATCGCGAATTTAATGTACAAAATCCAAGTGATTGGCCACTGTATGTTCAGAGAATAAAAAACTACTTTATACTAAATAGTATTAAGGAGAATACTGTAAAATTAGCCTCATTACTTTGCTTTGCAGGCGAGAGAGTAATCGGAATAGCGAACAAACTATGTGGAAATTCGCCGAAGACACAGAAATATGATGAGCTCATAACACAGCTAAATGAATATTTTAATCCCCAGCAATCCAAGTTTATTGCTCGATTGTACTTTAGAGGCAGAAGGCAAAGAAAGAATGAGAAAATAAAAGAATATGACATTGGTTTAAAAGAGATGGCAAAGCCATGCCTTTACGGTAAATATTTAGAAGAAGCCCTTATAGAACAACTATTATACGGAATAAATGATGACCAGTGTAGACAGATCTTACTGGCAATAAAAGATGTAACCTACGAAGAAGCTATCAGACGTGCAACAGCTTATGAATTGCTGTTTGACCAAGCGAGAGAGTTCAAAAGCTTCACGAGAACAGAACCTCTTCAAACCACAATATTTAAAACATTTGGAGTTAAACCCAAAACCAATAAACAAATTAAATGTTTTCAATGTAGAAAAATCGACCACAAAGCCCGTGATTGCAGTTTACTAGAAACTGAAAGTTATCGGAAAATAACCGAGTATCCCGAAAGATGGCACCACTATACAAAGCCGAACAGAGAATTTACATGCAAAGCGTTGGAAAGTAGCTACCTAAAAAGTGCTACTATAGACGAATCTGATCAAATTTATGATAAAAATAAAAAAAATCGACATAGAATCGCAAGTCAAAAATGATTACCCCAGCTTGTTCAAAAAAGAACCAGGAAAACAAAAAACCTCGCCTGTAGAAATAGAGTTAAGAGACAGAGGAAAACCTTTTGTAACAAAACCTTGGAAAATACCTATAGCACAGCAAAAATTGGCGGATCGAAACCACCATCAACAAAACGTAAATTGGCAAAGCACAACAAAGACCGCCAGCAACCGGCAAGAACTAGAAACCCCTCGTCTCATCTCAAAGACTATGTTAGGTGAAAAACCATACTTCTGGAGTGGGGGAGGAGTGCAGTATTCAAGGTCAAGGTATAAACACATAATGTATAATGAATATGTAAATAATAATAATTGTATAAAAATAACGAATATGTAAAACAATAATAATAATTGTATAAACGTAGAATAAAAGTAATAACTGTAATGTATAATAAATATGTAAAAATAACTGCATAGTAATTAAGAATAACGATTGTGTAAAATTGCAATGTTATTAAATCATAGAAAGTTGTATAATAATAGAAAGCCCAGCTGACCTTATTGGGTCAGAAAACTATGTAAAATACCATATATGGTGAGAAACATAAAAATACTGTGTGTATGTGAAAACGTAAGTGAAAACACCATATATGGTTAGGAATGTAAAAGACTCCAGAAGACTTGAGGGTTATATAAACCCCCATAAACTAAACTAATTGTTCTGAATACATTCTGAGTAGGTTCTGAGTTTTAATTTAGTCAGAGACTCCTGCCTCTGTAAGTCCAAAAGCAGGACTAGGGTTATTTATGCAGGTCACCACGACCTTTTATTATATTATTATGCTTTATAATAGGCGATGTATATAGTTAAAATTAGCCATATTAAACTATAATCTTACCATCTCAACTCTGCCTTTGTCCATTTATTTATTTGCTGGTCAAAAGACAGCAAAAGATATTATAAAATGTATTTACACACATTTGTGTTTATATATATATTAATCTGAATAAACACAACAGATTGTTGTTAGACTTTTAGAGTAGGAGTTTTAAAGATTTTCTAAATTGCACATTTAATTTTGATTCCATTGAGACCCTAGCTGGCAATCTGATGAGGATATGTGATTTATAAATGTTTTTACATAATCAGTACTGTATTTTATTGCTGTAAGCAAACAAAAGTTTAAACCAACACCGTACACAATGTGATGTATTCTAAAAGGCTCTTATCTGCTTCAGAATGTCTAGGCAATAGTTTCTTTTTCCTGTTACTAAGGCCATATCTTCTTTATTAATGTGGGAATAATCTTCTCTGACTTGATTACCATTTGTGTTGTGATAGTAATAGGTGACCTAGACTTATGATTACTCTCTAGAGTGAAAATCATTTCAATTTTTACCATAAAAGCATCACAAGCAAGTAGGTCATAATGATGTAGTATCCAAGAAAGACTTATTCTTGTCAGGTTTATAGGACCAACTTAGTCATTGGTTAAGCAGCCAAATCTTCAGCTGATTTCCCCTAATAATGTATAAATCCTTCATAATAATTCATCAATCCTAAAAATTATTAAAGTTCCTGCTTGTTTGTAGAAATATCAGCCTCTGGTATTGCCTTTACTTTCAATTTAATAGGGTAAATCCTTATATTTTAATTTTAAACCCAATGAATTTCAGTTCTGTCACTTCAAATATATATTGTTCTATGTTGTTAGTAATATCTATTGTCTTACATCTGTCAAAAGCTTTCTTTTGAAATATAAAAAATGTCTAGGAGACTGATTTAAGTGTAAATTATAAAGTATAAAGGAGCTCCTGTTATCCCAGCTCCCAATTGATCAACTATATTCTAGGAAACCACTGAAACATTGGTTTTTATGAATTATAATGGCCAAATCCTTAAAGGTTCATCATTGAATGATATCTGTAGATATGCTTAAAGTCTCTTTTCATGAGTACATTTCCATCTGTTAATACAGAATAATTTGTGAAAGGGAAGGCAAGTGTAGTGTTTTATTTGGAATGAGTAATAAGTTCAATTACCTTTGAGGAAGCCCATGTAGCTCCACAAAAATCTTGGCACTTACTGAGTATGGAAGAAGGTGGTTTGACAGCATATGTATTTGATCTTCTATATGCTGTTGATTACTAATCCTTTATAGCCCCTAAGGTTTTTCTTAAAGATTTTGTAATTATAAAAGTTGATATATATGAGGTCTGATTCATTCTGATTAGGATTAATATCAAAATAATAAAATCATCAAGCTTGGATAAATATTATAATCAGCACACTATATAAAATGAAAGTCTGGAAAATAATTTTTATTATGTTTTATAAATTGTTTAATTTAAACCTGCTATTAACATATTCCTTCTCAACTTCTATCCCAGGAGTTTATAAATTATTTGCTATATGTTCCTTTTGGTTGAGAGAGAATCAAATTATATAGACAGGTGAGCACTGCATCAATTTTTGTTACATTGACAACAATTTTTTCCTTCTCTAGTAATTCTGTATATTATAAAACTATGCTACTATGCATTGACGTTGGTATTTAATATTTTGATGTTTTCTTCAAATATTCAGTTGTAGTAATAATTTTAATTTATAATATTTAGTAGATAATGATATTTGAGTAAATATTATTGGTCAAGTCTACAACATGGTTCAGAAATTTAGTTAATTATATATATGGTTTTGACTCTTTAAACTATCTGTTGGTGATAAATGCATGTACAAGTATGGGGATCACTAAAATAATGTTATAGATCTGAGCAAAATGTTATTTTTAAGAAATGCTATAATTATTTTTAGTTCACATAAATGTGCATAGGAATTTTTCTTTGACCTACAATAATTTCTTAATAAAATATTTATTAAAATTCATGTAAGTGAATTGGATGACATCCAAACAACTGGGATTTGCATCATCATCTATTTTTTTTAAAGTGATCACTTGCAAATTTTGTATCAAATAAAACAACCAGTAGTGGAATTATGCAAAATGTGCAGTCTATATTTTGTTACTAGTTTGTTGAGTAACGATTATGGAATCACACAGCTGAAAACACTCCAGTTTATTTTAGAAGAAAAACACAATATAATAAAAATAATATTTATTGATTAGCAGTGGCTAATGTAAGATTTTTTACTATATGTTTATCCGAAAGTTTGTGATATATGATATTTTACTTACAATTACATATTGGGTTATTAAAACAGGCAAAACTCTCTATATATATTGACAGATTAATCAATGGATGCCATAAGCCTTCTGGCATCCATTGATTACTCTGGCTTGCACTGAGTGGCAATATGTATAGAGAGTTTTGCCTGTTTTAATAACAGTTATAATCAAGCATAAGAAATAGTGATCATGTGATGTTTATTGGCTTAAATACATATTGGATTATTTTCATTATCTAGATTAATTAACTTTAGAAAAATTCAAACTATATTTAAATTTTTCAAACATGTTCATCTATTAGTGTACACAGATTAGTATATAACACAATATTTTGAAAGATATTAATCATTTTTTCCTTGGGCCTAGTCAGCAATGCCCAATATGAGTTGAGGTATTAACTTTTAAAATCATGAATAGTGAAGTTTAAAATGACGTTTTACTTAATTAGGGTATTTTATCAAAGTCTCTAACAAAATAGCTAATTAGTTATAGTATCATTTTAAAATTCAATATCACAAATCTAAAGCTAACTAGTTCAATTCCTATGAGTGCCATAACTGAAGAGGAGAAGAGAATAATATCATTTAAAACATTTTGTTTTATACCAGCCTATATGTAATTACTTCAATAAACATATTTTACCAAATGAATACATTTGAAAAATTTAAATAAAGTTTGAATTTTTAAAAAATCTTTAACTATCAAACTAAATGATTGAAATAGTCCAACTATAATTAATGTAATATCATTTTCACTTCACCATTCTTACATAAAACAGTGACTGGTTTTTAGCTACTTTTAATACCTTGTGGAGAGGTGTAGTAATAAACATATGAACAAAAACATGTGGAAAAGATATATGATCTGCAAGATGCTTATAATTAATGTAAACTTCTTTTTTCTGTGTTAAATATATATTCTTTAGTTAATAATAATAATCATTATCTTTTCAGATTGTTACAGTTTTATTTACAACTGTCAAACTCACTCCACTCACAACTTTGACACCATCCACCTCAGATGAATACAGTAATGATTATTACTAATCGTTTACTGAACTAGAGATTATCTCTAGCCCAGATATAAACTTTAAACCTCAGTTAAAAATTAATATATCTGATTTTTTTATTTTTAAATATACAGACACATGGAGTTATTCACCTTACTCTTTCCCATATGTAATATCTTTATAGATATATTTTTAACTATACTAGTTAGCTCAATATGTGTGTGATATTGAAGAATTGAAGAAAGAATTTAAAGAAAAATGTGAATGCATTTATAGTTGAGATTCAGAGGAATTTTATTATCTCTCAGTCGATAATTTTTTTTTTTTCTTATATAGTATGAAATTTGTATCACAGAAATAATCAATAAATCTTTACTAATTAATAAAATAAATTGAACTCTTTTAAATAATTATTTACTCAAAAACAAATATCGTTCAATCTAACAATTTCTCCATACTAATTATCTAATAACTTAACTTAATGCAAGCATTACTCATCAAAGAAATTGACTAAGAAGTTCCAAAACCAAGTTCAAAACTATCCAATTATTATGCTATCATGCAAATAATTAACACTATTACAACAGTTAAACAATTGAATCCCCATAAAGTAGTAATACTAAATAAATACACTTTACAAGTATATAATAAGATATAATCAGACTTGAATATTAAATATAAATTTATTTGTAGTAAAATATATATATATATATAATTTAAAAATAATTATTAACCAAAAAAAGAAAAAATATATATTGATGATCAATTATATAAAGTTATATACAATATATATAAAAAAAAACACTGAATAGGACTTAGTTAGTTTTCTGAGAAGATAACAAATGGGAACCAGGTTTGAACCCCATTAACAAAATTGCTATGATAGAATATGATAAATATTCTATTCATAATATTTATTATATGAAAATAGATTCATAATTTATTAAATATTCTATAGATTTTAAATTTATTTCAATGAATTAGTTAACTGCGAATGTATAACATATATATATAAGGAGGTCTGAACACAGACTTTCAAGCTTCTTTCAGCTATCACTCTATCTTATACAACCAATACATATGACCACACACATATAAAAAATATAATGATCTCCAATTGTATTTTGTGCTGAACCAGCACTCATCAGTTGGTCCAAATCATCATTTCTCTCACACACATATATATAATCAATGCTCAGTTTATATTAAGATAGAAAATCTTCAAATTTTAAAAGACAGGCTTCAACCTACTCTTTAGACATCCCTACCACTGAAAATCTGATGATGGATAACAAACTTTATTGGTGCCATTATTATTGTCATGCCTATGTTGACTTTAAACTCTTAAGTATATGAATTATACTAGAATTTAAAAAATATTACATATATATATAGTTGTCTTGACAATAGGTTGAGATTGTTATTTGTTATTGATATTGAGATTGTTTAAATGTTGACTGATTACAATGATTATATATCTGTGCATAGAACATACATATAAGGGTCTTGATGTGTAATGCTAATAATAAGTATAAAAACAGAATAAAATATATAATATTTAAATGAGATTGTGTTGTAACCACTTGTCAGATATTACAGTTAACTAATAACACAAGCAAAACATTCCTTTCAAATGGTATACTGGTTTCAAATAATTGTCTTGCTATTACTACTAAAAGTACAATAAATAGTAAATCTAAATGTAAAATAGTCATTTTGAATTGTTAAAAAATGCAATATTCTAGATATTAAGAAAATGCAAAAAAAAAAAAAAATTAATCCATGTATTGCTAAAAAGAACAATCAAATTTAAACATATTAGGAAAAGTGAGTATGACGTAATATGTTCTGATCTACAGTATAGTAAAAAATTAACAAAACAAATATTAGGAAATGTGCACACGTTTGTAATAGTAAATAAAACAAATATTAAGTATATTTGTGGAAATATAAAGCAAGCATTTATATCTTAAATGTGCAAACATTTACTCTACAAGAACTACTTCTACATTGGTTATATTACAACAATACTATTATTAGATGCAAAGAAAAACATAATTCATTATATGGCAAATGCAAATAAAATTCAAACAAGTTTTAGCAATGTATAATTTATTTAAATACATATGAATTCAAGATTTAAATTTTCATATATTTTAGAGTTAAAAAAACCGACTAATAATATAGAATTGAAATAAAAACTACATTATCAGAATCTATGAATAAATAATCATCTTTATAGGGCAAATGATAAGTAGAACAAATTTCTGTCTGTTTCTTCAACTAATAATGTTTTGAAGTGTTGGTTTGAATTCAGAATGGAAATATTTTAAGCAGATGTAATTACAGCATTAATAATTATGAACGTATAGTCAATTTCTTAATGTTTTCCTAAAATATTCTTTTAACCAGAAAGCTTAAATATATTTCACATAAAATTTTATTAACACATTGTCAAGTACTTCAAATGATTTTCTCTTTATTGTTTTAATTTTGGTTTTTCAAATGGAAATCAAATAGTGAAAATAAATATTGTCCGGTAAAATAAGTTCACATCCTATCTATTTTTAGCATGTAAAAGTATTAAGTATTATTAATAATTTTTTTCTTTCTCCCTTTTAAAATCTTAAAGAATTGAAAAAAATACATATGACAAAATAGTTTTAAGATAATCAAATTATGCTGAACTCTTTCTTTCTTGCATAGTTAATTCAAAAATAGATTTTTACTAATATGGTAAATAGTTTAAAGAAATCATATTTTTAATGCAGTTCCACATGGTTATTTACTAACAATACATATAAAGTCATTCAAGAGCGTTTATGTAAATCTATTATTATAAAGTGCTGAAATCTTTGAAATTATTCAAATAGGAAAGTCAATCACCAATAATGCACTATTTCTAAAATATTATAATTTTCCACGCACTCGCCCGCCGGTAAGAGTTTTAAAAACTTAAGTGAATCATTTAAGTTTAGAGCGTACATTCTATATACTATACACCAATTCTTACAGACCATGCTTAAACCAGGAGCTTGAATCTATTGTGTGCCTGATATTATAATCAAATATTCAATTGTACAAATCTATTTAACCCATCGCAGGAGAAAGACAGTGTCTCATAGACAAACATGACTTATAAATGTAAATCTATTATTATAAAACACTGAAAACTTCAAATGAAAGTCCTGTCCGATAATGCGATGGGTTAAATAGATTTGTACAATTGAATATTTGATTATAACATCAGGCACACAATAGCAAGCCCTCATTTAAGCATGATCTATAAGAGTTGATGTATATAGAATGTATGCTCTAAACTTAAGTTTTTAACTCTTACCGGCGGGCTGGGTAAGTGCTTGGAAATTTATAATATTTAAAAAATAGCGCATTATCGGATATTGTCTTCCGTTTGAATAATTTCATGAGCATTTATACAATTTGATGAGAGAAAAAATAAAAATTGAAGATTAATAGTTGATTTATATACGTAAATTATTCAACACATATCTTTTTTTGATGTTTACTGTTGATGATATTTCTTTCTAATGGGGTCAGGGAAGGCTAGATAAATAGACAAGCAAAAAGTTAATTATTTGTGATGTAGTTATGAGTTATGAACTCATTATAAAGACTATATGATATTCTTTTCTAAAACAGAAAAAATGATAAAGATGAATGTCAAATCATAAATTAATCATGAATAAGGACTATTCTTTTTCTTTTTTCCAAACCAATCCTGATCATATGATAAACATTCATTAATTTCTATTAAATTTAAACAGAAAGATATAGAACAAATTTATCATTAACATATTAAGCCTTCTTTTTGTTTTCTTTTCCTCTTAAAAACTGTTATTTAATTTGTAACATTTTATATTTATATTTTTCATTTAATAACTTAATTAATCAGTTTATTATGATCTTAAACCTAGCTAGCTTTGTTGATTTGCATTAATTATATCTGACAGGTTTATGGCTTGTGATAAAAATTTCAGAGTAAGCCTTGTTTTAACTTTCAAAATTCAGTAGCAGGTAATTAATGAAATAAAACAGATTAGGCTGCAGGCTTAAGTTGTAATAAAAATTCAGAAGTAACATACATTTTATCTCTTAAGTTTAATAATAAAAGAAACGTTGAAATTAGAGCAAGCATGAGGATTATAATTTGCACCAAAACAGTTTATAAATTAAGGCATTTAATTTTACTTTAAATTCGATGGTAAGAAATATAGAAATGAACCATTCAGAATAGAAAAATATGACAAAACAATTTATAAATAAACATGTTTTTTTAATTTTAAATTCAATATCAGATAATTCTCAAAATGAAATGTAGAGAATATAATTTTTTTAAACATTAATAATAATAATAGAATGCAAAAGAGGTAATAGTTATATAAAATTCTGCTTATAAAAGTTTTCAAATGAGTTTCTCTTCCTTTTTTCACATGCATAGTTTAAGTTAGACCAGCGCCACCAAGCGGGAAACATTGTTGCCAGCTATCTGGTGGAATGTTCCTGTGTATACGCATGTCGAATAGCGCCACCCAGTGGCTGGAACAAGTATTTCTGCTTTTGGCCCTACTGTGGATACTTCTGTGTGTTTACACAGAAACAGCGCCTCTAGCGGCTGGGGTACAGCTAACCAAACACTACTGGATAATGTTGGTAATGTTCAGACTAGGGTGCTAAGTAAGTGCCTTCTGTATATTTTACAAAATGCTAGGTTATTTCATAAAAATTAATCAACAATCTTCTCATTCTTTCTTTATATGACTTTTGATTAAAATCATGAATAAAAAAATATGCTGAAAAATATGAAGCTCCATTGATGGAAATTTCTGGAAATATTAATAAAGATAAAAAACATAGTCATATATCACATGACTCAACTTTTAAGCTTCTAAATAAAAAATATAAGAGCTCTGCTAATTTGCTCTAACAAGCTTTATTGATAAATGCCAGCTAAACAAAGCATTTAAAAATTTCTATCTTGAAACCACTCCCTAACCTCAGATCAATGATTTCATGCTTTGACACTCCTCAGTGAGGCCCTAGGACACTAGATCTAAAAACACAAACTAAATCCAGCATTTATCTGAAAGTTAACTATTAAGTAGAAAATTTGAAATTTTTAGATATCTAAATATCTTCAAACTCAGCTATCTAACTTAAATAGCTATATGGGGCTGATAGATCTTCAGCCAAACCATAAATAACCTTAGCAATATAACATTGCTTAAGACTTTAAAGCAAGGACTATAAATAGTCAACAAAAAACAAAGTCATATATCACATGATTCAATTTTTAAGCTTGTCAATAAAGCTTGTTAGAGCAAATTAGCAGAACTCTTTATTTTTTATTTTACAAACTTAAAAATTAAGTCATGTGATATATGACTTTGTTTTTTGTTGACTATTTATAGACTTTGCTTTAAAGTCTTGATCAATGTTATATTGCTAAGGCTATTAATATATGGTTTGGCTGAAAATCTCTCAGTTCCATATAGCTATTTAAGTTAGATAGCAGAGTTTGAAAACATTTAGGTGTCTAAAAATTTCAGATTTTCTACTTAATAGTTAGCTTTTAGATAAATGCTGGATTTGGCTTGGTATTTTTAGATCTAGTATGTGAAATTATCCTAGAACCTCACTGAGGAGTGCCAAAGCATGAAACCATTGGTCTGAGGTTAGGGAGTGGTTTCAAGATAGAGATTTTTAAATACTTTGTTTAGCTGGCATTTATCAATAAAGCTTGTTAGAGCAAATTAGCAGAGCTCTTTATTTATTAATAAAGATAAATTATAAAAAGAAGAAAATAATAAAATGCATAAGAAAAGTCTTAAAACATTTATAATAATGTCATTATAGGTATTTTTTTTTTAAAAAAAAAAGCCATAAACATAGAAAGTTTAAAATTAGTATAAACAATATTCTACTTTGTTTTATTTCACTTGTGTATATATGCTTATATATTCTCATAGGTGTAGTTAGTGTATGTTGTGCTGAAAGATATGTGTGTGTATATATCAATATTTACTTGTGCAAATATGATTTATTTAATGTTATTTACCTTTTTACAAATTTAGAAGTTTAATACAATTCTTCAACATTAGATGAATGCAATATGAAAAAAAAAATCCTCTTTTTTTTTTACACCAACCCAAATCCATCCTTATAATAGTTAATTTAGACAATTTCTCAAAAGTTATAGTTATAAAAACTGCACTAAGAATTCTCAGATTTTAAATAAGACTGTCATGAATAAACTAGCACATGTCACTGTCTTCTATATCAGGGTACTAAAGTATATATCACAACCTTAGTTAATCCAATCCTGAAAGCAGACCATAACATTTCTTGTTTCACTTCCATATGCAAGTCATTCCTTTTTCGCATACAGCATGCAGATAATTATAATATCAAATCTTTACTTGGTGTTTCATTTAAAGATTTAAATATATATATCCTAACATCCATCTATGGCCAACTCCTCCCAGTTGCTATAACTATAACCAGTTTCCAAAATATGTTTATTCCTCAATCTTAGTTGAAATTGTTGTTTAATTTATTACTTGGCAGAATTCCTACTAAAACCTTCTTCATTAACCATTTTAAATTAAATTAGGATCCCATATGTGATTTGTATAATAATCATCCAGAAGATATGATATACATTTTTAAAACCTGTCTATATTTCTCATCATTATGACACTTTGTATTTCTCAAGTAAATAATTAACCTTAATTAAACAATTGTTCAAAAAAATATTAAAAATTTTCATCCTAATAATACCATCATAATTATTCATACTCTTAGAATGATGTGGCTTTCTCACTGCTCTGTAATTTTTGACAATAAAAAATACAATGTTCTTTAAGAATGGTATAATACATATTTATATGCTCTAAAATATTTCCCTAGAAGTACTAAGAGCAAAATTTGGAAGAATAATATTTTTCTTACTTGCTTGTTACTTTAGAATGATATAAAGCATATAAATTATATATTCATCTTCATAAAAGTGGAGCATTTTAATCTGTCCTCAAACATTAGTTGTAATGATTATATTTTTACAAGCAATGTATCCTATGTCATATAAATTATTTCCTGTATATATGTTAATAGTTGTATATAATTTGTCATTAATAAACTTTATTTTATTAAAAAAAAATTCCTTACTATTTTGAGCAAATATTATTAATTATGGTGATAGACATTTAATATCATGTAATGAGAAAGATAGTTTACAGAAAGTTGATCTGTGTTTTGTAATCTTTACCTCATTCAACATAATTATTCAACTATCAATGTACCCCATATCATTAAAAGATAAATTAGCCATGTCATTTCTCATCAATAGTTTTATCAGAAATTATATAATAGTTACAACTGATTTAATAAAATAAAATGCCTAGTTTTTTCATAAATTATCATCCAAAATTATTTTACACCCTTAAGTTGTAATATGCATAAAGAACTATGAAATCAAATCATTGAGTACCCCAAATACTACAACTTTTAGCATCATGTTATCGATACGTTCATATTCTCTTAACATACCAAATTCACCACTTCCTTTATTTTGCTGTAATATCTTATATAAATGCAATTTATACTTTAAATATTTTTTAGCAAAAACCTTTTATTGTACATATATGCATACACAATCTTATGTTTCGACTATCCTGAAGTCTTCTTCAGAGCCACTTTTACTTTAATTTTTTAAAAGTAAAATACATATATCACATGATCACTAGCTCATACTAGCACATAATTGTTATTAAACAATTCAAAACAAAGCAAAACTCTCCATATAGTAGTGCCATCTTGTGCTAACATGAGCAATCAATGAATGCCAGAAGGCTTGTGCATAAAATTCCTATCTAGTGCCTACTCATCCAATATCCCCAGACTAGCTTCTGGATTATGGCCTTCATCAGTGAGGAGCCTTGGATCTGAGGGCACTGCACCTAGATCTTAGGATCTAATGCAACCCTCCAGCACCCACCTTTTAATTCTATTTAACTACAAAACTATGAGAATGAAATTGAAAACACTTAATATTTTCAATCCAAGCTCAATAGCTTATATAGTCATATGGGTCTGAACTCAATTCAGCATCCATACATTTTGGTGTCTTTGACTCTTTAACAACCATAGTCACTATATCCTATTAGGCAGGATTGGTGTTAAACTACTAAACATCACATGATCACTATCTCATACTAGCACATAATTGTTATTAAACAATTCAAAACAAAGCAAAACTCTCCATATAGTAGTGCCATCTTGTGCTAACAAGAGCAATCAATGGATGCCCTAGATAGGGATTTTATGCACTAGATAGGGATTTTATGCACAAGCCTTCTGGCATCCATTGATTGCTCTTGTTAGCATAAGATGGCACTACTATATGGATAGTTTTACTTTGTTTTGAATTGTTTAATAACAATTATGTGCTAGTATGAGATAGTGATCATGTGATGTTTAGTAGTTTAACACCAATCCTGCCTAATAGGATAATAGTGGCTATGGTTGTTAAAGAGTCAAAGACACCAAAATGTATGGATGCTGAATTGAGTTCAGACCCATATGACTATATAAGCTATTGAGCTTGGATTGAAAATATTAAGTGTTTTCAATTTCATTCTCATAGTTTTGTAGTTAAATAGAGTTAAAAGGTGGGTGCTGGAGGGTTGCATTAGATCCTAATATCTAGGTGCAGTGCCCTCAGATCCAAGGCTCCTCACTGATGAAGGCCACAAGCCAGAAGCTAGTCTGGAGATATTGGATGAGTAGGCACTAGATAGGGATTTTATGCACAAGCCTTCTGGCATCCATTGATTGCTCTTGTTAGCACAAGATGGCGCTACTATATGGAGAGTTTTGCTTTGTTTTGAATTGTTTAAAATACATATATGTGCAATAAAAGGTTTTGCTAAAAAATGTTTAAAGTACAGTGAATAAATTGCATTCACTTAATGTAGTGGTAGAGAGGTATGAATTAAATGTTAGTAAAGTGAAAACAATAACATTGAACGCTTGAATGATGCATTATCTCTAAGCAATAGCCTATAAAGTTATTATTATTTGCAAAATTGTCTAACTTGTTATAGTTTACATGCTTACAACAGCCACTGGTGAACAATTATGGTCAGTCCAATCCCAAGGGAAAAAAAACAAGAAAAAAAAACTACTCTAGAAATGAGTTTTGTGATAACTATACAAACCAATCAGAAGAAACATGAATAAATCCAAATGTAAAACATGTTAATTTTTTTGTTTATTTGATATTTTGTGATGTTGTCTTTCAATTTTATCAGTAGGATTTTTTCCCTGAAATACTGCAAAAACATGTCTATTTGTAGTTCTCCATTGGGTTCTATTTTCTGCCATATTTTTTCAATGTAAACAATCATTATTACATTCCTTTGAGATAATTCTTATAATGTAAATGGTCCCACAAAAACCTTGCTTAATTTTATTATAAGCACCATTTCAAAAAGTCTTGCATTACTCATTCATTTTACATAACCAATCTAAAGAAGATGTGATTTTACAATAGAGGATTCTATAGTATTACATTCAGAAAGTTGAAGAAAATATTGGTTAGTTTCATGACCTTGCAAGTGTATTTTTAAAAGTTTATGGATCATCCTTAAATAAATTTTTCTAATGCTTTTATTATAGGTCATTTCTGTACAATGAATTCGGTAAATATAACAGCTATATTGTAATGGTCACTCAATCTACCCTTGATCACAGAGGGCGCCACCAGATCACTGTGTATCTGGAAAATTTGTTTACCTTGATCAAAAGTGGAAGGTGATGATGGTTTGCACCGACTAGACCCAGGGAAACAGCAAGAGATCTTAACTATTGTTCAGACAATTGAGAAAATGAAACACATAGGCAAACATCAGCCAAAATAATTTAAACTAATTTGAAAATTTTATTAAATTCAATAAACAAAATAAAAAAATCTAGCAAATGAATATGAAAGTTTGACCTCAATTTTATAAGCGTATCCATCAAAGAATGTATATGAGTTGCAAATATTAAAACATTAAATGCCCTAGTAGAAAGATTTGTTCTCTTGCTTACAATTTAAAAGGAAATTGATAATATCTTCCTGCTGGTGATTTATAAAAGAACAACAACTCTAGTTTCCTAATTCAGAGATATAAAAACAATATGGTCTTGTAGGAAATCAACGAAACAGCGCCGACTAGCATTTCTTGGCCCAGAATAATATGAAGAGACCAAGAATATTATTTTGCTGATAGGACAGCTCATGATATACCAAGTTTAAGGCAATTCATGCTTAATTTCACATACAAGATAAGAAAATTTGAAGAATGATTACGATCTTACATAATCTGGAAATGACACAAAATCTCCAACTTCAAAAAAAGTAGAATAAAAAAACACGATAAACTGCCAGCCAAAAGATTTGTGCAAGAAGCACAAACCCATTGACTTAAATTAATTATTGGACAATAAAATAGGGGCAGGTGAGCAAACTGAAATTATGAAGGTCTGCCAAAGCATTTAGCAAGAATTAGTAAGAAAACAAGAAGGCATAGTGAGCATATAAAATATAATCTCACAATCCATTCCCCAATAAATAAAATTGAAAACAAACTTGGAATCTTAAAACTAAGATTCCAAGACACACTATAAATACAAAGAAAAGCAAACACATATAATAATTATGAGATTAAATAACTAGTAAAACTTTATACAACAGATTTGTTTTTAGATTGAGCAGAGTTTTAACTAAAGAATTATATACCCTGGAAAGAATGAGAAATATTTTACCTTATGGTAAAAAAAGAGTCCACTGAGTTTTTCAAAGAGTGCACACATTTATTTTGAGTTCAAATTTCCAGGTGGCTTCATTTCTTCATGGCGGCAAATGTAGAGACATATTTTGGGACCTTTATAATTCAGACTTTCATGGCATGACAGGAAGAACAGTTTGGAATCAGGAATTCATCCTTAGGCAAGTTAGTAAGACATATTGGAGGTTTGAATACACATAGCAATGAATTTACACATCTTGTGAAAGCAAACTTTAAGAAAAAATATGTTCACACTGCCAACACAGTATGAATTTCAGCAGGCTAATATTAATGCATGAAAATGAATAGTGGAATTATTAGAAGCTGAATCTATCACTTTGAAGCAGAATTAGCTTGGTCAATCCAAGAATAAAAATGTCCAAAATTTTTGGGGTTATTTATATCCTCTCACTATATCCCACATAATCTTTCTTGTTTTTCAATTATAAGATTTAGCCCAGGGCAAATCTTTATCTCCCGCTCAATCTTAATTAATAATTCTAATCAGGGATTATCTTATAAAAAAAAAATACAAAATTAAATCTTCGCTTTTAAAATTAAACTAAAAATGGATTGTAATTAAAATAATAGAAACAGGAATGCAATTAACTTTCCAAAATTAAAAGTTTTCTCAAAAAATAAATAAATAAATAAAGATTAAAACTTTTAACTTGGAATATTTTTACAATTTGAAAAAAAAAAGTGTCAGAAGAAACTAATTTTAAACTAACAAATAAAATCTGTTGAAGACAAAATTAAAAATCACAGAATTTTAAAATATAGCTGTGTATGTGCGCTATATCCGATAAAACTTTGAAATAACTTTATAAAATAAAACTATTAATTTTGTGAAGGGATCTTTGAATTGGATACAGAATCCAGTTCAATATATATAGATAATACTAATTTCTTTGTGATGATCACATTGGAGTATGTAGTGCACCTCAACATCTAAATCCATGTTACTATTTATAAAACTCTCTACATAATAACACCACTCAGTGCAAACCAGAGTAATCAATGGATTCAGGAAGGTTTATGCATAAAATCCCTATATAGTGCATACTCATCTAATATCCCCAGACTAGTTTCTAACTTATGGTTTTCATCAGTGAGGAGCCTTGGATATGAGAGCACTGCAGATCTTAGGATCTAATGCAACTCTCCAGCAGCCACCCTTTACTTTTTTAGCTAACTATAAAGCTTTGAGTCCCAAATAAAACACATTAATGTTTTCATACTAAGATCATTAGCTTATATAGTTGTATAGATCTGAACTCAGTTTAGCATCAAATACTTTTTGGTGTCTTTGGTTCTTTAATAACCACAGTCACCATAATTCTATTAGGCAGGATTGGTATTAAACCATCAAGGGATTTTATGTACAAACCTTCCTGCATCCATTGATTACTCTCTTGCACTAAGTAGTGCTACTGTATGAAAAGTTTTACCTCTATGAAAAACAGCTTGTGAAAGCATATAGAATGGTGATCGTGTGATGTTTGATGATTTAATAAAACTACCAATGTATTTAAATTGGTTTACATTGATAAATTTATGATCATCTAAGCTAAAAGTTGCTGAATATTTTTCTTTTGTCACAAGACTTGAGTTTTTTTTTGAACATTAGTTAATAAACCAAAGTCTTTAAATGTTACATTGAAAACATTAAATATATTATGTAAATAATTTTTTGAATTAAAAAAAGTGATACAAGAATCAGAGTTCAAAAAATTGAAGTTCTTGTTTTCACATTTGATCCAAATTAAAAATTCCACCATCAAAACCTGCATCACATCTTAATTTCTGTTTTATTAAGCTGCTTATAAATAGTACCAAATATTATAAAAATTGAAAACAATATTGGAGCAAGAATGCATCTTTGTTTAACACCAGTTTTAATTTTTAAATTTCCTAGATTTTCCATCTATAGTATAACATTTTCTTTCATATTTATCACACAGATGCTATATAATGTAAATAAATTTTGATAGAAAATCAAGTAATTTCAAACAATGATATAAATTTGTTAGATTAAATGAGTCAAATGTCTTGACCGAATCAATAAAAGCAATATTCATATGTATTACTCTTTTCTATATACTCTCCTCATAAATGCTTTAATGCAATTTTTATATAATTCCTCCTTTATTTTCCTTACAGTTTCAAGTGTCATTCAGTCTTCATCAGAGTTCTTATATAACTTTTACCCTTTCTTCTTACCCTTCAATGCAATTTTTATATAATTCCCTTTTTATTTTTTTTAGTTTTAACTGTCCTGCAATCTTCATCAGAGCATTTTCCTTACAGTTTCGACTGTCCTGCAATCTTCATCAGAGTTCTTATATAACTTTTACCGTTTCTTCTTTGTAAAAAAAAGGGTAAAAGTTATATTAGAACTCTGATGAAGACTGCAGGACAGTCGAAACTGTAAGGAAAATAAAGAAGGAATTATATAAATATTACAATGAAATGTATATGAGGAAAGTATATAGAAATATTTAATATATATGAATATATGAAGAAAGATGCAAAGAAAGTAAAAAGGGGAAGATAAGAATAACAATACTTCTGAGTAAAAGCAATATATAAGTTACTCTTTTACTTTCAACCTTTTATTGCATTTGCCTGGTAACAAAATCTCATTTATAGTATTTCTTGATTCTCTCATTACCATTCATCTGTTATTTGAGCAATAATTTAATAAAATCATTGACGTACTTTTGCCATAGTAGATAGTAATGATGGTTTACAATAATTACTCCAATCTCATCTATTTCCTTTATTTTTAAAAATTGGAATAATAGAAGTATCTTTAAAATCAGTTGGAACGACTTCATGAGTATATTAATTCCTAAAAACTTCCAATATTTTAAAACTTCTCCAGTTATTTCACCAAGAGCTACAGCTTTTCCATTTTTAAGATTATAAAGAGCTGTTTTGGCTTCGCTAAACTGGATATCTTTGTTCAAATCTAAATCAATATATTGTATACAACCAATTAAATCATTTATTACATTAGTAGAATGGTTTCTTTTTGAATAATATCATATTTCTATGCACAACTATCCATAAACAGGCAAAAACTCTCCATATAGTAGTGCCACCTTGTGCTAACCAGAGTAATCAATGGATGCCAGAAGGCTTGTGCATAAAATCCCTAGCTATATTCAATTTTCAATACTGAGCATATGTTTCATAACATTGCATGATATATATATAATAGTCAATTTCTGAAAAAAGCCTTATGGTTTTATAGTTTACAATTCAAAAGTTGGCTATTGTATATATATAATATCTTATTTCACAATAAACACGATAGTAGGTATTTTAATGCTTTAACTCATATACATATATTTATATATTCAAATTTTTTTTTTTAATAAACGTTACTTATATTCTTTTATTGTTTATTTATATTATCCTACATGTGACATTTAATAAATATAATTTTGTATAACAATTCGTATAATAATGTATTAAGAGGTAAGACAAATGTATATATTACTACCACAACATAGCATTATTTTGTCCACCGTAGTCTTATGTGAATGCAATTTATCTGGCAAAATAAAACATTAATTCAATATATTAGATTGGGGGGGGGGGGTCAATTTAATAATCAGTTTTTAAAATGTATTGTGATTGTTGAAAGTGTGACTGGAATAATTAATTCTATTATTTTAAATATATGATTAATAAATAACCCCATGCACACCTCTATCTTCGGCGCAGAATAGCACCTTCACAAGCCACTCCTGTATCCCAGACAACCTTCAAGTCGTATGCAAGGAGTACCACAACTTAAAGAGAAAGATCAAAGAAGCCTATTTCATTAACTTGGACTGTAATTGGGTGAACAAAAGAGACATGTATTACGCAATATCCAAAAAATGGCAAACGTAATGTGCATACACTTTGCATTTCGTAGTAACAGTCTTACTTCGCAATTCATTGAGCACACCGCTTTGATAAGGAAGGTATTCCTTCGAAAGTACTTAGCTAATAAACTCAATATCCATTTGATTTATTTATTGTATTTAATTTATTTGTTTATTTTATACTCATAATTTTATTTGTGTGAAATATATATCGCATATATATTACTTATTACTTTCAAAAGTTGAAAAAAAAAAGGAAGACAAATAAAGTTGATAATCATTTATATCAAGTATATAAATTAATATATGCCAAAATTATTTCATAAGAAGAATCATTTTGTATACCAGAATTGAGATTGAAAAAATGGAATGCTGAGTTGCGTGCTAAGTATTATAAGATACCTACTCAACTTCATTAAATGAATATACTATAGAAATTTATATTTTTTCTCTAGATATCAGTGTTCCAGTTTATTATTGCATATATTCTCAAAAACTAGAGTGAAATAAAAAGAAGGCTGGCCTTTTTGCTCAGGAGTTCATAAGAAGTTTGAATGGCAGAGCTGTGAACACCAGCATTAGTCCTGATACCTTCCAATCCCATCAGGTGCTCTAGCTAACTGCACAGGTCAGGGTGAAATTCTAAATTATGAAAGAAAAATAGAATTTTATATAATTTTCAATACAAAAATATATAAATCAAAAGATTTATTTATATGAAAAAAGTACTATGTCATAACTAAGAATAAATATAAAATGAAACAGATGAGTAAAAAATTTCTATGATATAATTTTTTTAAAAAATAGACTATCAGGAGGTCTATATAAAGTGAATAAGTGAATTATTGTTTGGAAAGTTACTGTTATTGTTTGTTTTAAGAAGATTTATGGATAAAATCCCTATCTAGTGCTTACTCATATCAACATCCCCAGACTAGTTTCTCTTGTGGTGCTCATCAGTGAGGAGCCTTGGATCTGAGAGCACTGCACCTAGATCAGGCACTGCGCTTAGATCTGGTCTAGGTGCAGTGCTCTCAGATCCAAGGCCCTTCACTGATGAAAGCAAGCTAGAAACTAGTCTGTGAATGTTGGATGAGTAGGCACTAGATAAAGATTTTATGCATAAACCTTTTTGCATCCATTGATTACTCTGACTTGCACTGGGTGGCACTACTGCATGGAGAGTTTTGTCTCTGTTTTTATTTGTTTAAGAAAGATCATGGTGTTGAAAAAGATACAACCATTTTTTTTTTAAATAATCATAATATGATATTATTATTCAGAGGTTACATACTCAGAATGTGAACAGTTTCTGAATATTCTTAGAAGAATTAAGAGTGATTATAAGAGAAGTATAAAATAGTATGGAGAATAAGTAACTAGTATTTAATATACAAAATAGAATGAGTTGTTAAAAGCATTTGATATTTCATACAAGAAGAATATAAAATAAAAAACTGAATGAATAATTAATGCTAAATACAATATACATATATATATATATATATATAAAGAGGTTGGTTTGGGTTCAAAATCTGAGGAATTTTTGAAATTTCAAATTAAAAGCTTAATAATAATAAAAAAGTTAAGATTAGCTGCTAAATGATTGGCTATATTGTTCCTAGCTTTGAATCTGAGTTCTTGTTATAAAGACAAAAGTCAAAAATTGATAACTCAAGCTTGCAGAAGATGGCATTAGAGTAGATAGAGAAGAAATGCTCTAATTAATATTATAATCTTGAGAGTTAAGCAATGTTGTGTTAGTACTAATATTCCTTATCAAGGGAAAAAAATGTCTAGAAGTTAGAGTAAAACTGAGGATATTAAAATGTGTGGTTTCTTACTTACTACGAGATATACATAATTATACAGTCAAATTAGGTTGGTTTTAATATCTTGGGTTTTTTTTTAAATTTCAAGCTGAAAATTTGATAATAAAGTATTTAAAGTTGTTTTTTAGATATGTAATATTTTGAATAGCTTTATGTAGCCAATTTGGTAGTCATTTTTATATTTTTTATTTTTAATAGATAAAGCTGTATATTCTCAAAAATTAAAAGTCATTTGAAAAACAAAATACAATCTTGGATAAGAAATAGAGTAATCAAGCAAATTAAACAATCAAAATAAAAGATTTTGTTTTAGCCTTCAGGCTAAAAATATTTTTTTACTGAATAGCAAATAATTCAGCACCAAATTTTTATTAGTAATGAATATCAGTGAAAATGCATTCAAGCATTGAATATAATGTTTAAAATCTAAAAATTCAAACCACAATTTTAAAAACTGGATAATTTCTTTTAATAATTTTTTGATAAAAAAGAAATATGTTCTAATAAAATCTTAATGTTAACATCATATATTTATTTAAAAAAATTTAATTTAATTTTGTAATAATTAATAAGTAAAGAAGCTATCTATAAATAATTTTCAATGTTAAGATTTTAATAAAAGTCAATGACATGAAGTATAATATTACACCCATTTCTTGATTTGAAAACCCATCTTTTCTTTTTTTTAATGTGATATGATGCACTGCGACTTTTCCTTATACGAAGTCAGGAATCTTTCAGCAACTATGCGCAGAGAAACCTGTTATCCACTTTAACTTCACTTTTCATTTCCTGCCCTAAGTTTTCCCACCTCCTGTTCCATCCCATTTCTACAAAAAACCTTTATCTTTTCCCAAACCCAGCATAAAAACCAATAACCCACTTTTTATATAATCACTTTGTTCATATTTATTCTTCCACAACTTCATTATTTGTACCCTTTCTGTTTTCAGGCATTTATATTCAATTAACAGATGCCTAATATTTTCTATGCCTTCCTCACACAACTTGCAGACTAAATCATTCACATTTTCCCATTTAAGCATACATTCCCTTCTTGCTAAAGATCTTGTTCAAGTCTTAAACAGTAAACTATTTTCCTTGCTATTATCATAAATTAACTCACACCCAATATTCTGTTTACTTCTATATATATTTAAATTCTTTTTATTCTCCATACTAGTTCTCCATCTCTCCAACTCCCTATTCTTTATTAATGCATCTATTCTTCTATCCCATTCCTTGCTACTATAACATTCAACAATTCTTTTAACACAATCATCCCACCTTTTGTATAAGCATACTGACCTAAATTCTTTATCCAAATCTTCTGCATATCACATTACCTTTCTCACTTATCTTGTTGCCTGCCCTTTATTCATAACCCAATTAAATATTATTTTGGTTATTCTTTTATTATCCATAAACTGCAATCTACTAAACATTTTCATTTTGCTTTTTGCATCTTTCATATAAAAACTTGCCAATCCAATTTCTCCTTGAATTGCCTCCTTTGCTATCCACACATCTGCATCTAATGCACATTTTTCTACTTCTCTTTGTACTAAGTAATTTAATATTCCTTTACTAATGCATAATGTATCATTACCATGTGTTAACTCCACTCCCTTCCATACAATTCTAGCTACATTATACTTATTATATGACAACGCTTAATTTCTTTATCAATCCATTTCTTTTCTTTGCTTCATTTATCAATTTTTTTCTCTCATTCATCCAAGCAATTTCTCTGATTACTTAAGACAATTCCCAAATAGTTATACCTATTCACCACACTTAACTTTATATTCTCCAATAAAAATTCTTTCTCTTCTTTTTTCCCAATATTAATCATCATTACTTTTGATTTTTCTTCATTAAATTTAATCCCAATCCCTTCACCCACCCATGTGCGTGTCCTCAGCATAACTTCCATCCCTTCTTTCTGCACACAAAAAGATATCATCTGCAAATAAAAGACCCTACAATGTATGTACTCTCTTGCCACCTATTAGTGATATTTCTATCCCTCTTCCTAGTCTTTCTACTGCTCTCTCTATTTCTCTCGAATACAGCAAAACCAAGATAGGTGACATAGAGCATCCTTGCTTTAGTCCCACCCCAGTTTTAATTTTAACTGATTCTATATTCCCTAATTGATACATATATAATTATTTCATATAATTTCTTAATAATATTCACTAAAGCTCCATTCATTCCAAATTTACTAAACTTACCCATAATTTATTTCTATTTACTCTATCATATGCCTTCTCCATATCTATAAAAAAACATATATAAATGTCTACCTGTATTCCTATTCATATCCCTAAGTTGTGTAACTACAAATAAACTTCCCCTTTATGCCTATCTGACTGGAAACCTCTTTGCATTTCTCCCACTATATTATTTTCTTCCATCCATTTTGCAATCCTTCCAGCCATCATATATGATAAAATTTTATACAGCACTGATGTTACCATTATCAGTCTATAATTGTTTAACTTTCTACAATCCTTACCCTATAGCCTTACTCTTGTATTACTCCAACTACCTGGAAAGTCTCTCTTCTGTGCCATCTTGTTAAAACATGATAATAGTATTAATTTTGCTTTATGTCCTAAATTCATTACCATCTCTACTGCCCATCCAATCAAACCTCTTGCCTTTTGACTTTTCAATTTCTTACCTGCCTCATTCAGTTCATTTTCTGTAAACCTTATACTCCCATTACTATATGCTTTCATATTTTCTATCATTCTGTCCTTCACATCTAACGTCTTTTCTATATCCATTACATACTTATTTAAGATTATTTCTAATTCTTCTCTAAAGCTTACTTTTCTCTGAATGATATTGACATCTAGTAGTTTCACTTGGAATTAATATCAATCATTCAATCTCTGTTCTTAAATAAATGCAAAATTATCATTGAAGCTAAGCTACAAATAAGTCATATTAGGTACAATTGATGTGCAATTGTAGTCCAGATACATAATTGTCCAAATTTCAGTTTTGAATCCCCAAATACTCATTGACAAAAGTAAAAACCTAAAAACTGGTCTGATGATAGAGATAAATTGTACTATCATCATCTGTTAAGCACTGATAACTCAAGATGACAGTAGATGGTACTAAAGTAGAAGAGGAAGACATAATCTAGTTAATATTGTAATCTGTGTGAATCAAGTGTGGTGTCAGTATTAATATTCCTAGTGACAGAAAACAGATTCCAGGAGATAGAATAGAACTAAGGCTATTAAAATGTGTAGTAACAAATCTGATATTAAATCTATACAAGTATGCAAGCAAATTAGCTAAGTTCAAATGTTAGTCTTTTTTCAGTTTCAAGCTAAAATCTTAATAGTAAAAAAGAATTCCAAGATGGCTTTAGATGGACAACTATATTGATTCCAGCTTTGAATCTCCAAATCCCTATAATATAATAAAGGCAAAAACCAGAAAATGGTCTGAGAATAGGGATTAAGTTTCATTACTATCTGGTATCTATTGATAACTCAACCGAACAATAGATGACATTAGAATAGAAAGAGGATATATGTTTTAATTAATATTACAATCATTTTTATGAAGTATTATCAACTTAATTTTCTTTATGCATTGATAAAATTGTAAAAAATCAAACAAATCCATCTTTCTTTTTACTTTTTTAATGTTTATTTTATTAAATTAACCCATCTGACAGTTTCGATTGCCCAGCAATCTTCTTCAGAACTAAATAACACATATTAATACATCAATATACAAATATTTAATCATATAAATATACAACATTATATCTATTTGTAAATGACTTAATTTTTTACATATATCTTATTACTTATATCTATATATACATATATCAAATAAATAAATAAATATATAAATAATAATGAGCATACACCATAGATAATATGTAATAAAGTAATGAAATAATATTATGGTGAAGAGATTTGATAAGTTTGATATATATATATTATTAATGGCTAAGCCAGGCTTTCAATACACAGTATCTGTGTCAAAGCTAGACTGAACTAAAATTAGCAAGGACATTGGCATTTCCACTTGCAGATAAATTAAACTGGCCTCTGATTTTAATAAATTTGCATGTATGAATATATGTTTGTAAATCAGGCAGGTAATTAATTATGCTGTTGAATTAAATGACCAGTACTTGCTAAGGAAAATGCTATTGGCTCTCAATTTATAATATTTTTGAAATTGATTATGTGCCAGACCTCTTTTATTTTTACATTTTTTGTTGTTGCTTTTGAGACAGATAACCTTAGTAAGGGCAGATATTATGAAGAAACTCATGCAAACTTAATATCGAGAGTTACCCAACATGTTCATTTATATAACAGAGCCAAATCTAATAAAACACTGGTCATTCTCTTAAACATGCTAATACTAGGGTTGTCTGCCTCAAAACCAACAACAAAAAATGTAAAATTCAAAAAGGCTGGCACATAATCAACTTCAAAAATGCCATAAATTTGAGAGCCAATAGCATTCCTCTCTGCAAACACCGGTCATTTAATTCAGTAGCATAATTAATTGCCTGACAGATTCACACACACATATTCATATATGCTAATATGCAAATTTATTAAAATCAGAGGACATATTAATTTATATACAAATTGAAATGTCAATATCCTTGCTAATTTTAGTTCAGTCATGCTTTGACACAGATATTCTGTGTCAAAAGCTTGGCTTAGCAATTAATAAAATAAAACATATTTTTTTATATCAAACTTAGCAAATCTCTTCACCATAATATTAGTTCATTATTTTATTATATATGTGTGTGTGTGTGTGTGTAAAAGGAGGTTGCCTTGATTGTTATTAATACTGGGATTACTTAAGTGTTGAGTGATTTTTAGGATCAAATATATAAATATATTCCTTATTTATACTACACTTACATATATTATTCTTAGTTATATAAATTTTTTTACATATATCTTATTACATATGACATCATAAAATGTGTAGAAGAGTTTTATCAAGAATCTACAATTATTATATCTTCTGAGTCATGCAATTAAATTTATGAAGAAGGGAGAAGCAGAAGGTGAAGAAATAAATATTTTTTGACAAAACTACATTCTAAATATCTAAGTGATAATGATGTACGAGATGATTGGAAAAATGCAGTATTAATATTTTAAAAAGGTAATAAAGAAGATAGAAGATATTAGAAATTACACACCATCAATCTTTTATGAGTTCTATATAATTTTTTTACCAGATAATTATAACTCATTTACAGCTGGATTTAAGAATTTTATTTGAATAGATTGTTAACAATGCTCCAAAGTAAGTAATAAAGTAATTTATTCCTGAAATGCACGTATAGGTAGAGTGATTTTTCCATTTTTATCCTATATTGCAGACCATAGTATATGTAATTTACATTTTATTTTTTTAAAAAAATACATCTATTGATAATTATAATAATCAACCCTTAAGTTATCTACAATCTTAACCTGCAGTCAAGGCAACCTCTCTTAACATTAATTATCTATTTATATTTAAATTTCATTATTTATAAAATTATCTATAACCTTATCTTTAAAATCAGGGCCCTGTATGATTTAGTGCAATGGTCAAGTGTCAGACTCTTGAGCATTAAGCCCTCGAATTGATTCCAGTTCTGGCACTTCTGACATTCAAACTTCTTATGAACTCTTGAGTAATAAAGCCATTTAATTATTTATTATTAGAATGTGTTATATTTGTATTCACGTATTTCTCCATAGTTAACATGGATAAAGCAGTAAAATGATTCTGTGCCATTAAATTTCTTTAAAAAGTGTTATTATTTTTTTTAAAACAATGTGATTACAATGTTAACAGCCCAAACTTCATTAAATCATGAATTACTTCCATTATGTTCTTTTATGAACATATCTGTTAACAGACTGCATTAAATGCAGTTCCAACATTGATTAGGCTAGACAATACTGATACTTATCCTAGGCCAAACAGCATAATGATTATCACAAAATGCAACTACTAATGAGCTATGTTTCATTTTCATTCATTATAGAGCTACTGTGTGATGAAGATCTCACCAGATTTAATCCAGTTTTCCAATTTCTAGCTTTTCCTCTTCGCATTATGGTAAACTACTTTATCTCATCCATACATCTCATGTGTGGTTGCTTTCTAGGTCTTTTACAATCTCTTGGAATCCGATTTAAGATTTCAAATAGCTAGTTATGATCAATTCTCCTAATATTATGTCCAGCCCAACTCCACTTCAGTCTCTTAATTATTTCAATAATGTCAGTAATATTTGTTTGTTCTGTCACTGATGTATTTTGTACTCAACTAATATTATAAAATGAAATATATAAATAACATCAAATAGTAAAAATAAAACAGAAAAATAATTGCTTATGATAAATGGTGATAATAAAATAAGACTTTTTTTTTAAACTGGGGGGCCTGTAGTTCTGCAGCACTTATCAGAAAGATTTTTTGACTAATCCGTAAATAATCGCTGACCTACTATAATTGATTCTAATACTAAATGAAACTTTTCTAGTATGTTACTTTTTTTTTCTATCTAAAAACTGACGCTCAAAATATTTAATTGTTATTTTTATACCCAGCTTTTCTTTTCAGCTTTAATTAACAAGTTGGAAATGTTATTCATTAGTTATCCAAGTTGTTTCTCTTCAGTCAAAACATCATCGCTTTATAAAAATAACAATAACAGCAAAAATATGTTTTAAAGCTAAATTCCAATATAAATAAGCTCATTTCTTTTTTCCTTTTAAACTTAAATAAATACAATTCTTAACATCTTACATTTTAATTAAAAAATTAATTTAAAATTATATTTTTAAAGTAAAGTCAATATAAAACAAATTCTCCATGTGTCCATATTATTTACACACAGACATAGACAAAATACTTAAGACAATTCCTTAAATATTTTATCATCTGTTTATTTATTTACATCTTATATATATATTGTTTTATAAAACACGATTAGCATCATCAATAATGATTATGACTTAATATATTGCTACAAAAAAAACAACCAATGTCTTAATTAAACAATAATCAGACATCTGATGAGTAGAATTATGATGTCTTCTTGATCTTGTTATTGAGATAAAAACAAGATTCACTATACTGGCAGCTGTGGGTTTGAAAACTAATCACTGACCATATAAAAATATTGTTATTAATAACTATAATAAAAAGACTATATGGAACAAAGCAAAGCAAAAACATATAGTAGTGCCACCTGTGCTAAACAGAGTAATCAATGGATGCAGAAGGCTTGTGCATAAAATCCCTATCTAATGCCTACTCATCCAATATCCCCAGACTAGTTTCTGGCTTGTGGCCTTCATCAGTGAGGAGCTTTGGATCTGAGAGCACTGCATCTAGATCTTAGGATCTAATGCAACCCTCTAGCAACCACCTTTTATCTCTACTTAACTACAAAACCATGAACATGAAATTGTGATGCTTGCTGGTTTAAGACTATATGGACATAATAATTTTTTCCTGGTCAATTCTTTTATGGTTTTAAAGAGGACCCAAAGATGCAAAAAAATTCTATTAAGAAATAAGTTCTATAACTTTGTGTAAAAATTCATATTTATGCTTATAAAATTATGATACAAATGTTTGGCTAATATAATAGACTTCAACTATGATAATTCCATTTAGTAGTAGATATTACATATGACAACTATCTTTAGAAACTAGTTTGACAAGAGTTAAAGTTATATCATAAATTCATGATATTGTTTTCCTCTCTGATATGTATAAGAATGATCTAACCTCGTTTATTCTTTATTTAAAAGAAACTCCATAATTAAATAGCCAGTGAGATGTCTATAATCTGATTACGTCAAAATTTCCTGACATCACTTGAAAAATGCTTCTAATTCATTTGAATTATGGACATGTAGACTTACTATTATATTATAATCCAATTGATAAAAATTAGCATTGATATCTTAGTATTCATAGGCATTATTACAATTTTATTCACGGGTGTCAAATTTTCTGCACTCCTAACTTTGGCAGCATTATCTTCAAATAAATACACTAATGATTATTACTAATCATATATTAAGTTAGATATTATCATAATATTTCTAGTTGAGATACAAACTTTAAACTTTTATTAAATATTAATATATGTATTTTAATTAAACATAAATATATGGAATAATTAATCCAATTTCATCTCTTTATTATTTTGTATAACTTCATTTTTTAAATGTAAATGTTATGAAAATATGTGTCCAACTGAGACATCTGTCTTCAGTTGGACCCAGACCACAAGCTCTTCCATGTATTTTTATCATTTGTGCTTATTTATCAATATTAAATTGTTACTATATGATTTTTTAAAACAACAACAACAACATTTCTAAATATTGCTATTCCATAAGCAAAAAAAAATTCTATACAGGAGTTGGTAACTAACATTTCAATGAATTCTTTTTATTTATCTTCCTTAGGATTGATGAATCATTGAGAGTTGCTATGATGACTTATAAAATAATAATGAGGGAGCGGTCATTTTATTGTGTTTTTATTCTTTGTTATTATTATTATTTTTTTCCTGTAAGAAATTTGACAAATCTTAAGCAAAAAAAAAGTTGAAACAAACTTGTAAATTATCTCTGTTTCTTGCTAGTCAACTAAGAATAATTTATTGCTAATAAGGGGAAATAAAAAATGAATGTCTCTATAATCCAGCAATCTTTGTGTTTCTTCACACTTATTGATTTAGAATTTCCACAGAATCTCTTCTAATGTATCACATTTCATTTGCTAATTTTGCTAATAACTTTAGTGCTGTCAAAATTAGGAGTGTGGCCACATCAAGTGAAGAAAAACACACGCGGAAGTCTTTTATCACTACTGTTAGAGAAATTATTACTGTAACTCTTAAGAATGCATTAAAATTAAGGAGGGTGAATGAATATTTTTATATCTTTTTGAATGTTTGCGCAATGCGATTCATCATTTGGTTTTCGCCATCAGAATTTTTCCCCATTCAGGGAGAATTTGTATTCAGCATTTACCAAAAGCTTATTTAGATTTTGCAAGTACAGTATATATAATTATTAATTTGATTGATGAATAAAATAATCCAGTAAGAAATGGAATGACATTTCTGTTTTAAAAATATTTTTTATTGTGATTGGCTGATAAAGTGTAAATTTTAATTTTCTTACTTAAGTCATTAATTAAAACTGTCTTGGTAGGTGTGTCAGTTTGAAAACTGATTTTTTTTTATCTTTGAGAATTCATTCAACTTGATGTTTAAAATAGAAGCTAATCAAAATAACTAGTATTGTTATGTATAAAAAAAAGCTATATTGTATAAATAGTTCGTTGTTAAAAATAGAAGGTCATCGAAACAACTAGTATTGATACATATAAATAGGATTGAATCATATGATTGTGTATAAGTAAAAATGATGGCCTGCGTAGTTTAGTATAATGGTAGCGTGTCTAATGTCCTTGAATCGATTGCAGTTTTGGCATTTAGAGCGCTCGAACTTTTTATGAACTTCCAAGCAATAAAGACATTTAATTATATTTTTTAATATGAATATTCTACTTTAATAATGTATTACACAGTTGCTTTTACTGTAGAAGAATATTGCAATTATTTATTTATATTAAGGATGTAGACGATGTTAGTAACATATCTTGTATATATGTCATTAAAAAAAGTAATTATATGTAAACAGGTTGTTCAAATAAGGGTAAACGAACATTATTATATATATAAAGTATGCTCGTTTTCAAAAAGATTATTGTCATATTATGACGAAGATTTCCGAAATTTTTTCAGATAATTTTTTCTCAAAAATGAAGAACTGCAGATTGCCCGCAAAGATGTTTTTATTTATGGTGTAGACCAAAATAATGTTGTGGATTATTCTAAGCCATAGACAATGCAAAATCTGCATTGCCGAATTATTATTATTTTTTAAAAATATTTGTATGATCAGTTGCTTACGAGGTCATGTGACATTTGACATTCATTTCCTAGGGTTTACCAACCCATTCACTTAACCTGGCTTTTTTTGTTGTTTGGGAATTGATCCAGAAAAGTTTAATTTTGCGTCTGCTATTCTATCATTGTCTAAACATGCACAGCTATACATTCCATAATCATTGAAGCTGTTCCAAAAATGCACTTAATGCAGATGATGTACATTTTCAATATTCGCCTGTGTCACAAGCAAAAAAAAAACAACAACTTTATTTTATTTATTAGCTGCTGCTAAAATGAAGAGAAGATTACATAGCCAAGACAACTAAAGCTAGACAAATCTGTACTCATTAGCTGTAAGACCAAGAAAAACATTACTAATTAAAAATATATATATAAAGCTTTAAATTCTCTAAAATAAGTCTAAGTTGTCAAGCATTGGTGGTCGAATGGTCAGCACAGCCGCCTTACAAGCAGTTGTGCCGGGTTCACTTCCCAGCAAATGCTTTGACACATGAAAAAAAAGAGTCAAGTATAGAGTTTTCATTTTTTTTAAAAAATAAAATATGTGATATCATTTTAACTCCCTTTAATAAAATTTGACTTCTTGAGTCATACAACATCATTTTGTTATCTTACAGAAACATGCCAAAAACAATGGACTCTCCTTCATTCAATCCCTATCTTTTATTTTCAGAAGTCATTTAATGCTACTTCTACATTTGTCTCTGCTAACTCTAATGCTGTGAAATTTGTTCTAGTCATCCTAATGATATGCCTTCATCCAATAAAGTTATTTTTTAAAATCCTTAATCAAATTCATTGCTGCTTTATATTGATCTTAATAATCACACCTTCTCTAGGAAAATACTCTTTTGAAGACTTACAACATGATTCAGAATGTGAGTCACCCTCAACCATCCCCATCTTTCCTTATCACCAATAAACAAATAATCAAGAAATTCAAATTCTGGTATCTGGAAGCAAAATAATTCGATTTTCTTATCAAAATCAATTTAGAAACTCTCCCTACTAATCATTTCTTAACTCAGAGAATGGCAATTGCTAACTAACTCTCTTTTTTCTCTGTTTTAGTGTCCTGCTCTTCTTATCTATAGAAATATTATTGAGAGCAATTACTAAATTTCCTCTATTTCTACTATCACTGATAGCATAAAATGGGCCCTTTTCCTTTCGATTAGAGTTACTATTTTCCTTAGTTTATCCTTTGGTTCCTAATATGCCATTTTTGTTTCAAATCTGCATCTAGAAAATTACAATCACTGTTTTACAATAAATACGGAGACAGGATACTTGCCCCTTCAGACATTGGTGATGCTACATGGAGCCTGGTCTCTTTTCCAACCCCATTATAACTAGATAATTCCATTTATTCTTTTTTTTTTTTTACTTTTGTATTTATTTGCTATGTATTAATAAAATGTATCTTTTGTAATTTGTCTATTCTTTGATGATAAACTTTAAAATATCCAATTAAATTTCAAATCTTTTCCAAGTTTGTAAAGAAAAAAAATTGCCTTATAAAAATTGCTTTTTTTTTAAAAAAAAAAGACAATCTGTTTGTTAGGTTTTTTAGATGTTTCCAAAAATTTTATAGTGATTGTAAAAGATATATATAATAATTTGTTGCATCATAGAGACAAGTTTCCATAGGCCATTATTTATGTTCAGGAGACCACTGCTATTCCATCATAGTATTGAACTAGAAAATAATGGATTTGAAATGTTTGTTTGACTGTAAATATTCTCCTTCTGAAATTGGTAATACTTTATTTGATAGATTCTTGTTTGTTCAGATGTATAATGATCTCAGGAGAATTTATTCCACTATAGTTTTCTTATATTGATCTACAATTATTTATAATATTAATCAATCCTGTTGAATAATTATTTATGTCTAACCACAAATGTTTGTAGTAGTTGATTTTAATTTTCATCTTCAATAAATATTTAGTCCAATGTTTCAATAATATGCTTTATTTTAAACTCAGACAGACCAAATGTATCTTGTAAGTTTATGAAATTGAATATCTTGATAAGTATTTATAATAACCTTTTTAAAGTTCTGATAAATTTTTATTATTTGGCTGACATAACAGCAATAATTTAATTTGAAACACTACAGATTTTGTCCAATCATTGCATGCATATATTCAAGCGATATATATATAACAATAAAAATAATAAATACTTCAATCTGCAGAAGACTATATATAATAATTAATTATCGTTACATTTATTATTTTTATTGTTATACAATGTTTTTTAATTAACGGACATTTTATTTGTATACATATGTTTTTAGTGATTACATACAAATCCATTTATCCTTGAGCATTATTACATTTATTGTTTAAGTAATACTTTGGGTGCAATTTGAAATTTATAATTGCAGTTTATAATGTTATAACTGACTATTGATCAGTTTGCATTCAGAATAGGTTATATTTATCTGTTTAAGGAGGTTTATTTAAACTTCTTTGTATCAATAGTTTCAATCTCTGTGGTGAAGTTGCAATCTTTAGTGTCTATATAAGTATATTAGACCATTAATAAAGGTGGGATTCCAACGTTATTGTTAAAAGGAGGTTGCCTTGACAACAGTTTGAAATTGTTGATTGTTATTGATATTGGGATTATGTAAGAATTGATTGGTTTTTAGTGAAATATATATACTATTAATAAATTAAAGATTGCATAATGCTAAATAAAGCTCAAATATAGTAAATGAATACAACCAATGACAAAGTATTTCAATAGTGCTATGTGTAATTACAAACATAAAGTTTGATTTATGCAACTTGGGATTTCCTTTTTCCTAACTTATATAATACAGACCTTGTGATTTTAAATACAGGTAGTGCTGTTGAAACCTTTTAGCATTGGTTTGTATTTATTATATATATATAATGTTCAAAACTCAAGTTCTTTATAGTGCTGGAAGAAAAATCCTCAGTAACTTTTAGTTTGGATGGTTATCAACTTGAGAATATAAATCATTTTAAATACCTTGGTAGTTTTATAAGTAGAAGGGAGACTTAGATGTTGAAAATCAACATAGACTCTAATGTGCTGCTGCTTTTAACAAATGAAAAGATAGAGTATTACATGATAGGCAAATAACTACTGCAACTAAGTTAATGGTCTGTAAAGCTATTATTTTACCTAATTTATCATATGGATATGAAACATGGATGCCCTATTGAAAGAATATAAAGGCATTAGAAAACTTTGCTCTGTAAAATTTTAAAAATGCAATAGCAAGATAGTAAAATCAAACAATATATTTTTGAGCTTGTAGGATGTAATATTATTAGAGTCCATTATTGCGAAATCACATCTTCATTGGAATGGACATGTAAAATAAATGAACTATGGAAAACTTCTATGAAGTGTATTTTATGTTGAACTTGAGGATGAGTTTTATATGAAAGATAGGTCCTATCTACATTATAAGAATGATCTCAAAGACATTTTAAAGAAGTGCAATGTCCTTTGCTTCTATAAGGAAAATATGGCAGAGAACAGAATACATTGGAGAGCTACAATTAGTTATGATGTTGAAGTATTTCAGAAAAAAAAGTTTTCTACTGAGTAAATAAAGACAACATCATAGAATAACAAATAAGCAGAAAATTGTACCAGCATGTTCTATATGTGATGTATTTGTGGTTCACAGATAGTTTGTATAGTCACCACAAAATTCATTTTTGGAGTAGATTTTTTCTCTGTCTGTATCTCCTGTTTTTACCTTGGAGTTGGGATTGAGAGGCTATTTATTGTTGTTGTTGTTATTATTATTATTATTATTATTATTATTATTATTATTATTATTATTATTATTATTATTATTATTATTATTATTATTATTATTATTATTATTATTATTATTATTATTATTATTATTATTATTATTATTATTATTATTATTATTATTATTATTATTATTATTAACATATAATAGATTGAATGTCTACCATTATATTTATTTTACTGATCTAATATATTTTCCATATATTAGCATCACACTTATGGTTATCATTTTTATAACAAATTTATCATATATTCATTGTTTATTTGCTTGAATTCTATTGACTCTCTAATTCATCATGTATTTATTTTGTGTAATAAATCAGGCTTCTTGAATTTTTCTCTTTCTATCACTTCTTTCTTGATAAACTACTTCAACAATATCTTAATTGAACTTATGTTTATATTCTTTTTTATGATTATAAAATATCAACACATTTACAGAGTTAATTTTAACTTTTCTTTCCATGAGTGCTATATTATCTTGTCCTTTGTTTGCATTAGTTTTCATTAGAATAATATATAGATATGTTAAACAATCTCCATATGTTTCCATTCTTTTTAAATTCATATAAATAAAGATACTATAAAAGACAAATGACCCCCGAGTTTATTTCTGTGCTAGAGATAATCTGTAGTTTAGAAAATGATTAGTAATAATCATTATTGTATTTATCTGAGATGGATGGTGTCAAAGTTGTGAGTGGAGTGAGTTTGACAATGGTAAATAAAATATAACAATATACATATATTGTAGCCTTGTTAAAATGGGAGCTATATAAATAAATTAAAGAGAGAAAATTGTTAAATGTAATTAGTTTATAGTTTATAACAATAATTTTTTAAGAACAAATAATAATAATAATAATAATAATAATAATAATAATAATAATAATAATAATAATAATAATAATAATAATAATAATAATAATAATAATAATAATAATAATAATAATAATAATAATAATAATAATAATAATAATAATAATAATAATAATAATAATAATAATAATAATAATAATAATAATAATAATAATGAGTTATTAGATTTTTTTGTGAAAGACAGTTTTAAAATAAGGGGGGAGTAGATAATTTAAATATGAGAAAATTTTTTTTAAGTAAGATAACAATTAAAAATTATTATTTTTCCTTCAAAATTTTTTTTATTTGTACAAGAAAGCAAACAAGAGAAAATACTTTTTTTAAAGTAATTAAAACAATGATTACTTATATTTTCTCTGAGTAAAATAATTAAAGAAAAAGAAAAAAGAAAGAAATTTAAGCAAGTTTTTATTTTATGTTTTGTTAAAGAAAATATAATTATTTGAAAATAATTAAAACAGTAAGTAAAAATTTTGTATAAAATTATTATTGAAAGAAACCTAATTGGATTAAATAGTTTATAAATTTGAAATTTAATTGGATTAGGTTTACATGCTTTAATATTTAAAAAATGAGATAAGATGAAACAGGGCAGATACATCTTAGACAATATTCAGGGTTTTTTATTTATAAAAAGGTCATTAAATATTTTATTATATTCATTTTACTTTCCTCAGACTTAGAGACTGTCTAAAATATATTTGTTGTGACCATTGTCTGATGAACTTTAAATTCCAGAAAGTCTAGGTTCTATTTGAAATCTTTTGATTTAATATACCCTATATGATGAATAACAACCAGAGTTGCAAAGACTTACTGAGGATGCAGTACTAATCTGTGTGGGTGGCCATTAGTCTGGACATGATGTAGTCTCAGTTAATTATCCAGAGAGCATCCACCAAGTATCAGAAATGTAAAGACCAAATTTAGTGTTTGCCCTGCATTATATATTTTATTTTCTGAAGTTCTATCAAATTGAAGCATTCAGAAAGTTTTGTATGTCTGCTGATATAGCTATTGGATGGATCTTGCTCTGAATTTATATTTACAGTATGAGGCAAGCTAAAGAAGATTGTAAAAGAAAAAACTATATTTATAGCAATAAAAAATATGATTCCAAATTAGCAAAATGAAGAACCAAAAGAAAAATAGAAAATGTTGAGCTCAATAAAAAAAAACTTTCAAAAATATGATTACGAAAGAATTTGGTAAGAATTTTAATTGTTTGCCTATTGCTTGTAATATTATTACAATCTAAATTCAAATAATTGTAATAGTTTCATTTATTTATTTTATTATTGATGTTATTAAATAAATAGGTTAATCAAATTTCATGTTTAAATGTTTGTATAGAATCATAATTAACAAGTGAATTTTGTTATCATATAATAAATGTTTGTTTTGTTACTTGTTAATCTGGCATCCATTCTCCTTTCTCTTAATTTCGCCCCATTCAATTTAGCAAACTTTTAACAGAGGTTAAATATATTCTTTATATATTTATTTTGAAAAGGTCAGAATATGATAATTAACGAGAAGGAATTCTTACTCATCAGAACTAGTTATGGTTAAGCGACAGTAGTATGGAAGGATGTTCAAACCTCCTCCCATGAATATTCCTGGTATTCAGGATGGAACCTAGATTTGAACTAATATTAATACATATATTCATGGAGGATTTTTCTTTTAATTAAATAAGAGTGGGATTAATGGTTTTGAATATGATTATAGTATATGAGATTTATATATAATTAGTATCTGGTCTGGCTATCACAATAATTTTATAAAATAAATTGTATTAAATTATATTTACCCTCTTGTAAAATGTAACCATCAATTATATATATTTGCTGACCAGTTTTGGATAGATTAACTTGAATATAAGTGGTTATATTTGAATGATCAAGTACACCTGGTTTAAACCCTTTCTATCCATATGGTAATAATATATATATATATATATATATTATTACCATATGGACCAGAGAATATAGATATATATATATATATATATATATATATATATATATTCTCTGGTAAAGTTTAAATATTATTTGCAGAATGTCAAGAAATATGCTATTCTTTTTCATTCTCACATCTATAAAATAACTTTTTGGATTTAAATTCTTTTAACAACTTGGATTTCAAGTAAAAGAGGATCTTTTTTTACTTCAATAAGTTATTATAGATAATGGACAAAACTTATTTAGACTCAGGAATATTTCCAATTGGTATTAATTGACAGTTTTCTGGCAACTTCAAAGGCATTGATTATCTCTGTTATGTGGATAAAAATCTCCTTATATCCTTTATTAGAATAACAATTCATGGAAAATATTTAATTCAATATATATATATTGTAACAGTTCATATTCCATTATAGAATTAGGGTGAATGCATCTAACTATAGTCAGACCTAGGGTCTTTATATAGGATGACATGAATGATGTAATAAAAATCTAATCCATAATTGCATCTATTTCAAATATGATAATTTAATATTTAAACATTCAATATAGATACAATTTAGACCCAGTTCACCTAATCTTCACCTCTCTTTATTATTCCGTTATGCTCAGTTTTCAAACTCATAGTTAATTTTACAGTTAACTCTCTTCAGGGGTCAATTGATATCCTGTAGCAATAATAAGACTTTTATATAAGTTTGATAGATTCTCACCAAGTTATTATGATGTTAAATCATGATGATATGTATATGTGTGTATATGTATTCAATTTTATTTTATTATGGAAATAAAATAAGTAATTTAAATACATTAGAGACCTCCTTAAATTTAAAATAAATTTAACAATATTTATTAATTGAAAAACAATTTAAATTTATCTTTATATAATAAATTTTTTTATTATGAGTGTTTTATATACATTTCTATCATATTAGTATTGGTCAAATCTGTTGCACATATTTTGCTTCACTGTCTAGTGATGTTTGGAACCTTCAAAAAGGGGTCCAAACTCAGTGTAGTAGTAAATCACTAGGGAGTGCAGGTATACATATGCACATGATTATTTTCATCTCTTGTTAGTTAAGCATTATCCTCATTTAATAATATTAAATCAATTATAAAGTATATAAATTTCCATCACGGTAAATAATCGTGCATGTGTGTGTGCGTGTGACAGATAAACGGGTATCATAATGTTATTAAATATGTTCAGGTTACATATATATTTTTATTTGTGTATTATTTAATTTGAGAGAAAGTTCTAGAGAGTAACTGAAAATTTGCAAACAAAAGATGTGCCTAATTTGAATTTAAAAAAGCTTTTGTTGGCATAGATTTATTTTAAAAGATTTACGTTATTTAACATTTATCCTGCGGGTCTATTTCCAACTCAAAATAGACTGAAACGATGCTCTCTCGAACTTATATCTCGTCCATATTTTAAAATAAAGGTATAACAGTTGACCATTAACGGACATTCGGGGATTACCAGAGGTAGTTTCAGTGTGTATAAATACAGCCAAATTTTCTATATAAAACACTCTGCATTTGATTTTCAGAAGGTGTTGCCAGACAAATCTACATCACTCAAAATTTTAACATTATGAATAGTGAGTAGAAAAGAAATTTGCTTCCCTGATCTTTCCAAGATCAGATCCATGCTGCTATACTCTTATGCCATCGCCACATAAATACTGCCTAAATGGACTCTCAAATAAATTAGGAAAGGATGCCAGCCACTATTTTCCCAAAAATCTGCCTTATTGACTGTATTTCTCAAAATGATATCCACATACGCGTATACCACCATCAAGTCTTCAACAACTAAAGGTAATTCTCCGCTGCAATATGAACTTTAAAACCTCCATCTGAATGTTTTTAATATTCTTAAAAATGTAAATTTTCAACCTCCAGCTATGTAAAGTTATTTTCGTTTAAATTGTATCTTTATAAAACTTCCATTTATGTAATCTCTCTGTTATTTAAAATGTAATCTGCCTATTTCACAATCGGCAATACAAAGCCGATTATTAATTTTCTTAGAATAATGACTTTCTTTTAGCATGAATCTATAATTTTTATTTTCTAAACTCGCTTGCTGGGTTTCATTCTTGCTGTCCTATTATTTTTAAATGTGGCAACTTTTATTTGATTTTATGTTAATCATATATACTTTAATATGCTAATAATTCAACCTGGCAAACCGATCTTGTCTTATTTTACTATTCCACCATTTTGGAATCTTAAATCAGTAAACGTAAGCTTTCTTACTAAATTATAAAGTTCACCCGGTTGAATAATATTCCTGAATTGTTTTGTATTTCATAATATACTATCCATTATCATTTAAAGATATCATTTTACTCGTATTTTAATGCTATTGATTTAGGAAATTTAATATAGAGTAAATTAAAGTTCATGACCTTACCTTTAGCTAGTAATCAATTATTTGATTAGCCTGCCATCTAACGATGATTTTAATTAAGTCTTTCTCTTCTCAAACATATTGATAGTGTTTAACGAAGGGAGTCATATACTCTCCTTTTTATAATTGATGTTCTAACTAGTATTTTAGGCAAATTATGTGCCATTAAGGATGATTTAAACCATATCATATCATTATGCCAGATTTAATTACTTTCTAAGGCCTTAATATATCAGTGTCACTACAGACCTGAAATCCTCGGCATTGCTTATCGATGATAATGTACATAAATTTATATGTTGCTTTGTTAAACTTTCCTTCATTACCAGATTATTTTAAGGCACATTTCTCAGTGGAGTGTGGAGGCCCCGACTCCAAAGGTTGTGCTTGGTTGTGGCTAGGCTCTATATGAGTTAACATTCAGAATACACGAAACCATAATACCCTCCCAACCACGTCTTCAGATGCCATCTGTAACAAGCGCAGATGAGCTCATATATTTCACTATAAAGTTGATGAAGTTTCTTGTCCTTCCTGATGTTATCATTCGGTTGGCACCGCAGTAATTTATATTTTATCATATCATCTATTAGTCTGTAAGTCGTAATGCAATGATCTCTTAAACCATCCCAAAGCTTTCATTTTATTATATTAAATTTGGTTAGAAATGTCACGTGTTAAAGCATACTTAAGCTTTCCGCCTTCTCGTTGAACAACCCCTAGATACGTTGAGAATAAATGTACTCTTTTCAAATCATTAATGTAAATCGTAAATGTTGTATACCTTTTATAATTTGAAACATAATTAATCTGCAGTTAGGATAACTGTGATAAAACCCACTTATAATTATTGAAATTCGTTAGATTATTTGTTATTTAAATTATCATAGCGTTTGGAATATAAGCCTCGTAAACTTGATATCTTTAATTAGCATATTAAGCCGCATTGTTTTGATTAGTTACTGATTTTATCAATACTTGTACTTGTATCTGCATATCCATTAATACTTAAGTTATGTTGCATAGGTCAGTATGGAATGCGCAAATAAATATTAATTACATGAAACCCAGAAAGCATTCATTATGTTAATTAGATTCATGATGTATTTAATCCTTTATATCATCCATTTTGTTTATATACAAGTTTAACCATATTATTAATATTATTATAAATAAATTAATCGTTTAATAATCTATTCTTTGGATATTTTATTCATTCATGCATGCACATCGATTATTATATTGCGTCATCCCTTAGTTAATCTAATAGATCTCTTGTTTCCCTGCTGACGCTCTGGGATGGGAATTGTTAGAAATTTCATTTGCTATCATCAAAAGTGTTGTTCGTAATGTTATAGATTTGGGAAATAGGCAATAGGGCAGGGTTCATGATTATTCCTGACTTATGTATCTCGCATATGATTGAACTCTAGGTACTTTTGCCTAGATGCTAGCTCTTGTTAGACGAACATACAATTCTGACCGGCACAGTATATACATTTTAAAATTATACCTTCCCATATCTCATAGTAGATATGTATCATACCACAAACAATATTTAATAGGTTGTAAAAATAAACAAAATTTTATAATTCCAAAGATTATGATAACACTAGCTAACTAAATTTAAATTAAACAGTATGAATATAAATGAAAATCTAATATCCAATCCTTTTGAAAAAATTCCATTTTCTATAAAACCTCCCATCTATGTATGATCCTTATCATTGAAAGAAAAGACCTTTCATCCAAGGATATTAGTCATTTATACCGAATAATAAACAAACAAATATTACTAAATGCAGATAATTCAATTTTAGGCCCCAAAAGTTTCATTATGATGAAGAAGTAGAGGATTTTTGTATGAATGATCAGACCACATAACATTTTTAAATTGTCATCAAAAATTTTAATGCTATAATTGATAAAAAATAAAAAAATAAAGTGATATGGATAAATTTGGTTATGGGAATAGAAATGACAGAAATCATAGACATGTGGAGTTCATATAAAAGAAAATATATATATATCATAAATTTATTCTTTAAAAAAAAGTTAAGTAGAAACATTCAAATAAAGATATCACATAATTCTATTATATTTTGATTAATAGAAAATATAAATTTCAAGATCATCATCGAATAATGCGATATTAGATATGTACTAATGCAGAACTAGAGATAGAAAAACTAATAAGAAAGACAGTATTAACAGTTGATATTTTTAATCTTCAAAAACACTTCAATCAATTTAAATTAAAACTTTTAAATCATTTTAAAGTATTAACAGACTTTGAAGATGGTTTAGATTTGAGTGAAATAAGAAGATAACGGATTACTCTATTAAGAATTGTTTAAAAAAATAGCTGCTACAAAAAAATAATTTTCTAATAAATTTCCTACTAAAACTAAACAATGTATGAAGAAAAGAAGAAATATACAAATGTTAGAAATGATCTATTATGAAGAATTGAATATCTAGGGTTTTGCACAATGATAAGGAAAAAAAGTTAATAATGGTATAAAAAATATAATTGAAAATGTGCAAGAGAAACTATACAAAAGGATGTTTCCTAAAGCTTTGTGATGATAGCATTTTAATTGCATTTATATATTGGACTATTTCCATTATCTAGTATTCAGTACTGAATGTCTTTAGAAAAATGTAACTTTATTTAAATTTTTAAAGTGCATTCAACAAAAGAATGTCTCAAAAGTGTAAAAGAACATCTTGATATTGAAAAAAAAATTTTTTTTTTTTCATATGTCAAATGCGTTGACCGGGGAGCGAACCCAGGCAAGCTGTTTTGAAGGCAGCTATGTTAACCGCTAGGCCACCAATGCTTGGCCATTGAAAAGAAAGTTGTTTCAGCAATAAAAAGAAAAAAAACAATTATTAAAAAAGGGGATAACATTGTGATGTAAACAGAAGAATTCTATATAAAAAAAATTATATAGTAATAAAGAATAAAAAAATAATGTATCTCCTATAATTATTCTGAATTGCCAAATATTTTGAATATAGAGGTGGGAAATGCAATTAAATCTAAAAAGAAGAGAAAACTCCAGGAAATGATGGAATTATTATTGATATTTTAAGAGAAGATTAAGGAGTAGAAATTATTGACAATGCTATAAACCAAATATCTATATGATATATCAGATAATTGGAAGAATAATGATATTTTAAAAATAAAAAAGGTTGGAAATTATAGACCTAACAGTTTTCTAGCATTTCTACACAAAATCTTCATCTAAATAAATATAATTTATCTACAGCAAATTCTGAATTCTAACCACAATTAATCAAAAGCAACAACAAATAACAAATAAATAGAATTTAAAAATTGTTTTAGCATAATGGATCACATGCAAATATTGACAGAAGTTATTGAAAATATTAAATATAAGTTATCACTATGCTTTAAATGAAGCCTTTGGTTTATCAAGATATAGATATGTGATAATAATCATATTCTAAAAAATTATCAAAAACAACAGCAGTGATTAGAAGATTAAGATGGATTATGACAGGAGAATTCCATATTTCCAAAACTTTTTATGGTAGGTTACAAGAAGTATTTTGTGGAATAAAATAGGGATCTAATATAATAAAAATAAATGGATATTATTATTTGTGAGCCCTTTATATAAAATTTGTAATACAAGCTTGTTAAATTAGGTCATGTGACATATGCCTTGATTTCTTTGAAATTTTATTTTTCGCTATTAAGGCTTTGGTGATTTTATATTGCTAAAGATATTAATATATGGTGTATCTGAACTTGGTTCAGTCCCATATGACTATTTAAGTTGGATAGTTGGATTGGAAGCCATATGAATGTCTGAAAATTTCAGATTTTTTACTTAATAGTTATCCATTAGATAAAGTGCTGGGCTTTGTCCTGGTATTTTTAATCTAATGCTTGAATATCCTAGCAGCTCACTGAAGAAGCCAGTAGCAGAAACCGATCTGGTGTTGGGGATATTCTGCAAAGCTTGTTAAAGAGCTTATTTGCAAGCTCTTTATATAACATTATTTAAGTCATCTACAGTTTGCAAGTGATATGATTGTTTTTGCAAATAATGCTCAAGAATTTCGGAAGTATTGCAAAATTTATGAGATGAAAATAAGAATGGACACTAAAGTTAAATATTGAAAAAGAATAAAGAAATGTTTAATGGAATTTCTCAGAAGTTAATAAAAATTGATAATCATGAATTACAAGAAGTTAACAACTACAAATGTCTTACTCAAATTATTAATACATATGGATACGTAATGAATGAAATTAATCATAGAATTTAATTTGGACAGAATACTTTGATAAAAATAACTTAATATTAAAAGAAAATATGTCTATGGTTGAAAAAAGAAAAGAAGTTTAATAAAAGCATTTTACCAGTTTTTATTTATAGATCTGAGACTTGAATACTTAATAGAAGTTAAATACAGAAACTTGAGATCAATCAATGATATATGGAAAGATGTATGTTACGGTTAACAAAAAGAGATTGAAAGTAAAATAATGGGTGGGTCAGAGAACAAAGAGGTATCTCTGACATCATTGAAAATTGAAAAAAATCAAATGGAGGTGGTCTTGATATATTATTAGAAGAGATGATAATAGATGGACAATTAAAGGTTTAAAGTGGATTCAAGAGAGGACCTAGAAAGTGGCCACGTATGAGATGAATGAATGAAATGAGGAAGTTTGCGGCTGTGATGTGAATAAGAAGTTGTAGCTAAAAAAAACAGGCTTAAACTTGGAAAGATCTTTGTTTGGAATGATAATACTTGAAAATAATAATGATGATGAAATCAAAAAGAATCATAATTAAAATACATAAATTTAGTAATAAATGTATTTTGTTGAACATTATAAAAATGAGTTTTAGAAATTTGTAGAATTATATACAGTTTTAATAATATTTTAAGACTCATATATTCAGAAATATTCCTTTTTCACATGGTTAAAAGCACTTTAAAAGATTTGCGTTTTATACAAGTAAAAAAACAAACTCGAAAAGACTTTCGTTTTATACAAGTAAAAAAGCCTTAGGTGAATCTTTTTTTAAAAGTCTGGAAATGATTTTTTTTTCTCATTTAAAATAAAACTTTTTTTTAGAAAAAAGTCTAATAAATTATATGTTATAATAAACACCCTTAAAAAAAAAAAAAAAAGTATTTTGTTGATAACCAGTACTTCCCATTATAAATAAATATTTAATAAATACAGTATTAAATGTATGTAGAATATAAAGGATGAAGACCAACTTCCATAATCTGTCAAATATAAATGTGTCCACCTTCATTATCAGGAAATCTAAGAATAAAATGGTCAACCGTTTGTTTTTTTAGGCTCGAATTTTATTCATTAAGATTTAGTTTTTTGACATTCGCGATGTGCATTTGTGTGAAAACATAATGGTTCAAATAATGGTGCTGATATAGTACGCGCTCGGCGGCCATTTTGAATTAGATACAGTCACAAATTTGCATGTATGCACTTGTGTATTATATATAGATAGGCATACACGTTTATGTAGTAAATTGATTGTCATGAAAACAATGCGGTTTTGCTAGGAGCTGCAATAATTATAAATAGATTTTTTTTTATGTGCTTATGTATGTGATCTGACTGATCTAGTGTATTGTAAATTTTTGTTTTGAAATAACAAATAGATGGTTCAAAGAGGAAAGGAACTAAAAGTGAATAACAAAAAAAAAATGGATCTTTAGTGTTACTTTTTATATATTAGGCATTTTACAAACCTGTAACCCACTATTAATAATAATACCATTGAGTTCTAGTTTGTTCAAGATATTATATGATACTATCAAGTCCTCTCAATGTCCATATTCATATATGAGATTTTTTAAAAAGCAGTAATTCAAAAGATTTTCAAATTGAATTAATTCATTTCCTTTTGAATTTTTTTTTTTTAAATATTCATAATTTCTTGCAATATATCAATATATCAATTCGCTTTTTAAAATGTGAATTAATGCTAACCATCTTTTAATATCTTATTAAAACATCTATTTATTTATGTAAGTGGTTGTAAGCCAATATATAAACTTAGATGATTGAAGACGGCGATCAACTGAGAACTTAATGTGAATAAGGTTAAAATGTTGAAATAGGATAGATCTAAAATTCTGAGCTATTTTTCTTCTTATCACATTAACTGCAGATAAATCAACAATCCTGTTTAATCTTTTCACATTTTTATCAATTGTTAAATAGTATTGTAATAGATAAGTTGATAATATTGTGGTAATTTAAGAAGTCTTCTTTTTTTTTTTTTTTTGCTACTTTTACCTGAGTTTTTTGTTTAAAGTATTATTTTTCCAGCTGGGTTTTCATGTATCATTTTATTGTGAGTCTGCATATTAAATGTTTTATTTTACATTGCAATTTAAATATGTTTTTTTTTTTCTTTAGAATACCTGTATTTTTCCTAATTTCTAAATATTCTTCACCGCAGCCATTTAATGTTTGATCCTTTCATGTTAGATAAAACTGTTTTGTTTTTCTTTTATATTAAATTTTTATTCTCTTTATTTATTTTGTTAAAAAAATGTGAAAAAATAAAATAAAATGACAAAGACAAAAGAACTATAACTAATGCATAGACAAAACATGATTTTCCCAGTAAAATAAAAATGATCCAATAGTTTATTGCTTGGAAGTTCATAAGAACTTTAAACCACAAGAAATAACAGATTGAAGCCATATTTCATAAACCCTGAGTCCAACATCTACCACCACACTAAATCATGCAGAATTAAGATATTTTTAAAGAAAGATCCTTACATCAAAGATTATTCAATAATAGAAAATGAGATCAGAGAGCTGTGACATCATAGCCAAAAGATAAAAACATTACAATAAGTGGTATTACTTTATATGCTAATTAATCTGGGAAACTATTAAAAGACTTGCTGATTAATTACTGTGATGCAGTAGCAATAGCAAGTATGGGACAATGAAAACTTGGAAGCATGTCCTATAACCAAAAAAATAATCATCTACATTTTCCCCAATCTTTAGAAGAGTTTATAACATATGATGATACCAAAAATAGATACTAATGATAAGCTATAAAAAAAGTGGAAGATAGCAACTTGAAAAAAGGTAACAACAACAAAAAGAAACTACAGACCTTCTGATAAAAGACTGTTAAAGAAGATCTCAGAATAGATTTAATTATAAGATGATCAAAAAATATTATTTCTCTTGTGCTAATTTAATTTATATATTTATCAAGAATAAAAGAGGTTTGTTTTGAGCAAGATGATAGGAAGTGTAAATTCAAGGAAGCATGGTTTATTGCTAAGAACTTCCACATTATAAACAAAAAGAATCCTCCATTCCCTTACCAAAGAAATGGAATATGTAAATAGGGTATTTATGCAATGAGAACTTTATTTAAATATTGTATAGCTTCATGAAGCAAAATGTGATTGCTATGATTCTGACCATCAATGCCGAAAGTATGCTCAGCAAATTATAACAATAATAAAAACTACATTATTTTTTCTTGGTTAAATCTTCAAAACATTTAAATATATAAGTTATAAGATAAGTAATATTGTCAATGAATGAAAAAGTTTACTTGTAGCAAATTGAGTTTGTAAGATGAATAAAAGTACAGTAGAGCTGCAAACTATGCTGTTTTTTTCAATCTCTCTCATGTATAGCACATATAGCATATAATTGACCATGTTTTTTGTTGACAAACTTTGATTAGAATAGAATATATATTATTTATTGAACTGCAAGTGTACAGTGCTTTTCAATATATACTTATATATAACACGGACATTTTTATATGTATAGTATGCATATAAATCAAGATTATAGTATAAATAAAATTTTAAAAACAATATAATTATTAATAAATTGAGGAGACACATTTTTATATATTTTACTGAGTATATGTTCACTCATGCATTCCCTGAAGCAATAAGAATATAAAAAATAAAACTGCATTTCTATTTTTAAATAAAGCAAGTAAATGGCAAAATGTCATGACTTTCATTCTACTAAATAACTTTTTTCTCTTATAAAAATATAATAGACTTAATTTCTTTGTTAAGACATTATGATCTCTCTAATTATTTTAATGTTTTTTAAATCAATATTAACTTTAAGTATATTCTAAAAAATTATAAAACTTTTAGCATTATGCTCAGAAAATACTTTATTACACAAAATACCACATATAAAATTTCAAAAGGATAATAGAAGAAAAAAATATATGTACTTTCAACATAAACTAAATAAATTTCATTAATATATATATAATAATGAATGGCAGTCAGAGAAAGAAAAATGGCTGCTCAATATCATAAATTTTTCAAATTTTAATGTTTTTTTTTTGTTTATTTATATTTTTGTTTGTTTGTTTACATTTTCCTTTGGACAATGTATAATTAAAGATGCATAATTATATCGGGTAATTTGTGGTTATACTATATATATAATTTTAAAAATATGCATAGTATTATAATTGCATCTAATTATGATAACTGCATAATAAAAATGTAATAAATTAAAGTTAATTCTTAAAATATTAAATACAACCTTAATGCCTTTTTTGGTGGTGAACACCCTTATCAAAAGCAACAACTTTACATTCAAACAACAACTGGAATTACAAAATTGTGCATTTAAATACATATGTTCAATTAAGAGCATTTTAAACTATGCACATTAAAATGTACAATTTTGTAATTCCAATTATTTTGAATATAAGCCTTTGGCAATAATGCTCAGCATTGAACATACATTAGGGTGAATTTTATTGCTATAATTATTAGAATTTAAAACAAATATTTACATGTAAATAGATATTACGTGCAATAAAAGAACAAGATTGTTATAGTACTTTTTAAAAAAATTATTATTATGATTGTTAACAAAGTTGATAGATCATAATATACACAAGCATGTAAATGAATAAATAATTATTTATCTAAATCAATGGATGGAAAAAACGAACAACCAGTTTGTAATTATGCAGTATTTTCCCTAAAATAAGGATCGCATCAAGTGATCCTGTAAATTACTACAGTGCTCTCCCATATATCAACCTATCGTATTATATGTATAGGGAAGTGACTAATCACCTGATAAAATCTCTATTCTAAGATAAAATATATTGAATATTTAAAATAATATGTTAAGTCACAAATTTTATCATAATATATGTTTGTATTACTAAAAAATGGCATAATATACATTATTTTAAAAATAAAACACCAAAGAATGTAATTAAGCTGAAAAAAAATATATATTCAAAGTAATATTCAAAGTTAATAATTATTTTCATATTATTTCATAAATTCTAAATTATCATGCATACAACTTAAAATTATATTTTTGTTAGTAAGTTAGTTGGATTCATCATAAAATTTCTAAAAAAAAAAGTATATAATAACACTTACCTAAGGTAATCCATCACTTGAAAACTTCATAGAATAAAGACATTAGTACCTTTCCTTTTTCTCTGCAGCCCTTCAAAATGTATTTCCATATGTCATATCTAATAACAAGTAGTTAATATTGATCAATAATTAGTATAATTTGAATATTTTAATAAAGAACTTCAATACAGTTTGTATTTTATTAAAAAGTACTATTAAAATAGTCACTATATACAAAATAAAATAATAAAATAAAATGTGAATGAAATACTAAATTCATTATAGAGTTAAGCTTGAGGTTCATAAGCTAGTAGTTTATATATATACTGTCAAAATCTTTACTTTTAGCATTTGCACATATTTATTATTATTAAAAATGCAGACAAGATGTTATACAAAAATCTAAATCAGGTCTAGTATTTGGAAAACATGTTTATTTTTATTTGATATCATCTAATTCAAATATTGAAACCAAGCTCATATCATAGAAAAAAATGCAGGTAATCTTGATCTTTTTTTTTTTTATATATTAATTTCAATAATAATTTTTTTGTAAATTTTTGTCAAATATATATAAAAAAAATAATAATTAAAAAAAATTATAAAAATTAATAATTATTAAAAAATATAGAAAAATAAATATTTACCATTGCCCCCCCCCCCCCGCCCGCATAATGTTGTCTTCAAAATAAATCGAAAAAAATAAAAGTTTTTACCGATATATTTTTCAGGATTAAATCTTTTCTAGTAACTATCAAAAAAAAAAAAAAAAGACAAAAAAATTCAACTTACTTGATCACGAAAATTATCATAAAATTTTTATTTTTTATCATAGAAAAATAAAACTTACCTTTATGGAAAGCTGAAAAAAAGATGAAGACGGGTGTACCATGCGTAAACTGCATAGATTTCCATTAATATTACATTGAAAACGAAGAGGCCTTTAAAAAATATTTTATAATGAGAAAATGGTTTTCTGCCACATTAATATTAGTGACTATTATTTATTTAATTACTCTTTGTGAAAGGTTAGATCAACCAACTTTGTTACATATATTTAAGCACATTTCAATCTATGTCTTGAATATAAATTTATATGCATGTAACTGTAGTAATTTGCTATCTATCTACTATCAATCAATCGATCGATTGATTGATCAATTTACCTACCTGCCTGCCTGCCCAAATTCCCACCCACCCACTCACCCATCTACCTACCTACTATCTATCTATCTATCTATCTATCTATCTATCTATCTATCTATCTATCTATCTATCTATCTATCTATCTATCTATCTATCTATCTATCTATCTATCTATCTATCTATCTATCTATCTATCTATCTATCTATCTATCTATCTATCTATCTATATATCTATCTATCTATCAATCCATACTAATTCACGATAAACATATGTGTAAAAGATAGTAGTCTGGGCCCACTGATGAGTTCTGGTTCGGCAAAAACTATGCATCTTGGGTATCATAGATCTTTTTCACATGTCTTTGATCAAATGTTTATGATTACATCTCTCCATAAGATGTTAAAAATGGATAGAAACCAGTCACTACCTTGCGTGAAAGTGGTGCAGTGAAAATTATACTACAGAAATATTATTCATCATTGGATGATCTCTAGTCTAATGAATGACTAATAAAAAATTATTATTTTTGTTTCAGATTTGCTACTAAAGATTACTTTTATTATTTATTTGATGTACTTTATTTAGAAAAAATTAACATCGAGGCGAGAGTTTATTTTATTTAAGTTTTTATTTTTAATATATGGATTAAATATGTAATTTTTTAATATTTTCTGTAGTTTTACTTTCCTTTCAATATAGAAAATTAATTTCATGTAAAGAATTTAAATATTTTTAAATAATTTTTCTACTACGTAACTATTTTCTCTTTGCGTTATTCGAAAGAAAATGCCCTATCAATGAAATATTATCTGAATTAGCTGTTAATGTCTAGAGTCTATAAACACTTGTTTCCAGTTAGCTTGCCGAGTCTGCTTTCTCTAATTGACTCTAAATGGCTTAGAAACTGGCGTAGAGCTCATCAACAGAGTTATTAGGAACCAATATCTCTTATCAGAAAAGATAAACACGATTCCAAATTGTAGAATAATGATGATTTTAAAGACATTAGACAGTTCTCTGGCTAATATCACTGAAGCAAAACATTTTAGATTTTCAGAAAAATATCCATCATAAATACACTATTTCTAACTAAAATAATATATAATACAAGTAATTTAATGGATTTTATTATTTAGGAGTTCATAAGAAGTTCAAATACCAGAAGGGACTGAACTGGCAACTCGTGGACCTTGATTTCTGAATCTAGCATTCTACCACAGCATTAAACCCATGCAGTGAATGCAATACAATCATTAGATGAATTATAAAACTAAGCAATTGTCAAAAAAGTATCCTATTCCAAAATAAAAATATTGGACATATATGCATATACATAAATAGACCTACGACTCTAGAGTTCAATATTTATATATAAATAAATTTATGTTGGTATAGTTATTTTAAATTTTGTATATTGCCATTGAAATGTGTGTGTTTATTATGTAATCTGCTAAAATGGTTTTGTGACTCCTAAGAATCATTTATTACCATTATCCAATTAGAAAAAAAATATTTTTTATTAGTGGGATTTTGTCACTACTTTCCAAATATTTTTTAGTATTTATGTTTCTTTCAGATTTTACTATTTGCTACCTATATGCCCTCCCACATGCCCATTCACTTACCCATTTATCCATCTGCTCACATATCTATCTACCTATTCTATTTGTTTGTCTGTCTGCTTATCTCTCTGTCTGTCTATCTATCTGTCTATCCATCCATCTATCTATCTATACATTTCTCCATCCATCTATATCCTATTTATCTATCCATCTTTTCTTCCATCCATTTATCTATTTATCTATCTATTCATTCATTTATTTATCTATCCATCTATCTATTTACACCCATCTGTCTGTTCATCTACCTATTTATTAATTTACTTATTTATATAGAGGGAGTCACACATATATAACAGACCCCCATTTTAAGGGTTTAGTGAGTACTAGAAAAAGAGCAATGACAGTGAATACATTTAGATTCTTAATTCAAGAATATAATTCTATACTACTAATAAAACTTTAATGCAGTAATAGAATGATATATTTAAAAGATAAAGATTTTTAGATTAAAATTCAATCTAGGACTTCTGATTCTCAACTGTCAGGTGAATAATCCTTCAATTATATTTTTATAATAAAATTAATATTAATAAGAACTGCAATAGATGTCTTTTTTAAAAAAAGTGTTATAGGCTCTATGTGTTTCATATATGATCTACATTTATCTTTAAAAAACACATTTGATTTGAAAAGTAAACAGTGTATAAATAAATAGTTTATAACTGTCAATAATTTCCTGTGTAGTTTGATGCAATAGTAGTGTGATAAACTTTAGATCTCAAGCTCCATAAACGATAACCCAGTTCTGTTTCTTTAAATGCTCCAATTTCTTATATATTCCTGAGCAGTAAAACTGGACAGATAATGAGGCAAATAGAGATTTGAGCAAGCAGACCAATAGATATTTACCTACTAAGATAGGCAGATAGGTTAAACAAATGGCAAAACTATTATCTAAAGCTGTGTAATCTTCTAATAAATTTGATATAAAAAATATAAATATTAAAGTACATGTAAAAGCATAAACAAATAAATAAGCTTTGATTGCTGAGATTAAGCTCTCAATAGAATTCAGAGATTATAGATAGTAAAATGCCATTTAGGTCAGAAAGTTCATTATGAATAAAAAACAATAGTGAGACAGTCTTATGAAAAACCTGTTCTGCATTTTTGAGAGAAAATATTGTTTTAAAAACTGATTAATATGTGTAATTTCTGTCTTCTTTCTTTTTCTTTTACTTTATTACTTGCAGTCATTTATGCTAATACAAAGCCTGGTCATCAACAGCATAGCATCTATGCTAATTGTGATAATAAAATTATAAATTTATGCAATTTTATTCCAATTCTTCAAATATATGCATAATCCAATTTTTTTTTTGTAAGCATATATCTATGAAAATGCATATGAGCAAAGCCTTCGGCTTTAAAAGATTAATGGCGAGCATAGATATAGGGTCTAGGATCTTAGTTGCAATCTCTAAGAGTCATCCCAATCAATAAGAGCTGCTTTAAAAGTGGATAAAACCAAATGACTGTTTATTTGTATAACACATTTTAGGAATATTTCTGCCTCCTACAAGCAAGGAAAGATTTATTTTTTTTTTAAAAAAAAACATAATATAATAATCAATCTAAGTAAAATTGAATAATAATAACAACATTGTGGACAAATAATTATTTTTATATTGGATATTTGACGATTGTATATATAACATAATCAAACTAAGGTATCATGCCTAATGAGTTTCTCATTGAAAGGACAGAAATAATGGTATTATTACAATTATTTCTAACTATTTATTGAGCTAACCACTAGCTAAAGTAATAAAGTAAGTACTCCAAGCAATGAGTTATTCTGTTGCACCCGTTTTTGAAGACTATTTAATATGGTCACTAAATCAAACACTTTGTAGTAAACAATCAGAGATATACGAATTTGTTTCTGAAATTCTTTGACCTTTTTAACTATTCTTTAGCCTTTTTAACTATGCAACATATATCAAAAACAATGCCTGTAGTTTCTCAACTTTTCAAAAATCAATTTATATCTGTCTGTTTTTTTTTCAATGTAGGATTTTAATTTGTGCTGAATGATTTACTAGCCATGGTTTAAATATAAGATAAAGCTTCTTTTCTTTTGGGGTATAACAGAGATATTTTAAGTGCTGGCTCTGGCTAAGCATTTATCATAAAGCTTGTAGAGGAATTGGCAATCCTCATTGTTTATAACTTACAAGCTTAAGAGATAGGGTCATGTGATCTATGAATTGATCTATGACTTTTATTTTGACTAAGAATATAAATGGATTTCTTTCAATTTTTAGCCCATTAAGCAGTTTTTTTTGGTCATCACTTTTTTTTAGTTGTTTTTCAGTTTCATGCAATTTTAATGTTTTTATTTTTATCTATGAACTTATGATGAATCTACCATTTTTTTCATTACTGACGATTTTTTAATATAGTTTCATTGGAAAATATCTTAAACTTGTATAATTTAAAGTAGTGATAAAGTGGCAGGAAATAGATCTATGGGTTGTATTTTTATTCTGACAATTCTGGTGCTCAAACTTCTTATGAACTTCCAAGTAATAAACCATCTGATTGTTTTTACTAAAAATATAGTCTTTTATGTTATGTTATGACTCTCCTGTTTATTCTTCCATCTTTGTTTAGTCATTTTTTAATAATCTATTTATTAGCATTTTTCAGCAATTAATTCATGATTGAAACTTCTTTTTGAACACATAAACTTTTAAATTAATCTTTGATTTTCTATGCTTATATCCATTTTCTATATTCATTTGTAAAATTTCATTTTATTTTCTCTTGTTTTTTAAATTGTTCTTTAGAATTTCACATGTGGCTTTCTTAATTATTTTTTTATCTTTTTAGGTTTGGATACTTTTTTTCCTTTTCAATTATCATTATTATCTGCCATCTATTTTGATTTTTCTGTTGTTCAATTTTTTTTTCAGTTTGCAAATTGCTTTTTCACATTTATTTATATTTGCTCTAAGTTAGTTTTAGATACTTTTAAAACTTCAAATTAATTTCTAATGTTATCCCTAACACTAAAGCATATATTCTCTATGTTTTCATTTTGGGCAGAGTTTTAGTTGTTTTTTGATTTTATTTGAAAGTCTATACAATATGCTTCTAGTTATGTTCCAGTTATTAAAACTAAAGTCTTCCATTGGTGTTTGTCAAGAATGTAATCAATTTTATTCTTATGAATATATATAAGTGGATAGTAATGGATATATAAAAAGAATATATATTAGCAGTGAATAGATAATTGAAATCACAAAAATTTATTAGCCAGTCTATACTCATTTCTACTTACAAGTCTATCCTGGTCAACAGCATTTGGTTAATATAGAATTTTTTTCTGAAACTGATCACCAAAATTCCTTTTTCATTTCCCTAAGTTGTTATAGTAGTCTTCATGAAACTGGACTGACTTTTTTCTCCATTTGGCTGAATTGTTATAATAATGTTCATAAAACTGAATCTAATATTAATTAATCCTTCATAGTTCAGTGTATTGCCACCTTACAATATTATTTCTGTAATAAAATTTACTCATTTTTATGTAAATAAATTTGAAAAGATGTTAGTTCCAATCATTGTGCAGAATGTATTTTTTACTACAGATGCCTATTACATAAACAATTGATAAATCACTCCAGAGCATGTCAGAAATAACTTCCTTGTCTCCTATTTTGGGGCATTACCAACAATCCATGCAAATATAATAGACACACAATAATACTCTAATGATGATGGCCTTGATGTAAACACATAAATATTTAGCATTAAGAGTGCTTGTTAGATAGTATTTTATTTCAAACAGCTATATGCTAATCAAGCTGGGATCAAGCTGATAATACTCTCAAGAAATTCTTAGCTTTTTTTTCAGTAATATGCTAAATGGTTTCAAATCTAAGGACATATTCTATAATACAGCATAATTTCTTTTCACCAATTACTATTCAGAATTTTCATCTCCAATACATTTTTTATTACAACTTCATACTACATAAAAAAACAACAACCAACAATCACTCTGCACATGCATTTCAAAATCCTCTTAGCTGCCTTAGAGAACTGCCAATGTCCCATGCAAATGTGTTGGCTGCAAGACTTATATTAATACTGTAATGGTGATTTTCTTGGAGGCAAAGTACAAATATTTAGCTTTATAATCACTATTTACATGCTGATTCTAAACTGGTTTGCATTACATTGTAAGTCTTTCAGCTGTTATATTTGCTTGTATTGATGACAGTACTGCAGAGTTATTTGTCAAATTTTCATATTCTATGTTAGCCTTAATAATAATAATAATAATAATAATAATAATAATAATAATAATAATAATAATAATAATAATAATAATAATAATAATAATAATAATAATAATAATAATAATAATAATAATAATAATAATAATAATAATAATAATAATAATAATAATAATAATAATAATAATAATAATAATAATAATAATAATAATAATAATAATAATAATAATAATAATAATAATAATAATAATAATAATAATAATAATAATAATAATAATAATAATAATAATAATAATAATAATAATATATATGTCAACAGATGGCGTTCTACCAAAAACACCGTCAAGCGTATTTCGTTTACATAAACGTCAGAGAATGCATTCACTATCTCTAACTTTAATTCCACTTTCAGATCATGATTTCAAGCTATTTGCTATTGTCAGTGAAAGACAGGAATAAGAACTAGATCTAAACACAAAATCTGAGCGTTTATGAAACAGTTTCTATTCAGCTTGCAAGCGTGAATTTTTTAGACACATTAATGTCTTCGAACTCAGCATAGCAAGGCAGATAGCTACATGGGTCTGATATCAGTTCAGCATCACCACATAGTAGAAGCCTCTGCAATATATATCATTGCAAGAAAGACCTCAAAGGTACATTTATGAAAAACAAAATCAAGTTAAAAACTTGTTAACGCTTGTATTTATGTCAACAGAAGCGTTAACAAGTTTTTAACTTGATTTTGTTTTTCATAAATGTACCTTTGAGGTCTTTCTTGCAATGATATATATTGCAGAAGCTTCTACTATGTGGTGATGCTGAACTGATATCAGACCCATGTAGCTATCTGGCTTGCTATGCTGAGTTCGAAGACATTAACGTGTCTAAAAAATTCACGCTTGCAAGCTGAATAGAAACTGTTTCATAAACGCTCAGAGTTTGTGTTTAGATCTAGTTCTTATTCCTGTCTTTCACTGACGATAGCAAATAGCTTGAAATCAAGATCTGAAAGTGGAATTAAAGTTGGAGATAGTGAGTGCATTCTCTGACGTTTATGTAAACGAAATATGCTTGACGGTGTTTTTGGTAGAACGCCATCTGTTGACATAAATACAAGCATTAACAAGTTTTTAACTTGATTTTGTTTTTCATATATATATAGTGAACAGCAATTAGGACTGACATATCTTCAAAATTTATTTCCATACAATTCAAGGTGCATTAATCTATTTATTATTTGAAATAAAATAATAGTTTTCTACATCATCTTTGAGTAGTAAGTAATTTAAACTGTGCACAAATCACTGCTGAACTTCAAGTAAAGTAGGCTATGAATATGGAGACTTAAGATCTCTGAAAGCGCTTAGCCATATAACTCTTTAATAATATTTTGCAAGCTTCACTTTTTTGTGTAAAGCGTAGTTTAAATTACTATTTATTATTTGTTATATTTTTTGAATAGAACTATAATTTATTGTGTTTTTCCTTTGCATGATTTTCCTTTGCATAGTTTGAAAACATGCTTAAATGTTAATGTGATGGTGATCAATTCAATATCATGTTATTGTCTAAAGTAGATCTTAGTAGCAAAATTCTAAGAAAAAAATTCAAAACAAAAAATAAATTCTAAGCAAAATGAAAATGAGATCAAAAAAATTAGAAAAAGATGTAAAGTCTCTTTATAAAGTTTATTGGAGGAGTCAAGCATTGGTGGTCGAGAGGTCAGCACAGCTGCTTAGAAACAGTTGTCCCGGGTTAGCGGGTTCGCATCCTGGCGGTTGCTATGATTCATAAAAAAAAAAGGTTATTGGAGGAGTGAAGATGAATAAATATAGATTTCAGTATTTCTGACTTTAGCATGTAACGAGAAGGATAATTAGTAGATGAAAAAGACTACATCCAGATATGATACATCAGATTTGTTAAATCTCTAGCCACTTGCTATGATTGGTTGCTTTATATTGTTACTAAAATGATTTAATGTACTGAAGATTTTTAATTATATATTCAAAATAAGATATGAACACTTCTTTAAATTTCATGCAGCATATAAGTGGTTTAGGAGTAGGAGTTTCTGACAAAGAGGTAAGATGTGTATTATTGAATTATTATCATATTATTATCACATGCTTTTTTAATCTAACAAAATGACATGTGATAAAGGTTTCAGATTAATTAGTCTTTCATAAAACATTATAATTTACTTTAAATGAGCTCAGAAAAAAAAATAGATTGAATAAACAGATTAATTTAATTAAGGTATTAAAAGTGATAATACTTTAATACTTAACCCAAAAAGGCAAACACCCCCTCCCCCAAGATAATATATATAACGTATTCTTATTTGCTCTAATTACTCTTGATTTGAGAATTATTAACACTGGATTCATCAAAAAATCTTGTATGATGAAAGAAGATACAGTATCGGGCATAAATAATCATTTTCTAAGAGAGAAATTGATCAAGGAATAATCACATCCAACAGTTTCAACTAATGAATGTTTGAATACTTTGGTGTATGTATATAAATACATTGAGATTAATACTCACATCACAGGCAGAAGTTTAAAAGCAAAACTATCATTTTCAGAATTTTCTTTTAGTATTTCTAGTTTAAAAACGATTGTGTTTAATACTATATGAGATGTGATCATTTAATTCCCTGAACGGCTGTGTGGTGTCACCTATGATCTAATTGTATTCACATCCCATGAGTATTTGTATTTAAACATGTTTAAGCTAACACATGTGTAACTTTTAAGCTGATAGAGCTAGTTGTTAGTTAGCTATTGAGAAAATAATAAATATCCATGTGTATGCTTTGGCATAAAAATGAATGATCAAAATTTTGAGTAACATATTAATATCAAATTTTGTGTAAAAATCAGTAAATGTGCTACTAAAATATTACAACTGTTGTAAATGGTGAAGATTCTATATAGAAACTGAGTGTGTTTGAGTAGTATAAGATGTTCAAAAATAGGCTAGAAGATATGATGGATGATCACAGAAATGGATAGCCCAAAACAACAATCACTGACAATAATATTAACAAAGTGCAAGAAGCATATGGACCAACAGATGATTAAGTATGAGATTGATAGCTGAAGAATTTCAGATTAATCAAGAAATAGTTAGGCCAATTTTAAATAAAGAATTGGGCATGAGAAAGATTTATGTGAAGTTTGTGCCTCAGATCTTAATGGATGAACAGAAACAACATTAATTTAATGTTGCAACTGATATTTTTTCAAATATGCATTTGCTTCCAAAAGTAATTATGGGTAATTATGAATGATAAAACTTGGTGCTTTCAATATGATCCAAACCTTCAGAGCAAGCAATGAAAATCCCTGGACTTATCATATCCTAAAAAGGCATGCATGGTATTGTGTTTCTTTGAGAACAATGGAATAATCCACCAACAAATTTATGACCAGAGACAAACAATCAACCAACAATGTTACTTAAAAGTACTTCAGAAATTATAAGATTCTGTTTAAAGAAAAAGACCCAAATTTTGGGCTGACAAGTAGATCTTTCAGCATGACAATGTATCAAGTAATAATGTGCTCATTGTGAAAAACCCTTTGGCCAAAAAATAAATTACACAACTAGATCATCCTGCCCATTTACCTGGCATAGCTCACTGTGATTTTTAGTTATTTCCAAAATTAAAAACTGCACTGAAAGAACAAAATTTTTCTTCTATAACTGATATCCAACAGAATGTGAGACAGTTGCTCAATTATATTTCAGAAAACTAGTTCCAGGTATAATTCCAGAAATGGGAATGCCATTTTATTCAGTGTATAGAAGCATAAGGGGACTACTTTAAAAGTGACAGTACCCACTAGTGTACATTTCCACATGTATATTTAATAAAGATGCATTCTGGGAATTAAATTGTCACATCACATATAATTATTCATATTGTGAATTATTTTATTACATATATTCCCAGTAATTAATATTATGTAATACATGAGATTAATAATTAAATTAATATGTGAATTGAGAGTATTTCATTTATTTAATAAACCAATAGTTTGAGTATTAATCTTGATGTATAACATAATATTAATCACTGGGAATTTTTATATTTATGTATAGATATTGTAATATTATAGGCAGTGACTAACTCTGACCATGCCAATATTATATGCTCTTTAAATTTAAAATATATTAATTAATGAAGAAATAATATTTCAGTTTGCTATGTTTTTTGCATAATAATAACAAGTATTTGATTTATTTAAATATTTTCTTTATTTTTCAAATATTATTTTAAACATTATGTGAATATTTAAAATGTGTTATAATTTGTTAAGAGTTGTAAAAGAGAGAAAAAATTATAAAATCAAATAAACAATTTTTTTTATTCTCTCTCCTCAGTAATTTTAATTACCTACAAGTTTTAATTTTAGTTTTGAAAGAGTATTGAGAGAAAAAAATTCTCTTCAGTAAGTTTTTTATCAAATTTTAATTTTAACTCATAAGAGAAATAAATAAATAAAGTTTTAAAAGAAAAGAGAAAAAAATAAAACATTTTGTTAAATTTTGTTTTAGTTGATTAGAATTTTTTTTTATGTATTTTTCATCTTTATCTCTTTCCAATATAATAGGCTCTGTTTATCAGATCAGCATTAACTGATTGTCTTGTTTTTCTTTTGGCATAAGAGAAAGACAAGTGCAGGGAATTTTTTTTTGAAATGTTGCACAATAAAAAAGGAGGGAAATAACAACAATAATTTTTTTGTAAAAATAAACTAATTGGTCAGTGTTTAATTTGGTCATGCAGGAGACAGGACTGTGATTGGTGGAGAACAGGATTTTTCCAAAAATAGGTGGAGGATATATCAGTAAACCTATGTCTTGTAAGAAGATATCAGTCTTAATCAAGCTGTTGGTAAGCAAAGTAAGAAAAGTCTTGATCAAGCTGTTTAGAAGAATAGTAACTCCTGACTTACCAGTTCATAAAGAAAAAAGCAGAAGTTTAGTTGTAAAAATGTCTTCTAAAATAAAGTTGAAGACAAATATGTGCTAAGTATAACATCATCTACCTCCACATAATCAGTTCACTAGAAAAGTGTAAAGGAGAAAAATACCCATGATGTAATCTGCAATAAGCCACTGTTTCCAACTAAGAGCAAGACTGCCCCTAACCTTATGTATTTAACTAAACATGGAAAATTATTAAGAAAAATTGATAAATTCATTATATGTTAGTCTGACATGGGAATAAATAAATTCATTTTGTGTGAACCAATAAATATTGTATGGCAGAAATAGATAAATTACGTGTGTATTACCCTAGAAATATGTGTTAATGGAGAATAAGTCTGGAATGAAGAAGCCTTCAAGAAGAAGGCCAACATAGAAAAATTAAATTACAAATGCTCAAGAAGTTCTCTAAAGAAAAATAAGTCCATGGTAAAAAGATACTTTAATGTGCACATTACATTTAAATTTATAAAGAAATTTTAAAATTAAATAATATTTGGTAATAATGTTATTAAGTATTTTTTGTTTTATGGAAACATTTTTTTTTCTTTTATATTATTTTTTCTCCAAAATTATAAGAATGGTTAACCAATTTAAAATTTTGCCTTGATAGGTATTTTTTTATAAATAATACTTAGTCATAATGGATAATTTTTCTTATTGTAACTTTTTTTTTTAAAACAGGTTTTTTTATTCACTTGATTCCTTTTTTCAAAATCATATAAAGTTTTTAGCTAATTAAAATTTTTATCTTTATTGGAAAGTTGTTTTCCAATTTTAGCTATTGAAAGGGAAACAATTCTATTTAACATTAATGTGAATTTATTTAATGAGTCAGAGTTAATGATAAGTTAATATTATTTTCCATATAAAACTAAATTTTTGATACTTATGTATAAGTTTGAATTATCATATTATGCCATTTTTTTAAATTTCTGAATTACTAATTAGTTAATTTATTAAATAATAGTTTAAAATATTATAGTTTTAAAGTCTTCATTCCTCCAGATATCTGGTCTATGTATTGGTAGTGTGCGTGACTTGGTTTTATTTCAGTTTAGTGTTTTAGGGATTTTTTAAGATTATCCCAGTAAAATTATTTAAATAATGCAGAATAAGCTGCCACATTTATATTTCATTGTTCACAATGCAATTCCTAGAGTCTTATGATCTTGAGATACCTCTAGAGATCATAATGATTAGTTATATGGATGTAGGGGTTTATGTTTGGACATCCAGATGACAGCTCTGAGAGGTAGCAAAGGTATTATCTTTAAAACTCATTCACTGCATTTTGTTTTTCAAATTAAAAATTTAGTTTATTGTTGGCCTGTACATTAAGGGTACCATATTGCCAGAGAATTGATGATGATCAGCATGCATTGATATGCCATTATTATGCCCCAAGTTTGGCAGTGGTTAGATAAGTAGTTTGTTTATAATTTACCTCTTTTAAATCCACTAATGAGTTTTTGTATGTTGATTGATGATTATTATTAACATAATTGCTGGTGATATTATAGGTTATTAGTAGTATTATTACAGCTATTTATAGTTTTATTATTTGTTGATTTCCTGTTCCTTATATTTTTATTTCTTTTGATTATTCTTTAATATTTGTATTATTTGGGGAGGATAATGTAATTCCCATCTCTCCACAGTCATCTTTCCCTTACCTTACAATAATATTTATAAAATTGTATTTTATATTAAAAATATAAGAAAAGGGAACCAAAAAAAACCAAAATTATTTTTTTGTTGGTATTTGTTTTTTTGGGGGTTTTTTTTTTTTTTTTTATTTTTTCTTTCACGGCCCCCTTCTGCACCAATGTTCCAAATGACATCATGGTGAAATCATGATCACAAATAGCACTTTTTTTTGTAAAGTGCATTTTGCATTTTTGTAGATTTTTGTAATGGCTGAAAAGTTGTAACAATGTGAAATTTTGTTTTCTTTTAGGGAATATAGCAGGGACAACAATTGTATTGCTTGAAACAGCTAACAAGTGAGTTGCTCTGGAAAAACACAAATTTACAAGTGATTTAATGGATGCATTAAATTCAGCATGTTCAAGCATGGTGAGTAAAGTCAAATGTCAAAAATGTTAATTTTTTTTGGAAGCAAATGAAATTGTCACTCAGAATTCATTCATAATGATCACACATTTAAAATCTCTTAAGTTCTGAAACTTTTGCTTGATACAGTAAAATGTAAACATCCCATTTTGTAGCAATGTGAGAAATGTATGTTTCATGACGTTAGTGTACTAGCACACAAAGCTTGAGTGTGAAACAATTTTCATTTAAATGCAAGACCCAGTTATCCATCCACCACATTTGCTCAAGCTTGCTCTGTGCAACTTTTTTTTAATCTCTCAAATGAAATAATGACCCCCTTTTTTTTGAAAACTTAGAAATGGTGAAAAAAAATGGCAGAGGCATGAAAATGCATCACTTTTCAAGTGTTTCCATGCTATTTCAAAAAGTGAAAACATGTTCTAGACCAGTCCCTTGCGTTTAATAGACTATACTTTGAAAGAGTTTCAATTTGCATCATCTAAAAATAATTATACAATTTTCTACTATAAAATTAGTTATTTTAGGGTCCCCTCCCTTCATAAAGCATTAAATACAATCGTTTTTCAAAATAGAAATACTGAAAGAAAATGCTAAAACTTTTGCCTAGATTAATGATACAAGTAATGAAAAAAATATTGATTTTAGTTTGTAAGGAAAAATATATGCTTTGGCAGATAAGTTTTATCAGCACAAAAGATGGCCATAAAATGATTTAGTGCAAAAGCAGAGCAACAGATTCAATATCTCCTTTATCTGGTGTTCTGTCATTGCAAAAATTTCCAAAAGATAAAGCATTTAATTATTATATTTTACTGACGTTTATTCAATTACATCTTATATTAAATTGATAGTATACATATATATATATGTCCACAGATGGCGTTCTACCAAAAACACCGATCAAGCGTATGTTTTGTTTACATAAATGTCAGAGTAGTATTCACTATCTCTAACTATAATTCCACTTTCAGATCATGATTTCAAGCTAGTTGCTATCATCAGTGAAAAACTGGAATAAAGAAACTAGATCTAAACACAAACTCTGAGCGTTTATGAATAGAAATTGTTTCATAAACGCTCAGAGTTTGTGTTTAGATCTAGTTTCTTTATTCCTGTCTTTCACTGATGATAGCAAATAGCTTGAAATCATGATCTGAAAGTGGAATTATAGTTAGAGATAGTGAATACTACTCTGACGTTTATGTAAACAAAACATACGCTTGGTCGGTGTTTTTGGTAGAACGCCATCTGTGGACATAAATACAAGCGTTAGCAAGTTTTTTAACTTGCATTTTTGTTTATCATATATATATGTTAAATTGGATATAGTTAATAGACAATTCTTTTACAATTAATTAATAATATCTTTGTTTGATTCTAGTTAGAAAAGTATTTAAGCATAGAATTTACTCACAGTCTTCATATAAACTTGTGATTAGAAATCGATCAAGATGGGAGAAAGAATAAGATAATACAGTTTTCAGTTATGAGTAACATTTACTTGGTAATCAGATAAATATAGTTTAGAAAAAGAAGCAGCTTATAACAAATATAATTTATGACATGTTTGAAGGCAGAAGGACAAAAAATTTCTTTAAAAAATGTATAGATTACAACTACTTGACTTATATATTCTATTAGAGAAAACAACTGACTAAGACAATTACCACTTGTAAATAAAAGATTCTTCTTATTATTTTTTTAGCTGCATACCAGCAAGCAAAAAGACTTGTTGTGTTGTAAATGGAATTACATTTTTTTCTTTTATTTGAATGTACAGATTTATACACACAATGAAATTTTTATTAATATTTAAGCAGTTGTTTAAAAAATAAAGGTAAAAAAATTTTGAACAATAGAACACAAAAGAGGCTGCATATCAATTCAATAAGAGAACATCTAAATTGGCCTGCTTATTTGAAATTGATTTGAGTAATGGAGGGACTTATAGAAAATTGATCATGAAAAGATTTTTATCAAAACATAAAACAAGTTATGAAGAAAAATAGAGTTTATCATTTTCAACCATTATCAAGCCACTGCAGGATGAAGGTCTCTCCAAATTCAATCCATCATTTCCAATCTCAAACCTCTCTTCTCCACATCATCCCAGACACACCTTCTTATTCCATCCATCCATCTCACATGCAATCTCTTTCTAGGTCTCTTACAATCTCTTGGAATCCAGTTTAAGATTTCAACTGTCTATCTATTATCATATCTTCTAACAATACAGTCAATCCAACTTCATTTCAGTTTCTTAATTCTTTCAATGTTCTCAGTGACACCTGTTTGTTTTCTTACCGTGTATTTCATTTTCAATCTCTTCTTGTTATTCCTAACATATATCTCTCCATACTTTATTGAATGGTTTGAAAATAAGATTAATTAGCATTAAATTTAAAGGCAAGAGGGAAAGAATATTAAAAATGTTAAAAGTTGAATTCAGCTAGATGGATTAAATGATGAATCAAAGCAAAATCACCAAACTGACAATCTTAGGGAACCTAATAAAAATGACCATGAAAAGATGAAGTCCCTGTAAAAAATTGAATACCAAAATTTTCTTACTATAATAGAGAAGATTACAGATTTAAAGATAAAAAAACCTGGATGTTGTAAATATATCTTATAAAAATGTAAAACAGATAGATGTATGATTAGATATTTTAAGGGTTGTAGGACACAATTTTTGCAAAAACTTTAGACATACAAAACAAGAAAGGAATTATCAAAAAGTTGAATAAGGACGCAAAAAGATCGAGATTTTAGAGTTGGGGTTTTAATCTAGACAAAAACTTAAGAAAAGTTTTATTGACAGTCTGGAAAATGGTGATCTGGAAAGATATTAAGTCTAGTTACAATGTGGTGAACAAAAAATCTTTGGGAATGAAAGAATCGCTCTGATAGGAACAACAGACACCCATGTGATCGTTATTAATAAGAAAGCAACCCAGATCCTAATAACAGATAATATAATATTGTTTATATTAAACGCAGTCATTGATTGTGAAGGTATATTAAGTTTTACAGCAAAACATATATATATATAGTTTGTACCGTGTTTTAAAATTAATATTAATTAACATTTCTCCCAACTTTTCTTTTTCCACTTTAGAGCTGTGTGACGTCAGTAAAAGGAAGCTTTGAACTGTTCTTACTCGTTCCAGATGTCTAAAATTGTAATTCAATGCACAAATCAAAGTTAACATAAAACTGGTAGAAGATCCTTTTAAATTTAAATACTGTAAAAGGAAATGTCTATTAGAATTTTTCTGAATATTTATTATTACTGTCTTTTTTTTCTTTCTGTGGAAATTTGAAAGACTACAACTTTGAAAGAATAAAATGAATAAACTAACCAACAATAAAAACCTGAATCATCAATTGTGTTATTCCTTCTCATTGCAATAGAATATATTAAAGTTGTTGCCGATAAAATAAAATTCTTGGAATAAATAAAAAATTAAAGTTTTAAGTGTATCTGCATTTCTGTATAATATTTGGAATAGTTTGCTTTACAGAATATTCTTGAAAAATGTTATCGAAAAAATATAAATAAATGTAAGTTTCGTCAAATTATATTAAGTAATACCTCATTAATTCTGTGCCATTTATTTACGAATATCCTCAGTATAAAAGATTCTTGTTATCATATCAGTGTCCAGGCTTTCGAAAGTAAATTGGATTAGCTTGGACATTTTTCCAGGTTCCGAATAAGCTTAGGATGCATAGTTAACCTAACGATCTATCCAAAATTGGCCAGTAAATGGGTATCTATTTATTGTTATATAGCAAGTAAAACAATGACAATCCATAAAAAATACTCATCTGGCCAGACTGATGAATAATATTATATATATTTCAGAAAGTTGTTGAAGATATTTTTTACACCGTAGGAAAGTTAGTTGAAGGCTTTTATTTTATTCCAATAATTAATAAAAAATAAAAATATAAACTAATTATACTTATGAAAACTGGTGCTAAATAAGAATATACTTGCCTCCAACATTATTTTTAATTTTTGTGATTGTGATATTTGAAATCGACGTTTGGAGTCAGAGATCAAGATGTGATACAAGTTTGATGATGAAAACTTTAATTTGAATCAATTACAAGCAATAACAAAAATGTAATCTTTTTGGATTCTGAATTGATAATATGTTAATAAGGGTGCTGTTTTTGCAAATTCAAAAGATGATACATAGAGTGCATTTCATATGTTCAATGCCATATACAAATATTTTGGTTTAGCAATTTTTTTATTACAAAGTCATTAGATGTTTAACATTCTAAATATTCTGCAGGATGTGGATTTTTTTCTTATTCAATCCATTTTTTTCTATCAATAGCTTCTTTTTTCTGCAACAGTCCACCAAAGTTTTGCATTTTATTCATCCATATCACATTTGGTATTTTTCTAGTTCTCTTAAAATCTCATCAGATTAAATTTAAGACTGCATTTAGCAATATAGTTCAGTCTTTTAATTTTTTCAGTAATGTTGGTGATATTTGTTTTTTTCTTCTCTAAACTTATATATTTCACTTTTTTATCTTATAATTCATTAAGAAGTATTCAATATCTAAATTACTCATCTATAAAGTACCAAATAGCAGATTTGCAATAAAGCCTTGGTGGAATATATTTAATCAAACCCTTTTCAAGTACATAGTCATATTTTCTTATAGACATTAAACTCGATATCTGCAATGTTTTTTATAAACAATAATATTTTGTCATAGAAAGAAGTCAAATGCATTATATCTTTCACTAAATGACTTTCATCTTATTATATTTGAAGCCAATGATCAAAAATTTTATGCAAAAGTCATTCATTCTTCCTCTCAAAACTCTTCACTGTATTTTAAATCATGAATAATTGCAATGCTTCTCAAACTACTCTGTTATTGCAAGAATCAATCTTATTTGTACAGGCAACAATATAAGGATTATGAGCATGCTAAATTGATTTTAAAACTGCATTTGATCTAATAAGTTGGCAACATTTATTAAGTACAATTTATCCAAATCGCTTCAAACACTTTTTTAACAAAACTCTTTATTTGTACATATACATACACCTACATTTCAACTGACCTGCAGTCTTCTTCAGAGCAAGTTTATTTTGATCTTCTAATTTTTTTTTTTACAAGATCAAAATAAACTTGCTCTCAAGAAGACTGCAGGTCAGTTGAAACATAGGTGTATGTATAAATACAAATAAAGAGTTTTGCTAAAAAATGTTTGAAGCGGTTTGGATAAATTGTATTTATAGGATATTACGGCAAAAATAAAGAAAAGTGTGTTTTTGGTAACATTTATTAAGCATATTGCATCAGTTTCTACACTGTTACTTTGGAATTGCATCAACAAATAATTAAATAATCCCATGCATCTACTCACAAGTTCCAACCCAATCACAACAACCACTAATTGTATATTTTTTGACCTACTAATTAAATAAATAAAAGAAAGCATATAGCTTTTCTTATCACACCAGAATACCACCATCCACATCACATTTTTTGTTAATCATGTTTCTGATAATCTTCAGAAAAATCAGGAATATCCCCTTGAACTGCACATTATAAACCAATTCCAAATAATGATAGAACTAATATTACAACCGCACAAATCATCCAGATGAAAAGTGTGCACAGGCTATATAATTTTTTACGAGAAATTCATCCTTTCCTCCTAATAACCCTATCAATATATTCAAATCACATTTTAATTATTATTTACTAAAAACGAAAACATTTTATACAAAATTACATTATCCTGTTGTGAAAACTTGTGTAATTAAAGCTATGCTTAGTGGAATCATTGCTATTATAAGCTCATGGATAAGAATATTTAAGATTACTGTGAAAAAGTTGATTTCTGCAATCAAAATATATATATTAAGACAGCATGTTTTCTCCATTCTCAGAGGAAGTCTGAACATCCCATGCCCTAAACCCTTTTCATTCTTCATAAGAGCAAAAATGTTATAATGCAAACTAATTAACCCAATTTTTAAACTATACAACTTCCAGTTTTATTTTTAGCTAATGGAAGGTTCACTTTCCAGATCAAGTCTTTGAATATGCTGATCTTTTGGATCTCTATACAATGTTAAATCTCTAATTGCTACTTCATTTAGAGATTTGAAGATGATATATTATCATAGATGTTTATGGACATCTATGCCTGCAATCAAATTTTTAATTAGATTCAATGATTTGTTCATTTCTCAATCATGATCAGACTAAGCTCTATCTCATTACCCATTTTATGTTAAATCTCAAATTTATAAGTATCCCATGAAATAGATATCCAGAACAAATGCTATACATTTTTCAAATGTGCTCATACTTCATTCCATTAAGGTTATTTGTGTTCCACAAATACATAATCAATCTCAAGCAATTACTCTAAAAATGTAGAATGCTGCCATTCCTAGAATTCATCTGCAATCATTCATACAACAAACCCTATGTGAATTATCCATTGTTTCATTGTATTTATAATTAAATAATGCAATCTACCAATAGAAAGAGCAGAAATACCTTAAAATGTTTACATAGAAACATTTATGAACAAAAATTTTCTTCATTTGTGCACTAACACAGTGTAGACTCCCACCTTAAATTTATCTGTAGTAACTACAAACTTAAAATAAGACTATGCATTAAAAATTGTAAGATTTTCAAAGTTACAATGTATTGAAATATTTATTAGCTATGCAATTATACATGCTATTAAAGAAATTATATTTCTCTTCAGAGATACATTTTCTGGATTAATAATATATTGCAACCATGCAAGGTGTGTTGGCATTTGAATTTGAAGATTTTGCTGAAATGAATATAAATAAAAAATGAAAATAAAATAAAAGCATGTTTGATATAGATACAAATTAATGTATAGAATAAATATTTTATTGGATTAAACTTAGAAAGTTGTATTTTCTTGAGGCAATACACATTGTTTTTTTTCTTTCAATTAAAAAAGAGCAAGTTTAAATAATAAAAGCAAATACCAATTGTAAATATTGACAGAAGTTCTGCAAAGAAGAGATTGGTAATTAAATATGGCCATGATAACTACAAAAAAAAAAAGAACTTTGAGAACAAAAATCTAAAGAAAGATAAAAGTTTGAAGAATGAATGTGAGTGGTATTCAGCGTACACGTGTATAATGAGTTTTCGGAGGGATATAAAAGGAATGAACATAAATAAAGAAGGGTCTTTTGTTTTTCAGATTTTTCACAAGATGTTAAAATACCCCATGATAGCCACTGATATTCATGTGGGTGACTAAAGTGTCCATACATCACTGATCATCCTGTTCCCTCGAACCTACTTATAATGATTTAGAATAGTGAAGTCGCTATCTGCCTAAAATAGAAGCCTCACATCAAAGATACAAACAAAAATATAGATCACAAAGAAAACCTCAGGATTATATGTATTCCTAAAGAAATATTTTACTAAAAAATCTTACTGCCCATCTCACATAAACCAGGAGAAAGGAAAACATAGTTTAATAAACCATAATGAAATATTTATATGGTTAATGAATCCAAGAAATAATTTTGCTATGATCTTTTTTTTTTTCTTGTTTGTTTTGCTTTTATTAAATATGCTCATAAATATAAAAAAGAAAAATGAGAATTACAATGTGTTGTTTGTTTAAGCCTCATAACTGTATTCTTCCAGCAATCTTCTTTGAGAAATTCAGCTGTTGACGCCAACACAATTTTATTATATTTTTAAGATTTATTATTTGTGAGGTCACAATATAGATATATAGTATATTTGCATTAGTTTGTATAAATATTATAGAGATAAGTTAATATATGGGTGATTTGTTCATATTATAGAGCAGGGGTGGGCAAATAGCGGCCCGAGGGCCACATGCGGGCCTCCAAGACTATAAGGAAAATCCATCTTGAACTGAGATTTTCTTCCTGTGCACGACCGAAGATTCATCTATTATTTTCCACTAGGATGGCCACATCAATACATATGCACAGTGCAGATACTATGTGCAGGGCTTTTCCAGTTGATTTAGTTAATTTCAATTTTGTCTTTGCATTAGCAAATATATACATTTCCAACTTTAGTGAAACCATGAACCCTTCGAAAAATCGGTGATGAATGTCATGTGTTTAATGAAGAATAGACAAACAAATATTTTTTTGGTAATACAGGGAATAAAGCAGTGTGTTTATTGCATCATGAAAAAAAGATGTGGCCCTCTGCTAACCTTTGCTTTTACCAAGAGGCCCCCGATGCAGCCCTCCACCAATCTCTGTGGCCCTCGAGCCAAAACAATTGCCCACCTCTGTTATAGAGGGAGGTTTTAGTATAAAAAGAAGGGGGGGGATTTACCTTCATTGTCGATTTAATAGGAATATCTAAATATAATTCTGGTGCCTAATAAAAAAACAAATTTAAACTATTAAAAGTGACAATATAGGGAAAGTTAGTTAGTTATAATTAGGACCATATTACCTGAAAATATACAACGCTACACTAAAACTTAAAATAGTTAGCTACAATAACCTAGATTAAGTGCAGGCAGGGGAGGTAACAGGTATATCCTTAATATATATATATATATATAAACCTAATCTTGCAGACATTCGTGTCTAATAAATGGCATCAGACATACATAAAATGGTATCATGGCTGTCCAAATGATGGGTCTTGAAGAAACCATGACCTGAGATAAGATAAATAAATGAGAAAACAAGATGTTATTAATGTATTGGCAGCTTGGATTGTGAACACAATATATTGCAATAACATATAGGTGACAATTTTTTTTCCCGAGTGGCAAACAAGGAAAATATGAGTTGTTAATATATTTTGGTAATACATTATTCAGTTGAAATATAATATAAAAATTCTTTTGAATAAAGAGAAGGAGGAGACAGATAATGAAATCTCGCTTTCATTTTCTATCATTTTGCTAGGTAAAAATAGGGTGGAAATAACAGACCGTCATAACTATATAGAAAAATAATGCAAGTTTTTTTTTTTGCTCTATCTGTTTCACAGGTGGTGATGTAATATTCATGCAACAATCAAAAATAATAGCGAGGGGAAAAGGGGGGGGTCAGTGAATGTTAAGTGACAAAATAAAATATATAGTAAAATTAATAGTATTAAAGAAATTTGTAAAAAAAATAAAGGAATATATAGATGTAATTTTGACACATTGACTATATATATATAGCACTTAAAGGAAAATAACATTGAATGAGTATTAATAGTTCAGTATCGTATATATATATATATTGTAAGGAAGTGCATGGAATTGATAGAGGCAAAGAAGTAAAAATGGCCGATGATAAGGAAAGAGAAAGAAAGAACAGCATTGAGCCAATAATAAGGTTATTTCAGGAGCTCATATTGGAATGGAAAAAGAAATTAAAACAGAATTGATGGTGGAAATTAAAAATCTCATAGGTGAATAAATAAGGGAAATAAAAACATAATTCAAAGGGGTAGAAGACAGGCTAATGAAGGGGGCAGAGAAGGTACTAGGGAAAGAGATATAAAAAATAAGTAAGACAGAATTAGAGTTGGGAGGGCAAGTGAAAGACAGCTTTGTTGAGACAAAAATAGAAGAAGAGGAGGTCCCAGAGAAGGTGATTATAAAAAAGGAAAATATACCCACTGTGATAAATCAATGTTTGAAAATAAAAATGTTCTATTGACAAGATAGTGAGTTGCCAGTAGAATATATAAAAAGCTTAGAAAAATATTTTTCTATAAATAAAATGGCAGAAGACATGAAACTAATGGTGCAGCTACTAATTTACAGGGATTGGCTCAAGTATGGCGGGAGAGTCCTTATTCGAGAGGCCAACAAATTTTATACAATATATGCAAGTGCTAACCAAAAACTATTAGAATGAGAACCACCAGGAAAGAATAAAGTTCAAAGTCTTGCAAAAGAAATGTAGAATGGAAGAACCATATGCACTTTTCTTGCAAAAGGCAGATTGCACAGCTGAGGGCTTTAACAGAATATCCGATGACAGAGAAGCAAATCATCAAGTTAGTGCAAAGAAATTTCCCTACCCCAGTGGGACAGCTACTAATTGGAAATGGGTGTGAGAAAGTAGAACAAGTAGTGGACTTACTGGGTGAATTGTACAGCAGTAGATGCAATAATAAGTATTGTCTATGAGAGGTGAGCCTCAGTTAAATACCATTACATTGATAGATATCCCAGGTCCTGGGAACAAAGGAAAGGGACCCTCAACTAAAATAAAAAAAATAGTAACATGGTCAAGATCTCCAAGACCAGAGGAAACATATAGAAATTGGGATGGGCATCCTGAAAAAGATCTGGACATCAAGTGAAAGGATTGGTGTGAGCAGCACATGGAGCAAGCTGCACAAGCAGCATCAAGTTACACTAACAAATAGATAGTAATAATTTAAAAGGATGGATTTTGTGAGAATGACTTTGGATTTTTCCCTGAATAAAATGAAATTGGTTACACATTAATGAGCTGGGACTGAACATAGGTAGAAAGAAATAGATGTAACTGATAGCATACCAGAAAGCTGTAATATGGATTAAGGAGGTCGGATGAAATGATGTTTCACAGTAGGACCATCTTAACACATGTAAGTCTCCAGAGAGCAAGTTCCCAGATGGATGGGGGCAGAGCTTGCTGCTACATACCTACAATTCTTAAAAAGTGTCAGGTCCATGTGTAGGATAGCGAACCATTGCCAAGATATGTTTATACTAGTCTGGAAAAATTAGATATCCCATTCCATTAGGAAAGTAGTCTTAACATATATGCACACTCAAGGTTTCCTGCCTATCAGAAGATAGTGAACTATTGCAATATATAAAAGCATAAGAATAGCATTAAGTAGAATAAAAGAACCAAAACACCTAGTTTATTCTCATCATTAACCATTGGGAGGTATTGCAACTGTGCAAGGTGTATTGGTAGCTGAAATTGAAGATTTTTTTGAAATGAATATAAAGGAAAATAAAATAAAAGTATGTTTGATATAGATACAAATTAACGTATCGAATAAATATTTTATTGGATTAAATTTAGAAAATTTCATTTTCTTAAGGCAATACACATTGTGTTTTTTTTCTTTTAATTAAAAAAAAAGAGAAAATTTAAATAACAAAAGTGAATATTGATTGTAAATATTGATAGAAGTTCTTCAAAGGGAGAGATTAGTAATTAAATATGGTCGCAGTAAAAAAGGAATGTGGGTGGTATTCACCGTACACATGCATAATGAGTTTTCAGAGGGATATAAAAGAAATGGATGTAGATAAAGAAGGGTTTTGTTTTTCAATTTTTTCACAAGATATTAAACTACCCCATGTGGGTGGCCAGAATGCCTATACATCGCTGATCATTCCATTCTCTCGAACATACAATGATTTAGAAGAGTGAAGTCACCACCCACCTAAAATAGGAGCTTTACATCAAAGCTGGAATCTACATGAAGAAAAACTGAGGATTATATGTATTATCAAAGAATGATTTTACTAAACAATTTTACTGGTAAGAAATTAGATTTTTGAACTTATATGCTTATTGAAATAGCTTTATAAAATACTCATGTGTCACATAAACCAGGAGAAAGGAAAACATAGTCTAATGTAACTACAATAAACTATTTATATGGTTAATGAATTTAAGAAATAATTTTGATATGATAATATTTTTTTTTCTTTGTTGTTTTGCTTTTATTGAATATACTCATAAATAAAAAAAGAGGAAAGAATTACAACATGTCATTTGTTTAAGCCTCGTAACTGTATTCTTTCAGCGATCTTCTTTGAAAAATTCAACTGTTGACGCCAACACAATTTTATTATATTTTTAGATTTATTTGTGAAGTCACGATATAGATATATAGTATATTTGCATTAGTTTGTATAAAAATTTTAGAGATAAGTTAATGTATGGACGATTTGTTCATTCACATTATAGAGGGATATTTTAGTATAACATGGCAAAAGAAGAGAGGAGACTTACCTTCATTGTCAATAGGGATATCTAAATAGAATCCTGGTACCTAATAAAAAAGCAAATTTAAACAATTAAAAGTGAAAATATAGGGAAAGTTAGTTAGGACTGTATTATATGGAAATACCCTAAAACTTAAAATGGTTCACTACAATAACCTAGATTAGGTGTGAGTGGGAGAGTAATGGGTATATCCTTAACAGATATATATATATATATATATATATATATATATATATATATATATATATATATATATATATATATATATTAACCTAATCTTACAGCTGTTCATGTCTAATAAATGGCATTAGATACATAAAACAGTACAATATGGTAATGGAGTCTCACCAACAGATCCAGGACAAGTTATAGTCATTCTATTCTTCTGCCTTATAAAAGAAATTTAGTATGTTAGACATAAACAATAAATCCTAAATAGATAACTAATGCATTAAAACAGGCAAAACTCACTATATATATTGCCACACACAGCAAGCTAGAGTAATCAATGGATGCTGTGTGTGGCAATATATATAGTGAGTTTTGCCTGTTTTAACAACAGTTATACACAAGCATAAGAAGAGGTGGTTATGTGATGTTTATTGGTTTATAACTAATGCATGTTAAATCTGCCTACAGTGACAAAACTGAAGGTCTAAAACCAATAGTAAATCTATATTCTAGGATAAATCTCTACTAGTTCTTCATGATATTTTGTTAATAGTTAAGTTGTTAAAAAAAAATCTATATGCTAAATAAATAAAAATTACAATGGATTTATCATAAGTTAATGCATATAATTTTTAAAAAAGAATAAAAGTTGTAAATATATTATTTGTAATTTTTTTCTGATGTCAATAAAAAAAGTTAATTTCGATCAAAAATCATCCAATTTTTTTCTGTGATTAATTTAACCCATAACCCATTAGGCTTCCCTTTATATAAATAATCTGACCAAAGTATTTATCATTACCAATTTTTTAAATTTTGATATTAGTTTATTTTTTGCTTTCCTCTGACAGCACATATCAATGTATAGATTCTGAACTGTTCTCAGATCTATATGACTATACAAGTAAATGAGCTTTGATTGAAAATATTATTGTGTTTTTATTTTTGACTCATAGCTTTATACTTAACTAGCAAAGTAAAAGATGGCTGGTGGAGGGTTGCATTAGATCCTAAGGTTTAGGTGCAGTGCTCTCATATCCAAGGTTCCTCATTGATGAGAGCCACAAGCTAGAAACTAATCTGGGGATATTGGATGAGTAGGCACTAGATAGAGACTTTAGGCACAAACCTTCTTGTATCCATTGATTACTCTGACTTGTACAGGCTGGCACTACTGTAAGCATATAATTCTGAAAATATAGAATTTATCCAAGATAATAATAACGTTTGAGCATCTTTGATGAAACATTCTGTATAATTATATATTATTTTAAATTAAACATTACTGCTTGTCCTAAAGTTTGTAATGATTGCATTTTACTTCTATTTACACTATATGTTGCACTATTTCCATCATCTAGTTTTTAATTATGGAATGTTTTTTTTTTTAAAAATCAGAATTTATTTTTTAAATACATTCAACTCTTAATAATATCACATAGGTTGTATATGACACAATGTATCTAGTGGTACTATTTTCTTTTCTGCAGATGTTTCTGGTTTGACTGGTGATAGAACTAGCATGTGGTTCAAACTAATGACCTTTAGTCTTTATAAATATGCATTTGAAATGGTTCTTATCTATGAAAGTCTTCATGAATTCTTAATTTTTTCTTAAGGGCTAAGTTAATGAGTGATTTTGAAACAAGCAGGCCCAATTAAAGATGATTAGAAGTGCACAGAGTATTTATCAGAGAAGATAAAACATACATATTTAAAATATTAAACCATGCAATAATGAATATTTGCTCATTTAGGAAAAGTTAAGAGTATTCAACATAGATAAAAAGGAAATAATTTAATAAAACAGTTCATATGATAATAGCAATAATCCCATAAGCCAACCTAATGTGAATATTCATAATGTTCGGAAATCATTCATTAACCTTGACCTTAAGATAAGATGGAGAAATCAAAAGAATCTTCTTAGATACAAATATATCAAATTATTGACTATTGCCTTTGAGAATAGCTTAATTGGTTAGTGTGTTACCTTTAATTCAGTATTCATAGCTCTAAGGATTATTTAATTACTATGCTAGTATTATTATGCCTGCAACATGTGTTATATACTAACCTGTGTGATATACTAACAATTTAATATATTTGAGTAATTTTTGCTAAAAACATTTAGTCCAACATATAAAAATAGCAAAATATTATTGTTTGCTATTCTATGAAAATAACATTCCGAATAAGTATCACTAACAGGAATCTTGCAATCTACTATATGTCTTATTTTTAATTAAAACAATTATTTGCCTGTTTTCATATTATTGCTCAGTACAAATACTATTCAAAGACTTTTTGGAAAAGAAAATATTGTTTTCAGATTTTGTTTGCTTTAATGTTTGATCCTCAAATTGAAAACTTACGTTTATTATTATTATTTTTTCTATTAGTACTATATTAAAGCTCAATTGATCATTTCTGATGTTTGTAATTCATATATTTCCTGAGAAAACAATCATTCAGTTACACACGGGCACGCGCGTGCACGCACACACACATATATATATACATTAAAGTCCATAATTTATAATCTAATTTGAATTTTTCAAGGTACTACTGCATTTCAAAAATCATTTGCTAGATATCATTGACAATATAATTACTTCAGGATAACTACAATGTTTCTCTTCACTGAACTATATAAAATATATTTGATATTATTTAAAAAATATATAAAATTTCTCATTGTATTAATTAAAATATAAACAGTGTTGAATAAGCCATATAATGTAAGATGATTTCGCCATATTTAAACACCCCCCTCCCCCAAAAAAAACATACTTTTCCTGGAAGTATTATAATTTCTTTTCACTTCTTGTTCTTTTATGTATTTTTTTTTTCTCGTATGTTATAGCATCAGCCGGAAAGTGAACCCGCTAACCTGGGACAACTGCTTAGTAAAGCAGATGTCGCTGACCTCTCGACCACCAATGCTTGACACTATATGTATATATAATATTATTTACACCTTTATTTAATCACTTTTCAATGCAATCTAGTAAAATAAATTTTTTTCCTTTATATTTGCTTAAGGTTTCAACTGCCCAGCAGTCATCTTCAGAGTGACAATATTCAAATATATATGACCATACAATTTTAATGGTTACATACATATTGATATATAATTAAAAGAAGACATTATGTACAATATCCTACATTGTATGGTCATGTATATTTGAATATTGTAGCTCTGATGATAACTGCTGGGAAGTTGAAACCACAAGCAAATATAAAGAAATACATTTTATTTTATTAGATTGCATTGTAAAGTGATTAATGAAGGTGTAAATAGTATTATATAAATACTTAAACTTTTTCATATAGTATTCTTCATTGAATAAAATTTACACAAAAATATTTTTAAACATTTAGTGAATTTTTTTTTTTGAAAGCTCAAATTTCTTTCAGCACTTCAATTTTCATTATATATCTTTATATATATGTTTATTCTCTCTCAAAGATATATTGAAATAATTAGGTCACATGATACTCCAACAATATTAGTCCAACAGTTTTTTTCCCACAGTCTACCAATTGTGAGGCAAAGAGAAGTAGCTGCTGAATTACTATAGATTCTAAAATAAAATTTTACATTAGTAGCAGAAAAATACTAAATTAAAAAATAAGGATTTGGGGGCATTTTTAAAGTAAAGAAAATTTCTTCAATTCTGTAGACAAATTTTTTTATTGACTTTAAAAATTTTTCTGTGCGCTTAATAAATAAATTTGAATGTTGAATAATCTTTTCAAGAATGCAAAATTTTATAATCCTATCATTTTGATTTGTTATCTCTAAACGTGACATTAATAAACAATTTGATAAAAAGTTTGCATCACCAGGATGATATATTCCTTTTTTCTCCAAACTGCATAAGGAAACTCTTCTCTCATTATATTTGCATTTCACAAAGAAAAAAGTAAGAATTTACTTAATCATTCTTGGGGACTGCCTTATTTAGTTTTTTTTTTTTTTTACAGCTTGATAAAAGAGGCCAACTTAAATTTTTTCCCTCTGCTTGACTAAATACAAAGATATATAGGGAATAGGTCTCAAGGAAAGTAAATAATTAAAAGTTCACATTGTTGTGATAGAAGTTTGTATTATAAATGAAATTGATTTTAAATGCATATTTCCAAACATCGTGTGGCTTAGATAATTTTCTTTAAATGATGCATATTAAAGCGTTGTTTCTAAACTGAAAATGTAAAAATATTTATAAACAACATCCAAGAGCAATTTACTGCTACTATCTAACAATAATTTCTATAGAAAGAACTATAACTAAAACAACAAGTTATGGAAAAACTATAGAGTTATTTGTAGGAGCAAAAATCGAAAGAATGATTTAATATGTTACATATGTAAATTAATACACTGTACAGGCTTACATACACCTGCACATATATAATGTAATATAAGGGATTTGAACTCAGACTATCACTCAACTCTCCATGCCATCTCATATTACTGACCCTATGTTACAATGATTATTATTATTTACATTTTAATTTATTCTTTTATTTATTTATTTTTTTCTTTTATAATTTTATGTGCATTTTTTTTATAAATAAATATATTTACTTATATTTATAATTAGAGGGGATTTGAACACAGACTTTCAGGCTCCCTTCAGTCATCCACTCCATATTATGTGATCGATACACATGACCACATACATGTGAAAAATATAAATGATCTCCAATATACGTATTTCACGCTGAACCAGCACTCATCAGTTGGTCTGGGTATGAAATATGTATATTGGAGATCATTTATCTTTTTCACATGATATGGGTTTATGTGTATCGATTATATAAGATGGAGTGGCTGACTGAAAAAAGCTTGAAAGTCTGTGTTCAAATCCCCTCTAATTATATCTAAAGCTTAAGTATATATATTATACTGGTATTCAAATATTACTTATAGTTAAAACATATTTTTACAAATTTATTGTTCACAAGACAATTTTAAATAAGTAGGCAAAATAGTCTGTTTATCCATTGGAGGGCAAAGGACTGCCAACACCCCCTTATAGAATAACAGTAATGGAGAAGGCAGTATTCGTCAGTTTTGCCAATTGCCAAGTGATGAGAGTTTGAGTGATTTTTTTATCATTGTTTTATCTATTAACTAATGGTAGCTGGATATCAATTTACTAAACAATATGGTTAAAACTGAGTAAGCTACAGACCAACTATTTATGAGAAAATCTTAAATTGTTTGAAAAGGATTTTCTTTGCCTGAATTCAGCCCTAAGTTGTAGGCATGGCAAGCAACTGTTCTATCAGCATTATGAGTTCTTTCTAAATAAGTATTAACAGACTTTTCAATAATTTTATAGAGATGCAGTTTTTTTTTTTTTTAGATTTACCTCAGGCACCCAAATTGATCGGTCCGGAGCCCCACTCTTTTCACAACTATTTCATAAAAAAACTTAGATATTTTTATTGTTATTATTTACAAAGTGTAGGCTTAAAAAATTATAAATTATCAAAATTAAACTTTTACTGAGAATTTCTTCATATTTTCTGTTGCTCTCTCGTCATTTGCTTTCATTTAATATTTTAGGTTAGTTAATAATGACTTATTAATAATGACTTAGTCATTATGAGTATCTAATGTCCTCCGTCTTTTTGTTTTTCATTATTAGGAACGCAGCAGTTCTGATTTTAATCTTTCATTTTTTTAGACTTCGAAATGCTTTATTTTTTGTTCTTTTTTCTTTTTTTTAGAATGCTAACTCATTTCCAAGTGGTTCCAAATGATGATGCTGAATTAAATAAGAAAGAAATCAGAAGAAGATGAATGGAAATATTTTATCATATGGTTAAATGTTTAAAAAATCAGTCAACTAAGTGGTAGATAGAACACAATAGCATTCGTCCACTAACAATATGGTGGTTGTTGTTGATGATATTACAATTTGTATTTAGCTTCACCATTGCTGGCGTTTTAACGCATTTAGACATATTATTTGTTTAATTGGGAAGTCTACTTCTGCTCCTTCTTCTCTTACTTCTTCTCCTGCTTTTCTTTCTTCTTCTCCTCCTCCTCCTCACTTTTCATAGTCCCAAACTTCTCAGTCGGTAGCTGCTTTATGTTGAGCCAACTGTTATAGATTAGGGGTTGTACTGATATTTGATGCACTGTTTTGCTTTTTTTTTTTAAAAAAAAAAAAAACTTTCTGAAATGATAATATTCACTGGTTTTAGGTAAAAATGGGGGGGGGGGAGGTATTTAGAAAGTATAACAAAAAAATTAAACAGCATTTTAAAATAACTATATATATATATAGTTAATCTATAATAAATATTTGCCAGAAATATTTAAGCTCCTCAACTAATTTAATCGATTTAAAACAAAACAAAACAATATGGTTCTCTTTTCTAAACTTTTTGCTTTAATTAAAAAAAAAAAGAGTGGTCTTAATTATCCAAATGGAGCATTAAATAAAGGCAATGAGTCAATTTTGTAAATGTAATTCCTCCATTCTTTAAATGATCCAGCGATGAGAGACGGCAGTTTAACTCTTAGGGAAAGAGTAATTATATTTTTAACTCTTTATGGACTATTTGATAATTGCCTTTTTAATCGTATAAGTGGTTTAAATGAATGTTTATATAATTTAAACGACATTTTTAAGTTTAACAAGTTTAAAATAGATGCAATTTTTAAAATTATCAACTTAAAATTTCGCACTTAAGAAAATACAATCCCCTCCCCGCCTCCATTTTTTAAAACTTGAATGTTTAAAAGCTATAACTGAATTTCAGCTAGCATTGTGCAACTGGTTCTATTTCTTATACACATATATATATATATATAAATAATTGAATAATTAGAGGGGATTTGAACCAGGCTTTCAAACTCTCTTTAGTCATCCGCTCCATCTTATACAACCGATACACATGAACACATACATGCGAAAAAGATAAATGAATTCCAATATACGTATTCCAAATCCACTCTAAATGGATTTAAATCACCTCTAATTTACATCTAGCTTAAAAAAAATATAAATATTATACATGCATTTAATTATTAAATAATCGACAAGTTTATTGTTGGGAGTTGGGAAATTCGAGCCACGAAAATGGCAGAATTTAAGCCAACATTCATAGACCTTAAACTTGAACTTTGGAAACTGTCATTTTGCCATTGGATCAATTCAGGCAGGGCATTCATGGGTATATTTGCATTTTTCTGTTGATTTGTGTACATTTTTTTTATTGTATACAATGAATAATTTTAAAAAATAAAGACCTAATTAATAGCAACATGTGATACCCCTCTCCTAATTGTTAGGATCAAATAAAATACTTTTTTTTTTTTTTCATATTAGGAAAAAAATACAACTTTTAGAGTCTTAAAATTTATTTAACTTCTGGCTAAAACAAAACAAAACAAAAAAAAAGTATATAAAGTTATATCAAAAGTATTAATATTGTTCAACAGGTAAATGGATTTAGATATGTGGGTATTTGTTTGAATGAGGGTGGAAGAAATGAATATGAAATTAAAAAAAAGAATAATATGGTATATGAGGCATTTACTAAAAGGAAATAAATACTTTGTGGATCTTTGAAAAGAGTATTAAAGAAAAGACTAATTAAATGCAATGTGTGGAGTATATTATTGAATGGTTGTGAACCATGAACAATGAGTAAGAAAATTAGAAACGAATTAGAAGTCTTTGAGATGTGGTCATGAAGAAAGATGGAAAAAAATACTTGGCTGATGAAATGACAAATGGAGAAATTTCAAAAAGAGTAAATGAAAAAAGAAGATTGATTGAGGAAATTGGAGATAGAAAGAAAAACTGGTTTGGACATTTATTAAAAGAAAGCCTAGTATAATGAAAGATGTTTAGGAGAAAATAGTAAGTGGAAATAAAGAAAGTATATAAAAGATTGATATTTCTGGATGATATAAGAGATATGTAGAATTGAAAAACTGGACAATAAAGAGAACAGTTGAGAAATAGATGATTTTGTGATGTGATTGATCTCTGACATGTCCATAGGACAGAATACTATTATTGATTGATTGTGAAAGTCCACAAAAACATAATTATTTTGTATCTATAAAACAGTAACATTTTGCAAACAATGCACCAATTTTTATATTACTATTCAATTTCTGTATAAAATATGTTTATACTGATATATAATATTTAGTATTTTTTTATAATATAATAACACTATAAAAAATTTAAAATTTAAATATTATATATTTTAATGAGACTTCTTATTGTTTGGCTTTCACCAGATTTTTAACATTCAGAATTAAGTTTGTTAGTATAAACTGCAGAACATTTTTAAATTTGGAAAAAGTCAGTCACAAATTTTTTAATTTTTTTTTATCAATTTTATGGATGAAATAATTTTCATAAAGAACAAAACTACAAAACTTACAATGAATGAACAAAGGACAATTTGTGCAACCTAAGAAAATCAATTGCAAAATGAAATTAAAAATTATTATGAACTTGCTTTGATTTAGACATCTCAAGGTTAGATAGTGTCAAATATATATTTACAGAAACATGGTGCAAAATATATTTTTTTTTAAAAAAATTTTCGCATACAGTGAATCCATGAACTACACTGTATCCATTTATTTGACTTCATTTATACACTAGCCAATAAAAAAATGTAAACAAAAATCTATTAAAATCTGGAAATTAATACATTTTATGATGCACAAAAAATAATTTTTCATCTATGAGCACCATATGTAATCATGTTTAAAAAAAATTAAAATTTGTAAATATATTTCACAATATATCTCAAAATGCCATGCATGATCATATTTATTAATAATATTTCTTCAGATTATGTTGAAAGCACATAATTTTATTCTTCTTTTATTATTCTTTTCGAATTTGATATGAAGTATTTTGCATAATAAAATACTTTCAAAGTGTAATGCTAAAAATTTCACAAAATTTTAGAACATACTAAAAGTTTATATCAGAAAGATCCTAATTTCTCAATAACAAGATCACTATAACATTTCTATAAGGAAAAAAGTTATTGAAAAAAAAAAAAATCACCCAGAGCATATCTAATGGTATCGAAAGTTGGACATTTTGCTATTTACTTTAAAAAAATTAAATATGATATAGTTGTTGTTTTAATTGTTCCAGAGAATTAATGAATAAAAAAATATAGAGTAAAATATATGTAAATATGTTAATTCCTCTTTGTTTTTATTATAATCTTAACATATGTGCATGTGAAATCTGTTAGTTTTACTTTAACACTTAACCTGGAACAGTTAGTTTTTATTATCTACTGTTCTAAGTTAAGTGCTTTATAATTAAACAGTTATAAATGGATAACTCCAGATTTTAAATATTTCCATCTAAAACATCTTTTAAAATGATTGCATTACAATACATAACTTACCAGTGGAGGGTTTATTATAATAAGTAAGAAAATTAAAAAGTTTGATGTACTTTGATTTCTTACACCTATAAATGTAAACTGCAGTGCTTTGTTCTCTATATTACATCTAGAGTGGCATTTAAAAGAGAGTTTTTGTTCTTCTAAGTTAAATGCTTTCTAATTAAACAATTATAAATGAATGACTCTGTACATTAAATATTTCCATCTAAAACATTCATTAAAAATATTGTATTATATATGCATACACATACACACACACGCATATATATATATGTGTGTGTGTGTGTTGTGTACTTGCAGTTTAATGAACAATACATATTATATTCTAACCAAAATTTATCAACACAGTTCAAGCTATTATATTTCTATATATATTTGAATGTAAGGGAGTCTTGGAACAAGATATAGCATAGTTTGTGGCTCCATTATACTAATAAGTAATTACAATATTATTTTATAAGATCTAGGTTTACTTTTTATTTGCATAATTAGAGATCTGACCTGCCACATTTATCCCATGATGCATCTCATTTAGTGCATGCACCAAGGTTGGTCATCCCTGCTTATAACTGTTAGGCTCTACAAAAATCTTTTTTTTTCTTTTAAATAAATAATAAAATATTTCCACATATGCTCAGCACTGAAATTACAACCATACAAACAGAATAGTAGCACATAAAATACAAACCAAAACAATTTTTTCTATAATTCGAATCAGAAAATAAAGACAAAAAAGAATCAAATTGTTTCTTGCTTAGAAGTTCATATAAAGTTCAAATAATGGAAATGGTAGTTGGGTCATAAACTATGGATCCTTAGCTTCAGAGTCTATTACTTTACCATTGTTGCAAACAAAAGGTTAGGATAAAAATTATTGAATAGTTTATTTCTTAGGAATTCATAAGAAGTTTGAGAACCAGAAATGGCAAAAATTGGGTTGTGATATATGAACCTGATGCTCCAACTAATCATTTGCCATGAAGATAATTTAACATATTCTATAGGAATTTGTTAATTTAAAAGGAATGAAAATAGGTAGAGAAAAAAAAATCAAAGATTCAAAGTAAGCATTAAATAGGAAATTATAGAATAAATTAATGCTTTGAAATGTTTGTAAAGAATATTAAATAATGATAGAAGGAAAAGTAAAAATTAAAATAAGAATTGCAAAAGCTGAATAGGCTTTTAAAAATATAGATATTATTCTGGATAACTGAAGAGACTTGTTAAGCATTTTATTTGGGTTGTAACTTTACATTGAATAGAAATGAAAACAATTAGAAAAAAATATATACAGACTTTAGAAATGTAAATTTGGAGTATAAAAGATGAAAAAATGGAATCAGAAATGTAGATTGTTTGAAAAAATGAGTGAAAAAATATTAACATCATCATTATCATCACTACTATCACCATCATCTATTATTATTAAGTAATATTAACTAAGGCTGTAACCTTAGGAATAAGCGTCTGAAAAATTCGAAGGTAAGGACCTCTACAGATCTTAAACACAAGCTTACGCTATGAAGATTCCCTCTTTTCTTCATAGCGTAAGCTTGTGTTTAAGATCTGTAGAGGTCCTTACCTTCAAATTTTTCAGATGCTTATTCCTAAGTTTACAGCCTTAGTAAATATTACTTAATATAATAATGTGCGTTTAATAAAAAATTTATAATTACAACTTTTTTATATTATTATTATTATTATTATTATTATTATTATTATTATTATTATTATTATTATTATTATTATTATTATTATTATTATTATTATTATTATTATTATTATTATTATTATTATTATTATTATTATTATTATTATTATTATTATTATTATTATTATTATTATTATTATTATTATTATTATTATTATTATTATTATTATTATTATTATTATTATTATTATTATTATTATTATGTTTCAAAGGATAAACTTTATTAGTGTTCTAAAAGGTTACACAAGTTACATTTGACAACATATTTCTTATATATAAATTGTTTTCACAAAACTGCATATGTACAATGATTTGATCAGTACCTGTATGCTTAACTAGAAGTATCTAAGAGAAAAAAAACAGTTCAATAAAGTCAATGATATTCACTCAATCATACGATTATATTCAATTAGATATACTTCAATTAAACTAAAGCAGGAATGCGTCTAGTTTGTGTCAGTTGACTTTAGAACTGGCACAAGGATCCATGTTAAATATAGTTTTTTTTTGTGTGCTTTTATATAAGTTCTTGTATATTCCAGGTGTCAATGTACTTAGTTTGTTCTGTAATCTTCCTGTCTCTTTCACGTATGGTTTTCAGCTTATTTCTGAACGTGTTTGGATGTCTTCTGGGATTATGATTGTATATGAAATTACACCTTGTACACCATAAGGCATAGAGTAAAAATGTGCAGATTCTTATTTCAGCAAAGACACCCCTTTTAAAAGAGTCAAAAAGGGTTATCATATTGATTTTTTTATCTTTGAGTGAAGTGCTAATGATTTCACGAATGTTTTCTAGACTTGAGCATGAGAAGAAAAGGTGGTTTTGTGTCTCCAAGTCCCTATGGCAAAGATTACATATATCATCTATATCTTTATAGTTTCTTTGATATCTCAAAAAGTATTGTGTAGGAAGCGAGTCCAGATTTATCTTTAGGAGAAAGTCAAAATATTTTGGTTCAAGTGACCATAGTTTGAATTTGCGACATAATTGTTTATTATTAATATGAAGTGGTGTTTGTACATCATCTTGATTCGGATGTAGAAGTTGATAAACTTCCCAATATTTATATTTGACTTGTGGTGGTTTAAAGTTAAGAGTGTGGATTGTTAATAATGGTGTAAGTAGTGTGTTCAGATATCCTTGAAGAGGAGGTGGTCTATCTGTAGGAGTAATCTTGGCAGAAATTTCTAAATATGGGAATTTTTTTGCACATGTAGATATTATGTTCAATGTTTTTTGTATTCTGAAGACATGTATTGAGTGAAGGCCAAGGCCATTTTGTGAAAGGGGTTTTCTTAGGCGTTTTATTGATATTGAGATAATCTTTTTTCCCCAGAATAATTTCCTGCATAAGGAGTCTATCTTATTTGTAAATGCTTTGGTATAAATGATTGTTGGAGTAAAATAAGAGATTTTTGTGATCACTAACATGTTAAGCAAGGCCATTTTTGTATATAGAGAGAGATAGGCTTTGGAGAGTGAATTGACAGTTTTTTCCACTTTCTCTATCAAATTTTTCTGTATGAGCGATCTCATAGGTGAATGTCGTAAATAAAAATTGAACCTGGGGAATGCGCTTGGTCTACCTTTGAAAACTTTAGTAATGCTATTACCGGTGAAGATCTGCCATGCACATGATTTCTCCATATTAAATGTTAGCTTATATTCTTTTGTGAAATTATTAAGTATCTTAAGAAGTTTGGGAATTTGTTTTTGGGATGATAGAAATATTGCTATATCATCCATATATGCGATACATGAGATGTTGTCATTGATTGTAGGCACGTAGACTCCTGAAAATTCATTTTCTATTATTTTTATAAGAGGGTTGATATAGGCAGTGAACAATAAGGCACTGAGAGGTGAGCCCTTCCGATCTGGATGGACTGATGTGGCACTATTGGTGGTGAAGTTTTCCCATTTAGGGAAACATAAATCTCACGGTTTAAAAGCAAGTTAGCAAGCAAGTTTAGATAGGCGTTTGGAACTGAGTATTTCTGCAGAGTTTTAAGAAGAGTACTGATGGAAATCATGTCAAAAAGATCGGAAGAATATCCAGTTGAATAATAACTGGACTGTATTTTTTATTATCTCTAACAGTTTCTATAGTTGACTTGAATAGAAAGGCTGCCTGTCCTGTTGAGGATTCTTTTTTGGCAAATTGCATTTTTGATAGGTTTGGCAAAATGAATGGCTCTATTTTATCTTTTATCACTGATTCTATTATCTTTATGCCAAGGGAGCACATTGAAATTGGACGTAGGTTAGTGGTGTTTGAGATTAATTGTTTCTTTTCATGAATGGCACAAGCATAATTTGATTTAAGCCCTGTATTTTATAGATGTCTTTAGTGAGGTAGGAGACTAGGTTAAGCATATATTGTGCAGTGATTTTATCAATATGTTTGTATACGAACTTGGGAATTCCATCTATGCCAGGATGACATGAATCTGGCATCGCTTCTATTTTTTTAATGAAATCTTTTAAAGAAATTTTAAATTCATTTTCTGATCTATCTTGTGAAAAGGCCATAAGACTTGGTGAGGATACCCTCTGGAATTTTTCTTTATACAATATGTAAAGCCGCTCCAACATAAAATCTCCATAGACAATTTCAGTTTGAACTTTAATAGCTGCTGGGACTCGCACCTGGGAGGTGTGCCTAGCCCCATCTAATGAAGTTTCTGGTATACATGTGTGGGTTATTTAAATATAACCTTTTCTTTTAATGGAGATATATTCTTTAAGCTGGTTTGTTAACTCTTGATATGTCTTCTTTAAAGCAATCAGACAGGGACGATCAAGATTTGATTGAGAAGTGCCAATAATTTTTTATGGGTTTCATCCATAAGCTTTTAGTAGTTTTGTTGGGGATGTTGTTGTCCTGGTAAGATAATCAATGTTAAATGAGAGCAGGCTAGTAAAGGCACACCATGCTTGGACTGGATCCATTGTAATTTTCTTCAACTTGTGAAGATATATATCAGACGTGTGCTCTTCCGATCTTTCTGGTGTGCGTGATGGTAGTAGAACTCTGATGGTTCTTCCTGTATTAATTATTGTTCTATTATCAAAATTAATTTCCAGTGACACTAAAACAGCTGCATGATCAGAGAGGGGAGAATTCTTTAATTGAATGCATATCATGTTATGCAATGATGGCTAATAGAAAACCAGATCTATAAGTGATGAATGTCTACCATTGTTAAATGACATGGCCTTCTCGGCAGAAAGCCTCTTCCACTCATCATCGGAAAGGACAGCTGATGTAACCATTTGCCAGTGAAGGTCTGATATGTCATGTTGAAATCTCCCAAAATAATCATCGATACATAGCATTTGTGAACCTGGAGTTAAGTGTTTGTATTATTATTATTATTATTATTATTATTATTATTATTATTATTATTATTATTATTATTATTATTATTATTATTATTATTATTATTATTATTATTATTATTATTATTATTATTATTATTATTATTATTATTATTATTATTATTATTATTATTATTATTATTATTATTATTATTATTATTATTATTATTATTATTATTATTATTATTATTATTATTATTATTATTATTATTATTATTATTATTATTATTATTATTATTATTATTATTATTATTATTATTATTATTATTATTATTATTATTATTATTATTATTATTATTATTATTATTATTATTATTATTATTATTATTATTATTATTATTATTATTATTATTATTATTATTATTATTATTATTATTATTATTATTATTATTATTAGCAATAACCATAGCAGCAGTAGCAGAAGTAGTAGTAGCAGCAGCAATGGTGGTGCAAAAATTATGAAGTGAAAGAGAAACTAAACTGGATTGATACATATTTAGAGGCAGAAAAATTATAACAGATCTACTGAATCGCAATATTGGAGAAAGTAATAGTTGAAGAAAGAAGTTGAATAATGAGTTTAAAAAGAGATTCAAAAAGTAAACCAAGATATAGGAAAACTTTGTAAGTATGGTTGGACTTTGTACACAAAATCTCTCTTTTACCTAATAATTAGTAATGATAATATATAAAAAATATGAATAATTTGCATTTGAAAAACAGCATTCACAATTTTATGATCAAATCTTTAACTATAAGAAATATTGTTTTAATTGGCAAAAATCTTTAGATTATTTTATTAATATTAATATTTTGGACACTATCGGTTGTAATGGCATCTATGGACTTGTTTTGAAGTTATTGTTTTTGATCCATGATTTAATGAATTTGTTTTCAAATATATTTTTAATAAATTACTTTTGGTAAAGAGAAGTGACTTACATTTTATTTATGACTTGATGGAATATAGGCAGTTTTTTTATGTGCCTTAATTTAGAAATCACTATTTTTCTATATTTGTCTCAAAAATAGATAAAATAATCCTAATGTGATATGTACATAAGTAGATTTTTTTCAGTTTGTGCAACAGATAATTTAATCATGTTTTTTTTCTTCAGAGATATAACCTAAAAAATAATAAAAACTTACAAACTTATACTTATATAAAATTCAACCAATTTTTTTTGGGGGATGGAGGCAAATTTATCCCTTTAATCAGTCTATAACAATATTTAAAAACATGAGTTTTGAAGCAGTCTTAAACATCTTAATTTACTTTCATAAAAAAATTAATATCATTATTCCTACATAAATATCAGTTTTAAATAAACAACATTAATATCTTTGTTCTGTCTTTTAATTCAATCTATTCTTGTGGTAATGCAACAAAGAATATACAAATTGTTCATTATATGATGCAGTTGCAAAAAAATAAATTTATGTTGGAGCAGGTAAAGAATTCCTAGGCTAAATTGCTTTAACTTCATGAAATCTTACTTGAACCCCAATCTATTTTCTGTTCATTTGGCCAACATTGTTTAATAATAGTGGTAAATAAAATCAAGACATATATCATGTGACTTAATTTGATAAGCCTGTAATTATAAACTAAAATAATGATCGTGCTAATAAGTCTAACAAGCTTTATCAATAATTGCCATAGGAGAAGCATTTAAAATCTCTATCTAAAAACTATCCCCATCCTCAAACCAGTTTCAAGCTATTGGCTATCCTCAGTGAGGTACTAGGATATTTCAGACACTAGATCTAAAATAACAACTCAAAAACAGGACTTATCTGATAGTTCACCAGTAAGTAAAAAATCTGAAATTTTCAGCCACCTATATTTCTTCAAATCCAGATATCTAACTTAAATTGTTTAATAATTTTGACTCTGTCTTATGTTATTTGAAAAAATTAGGTAAGATACCAAATAAATATTTTCCATCCTATAGTTTAATTAAGAAACAAATTTTAAAAATCTCATTATTACCAATTGATCTATTATCAGGGTTTATACAGATGCAATTTTGTTTCACATATTGATTTGTATAAGCATTGCAAGAGTATATTATTACTATTGTTGTTTTGTCATCTTTTTCTTTTAGAATTAAAATGGCGATACTTGTTTGTAAATGATTGAAAATGATAATGATCATAGATCCCAAAGATTTATGGATTTGTCTTTGAAAAAAAAAAACATAAAATATTTCTTCAGCATTTCCAATCTTTCAAATATGATCTTTAAGAAAAAGATCATGACAAATAAAATACAATCTCAAACAACTATTATTATTAGAACAATCATGCAAATTAGATCTCCATTAAGAATGGGGATCTGGCAATGAATAGTCAAACCTTTTGAAAGTAGGATCAGAAAACTACTATCACAAAGCCAAAAGACAACACACATTTTCCATACACATTCTGAGAGAACTATTGTCACAGAGCTCCAGACAATAATGATTAAGCTAAATGATTGATGCAGTGAGTCAAGTCCATGTTCAGGAATGGAATCTGCTATAACCAAACATTAGCACAAGATAAACGGTCATAGTACATCTGGAAATGTCATTACTACTCACGAGGCATACTGCCAAGATACAGCTGGAAGTGATAGGAAACTTCTACAGGCAATTGCAGTCCCTTCTGTAGTTCATCCTAGAACTAGAATCTATACTTTGGCAAATGGTAGGAGGCAGAGTATAGCCATTGTAAAATATATTGTAAATACAAGGGTATATTTGTTTTCATATTTGTTAACTTATTTATATGCATTTATGTTTATATATATATATATATATATATATATATATATATATATAATCCATACTAAACACACCAGTGTGTAAACAAAGTTTTGTGAAAGTATGTGCCATAATTGTGCATAAATGATATATTAACATCTACTTAAAATCAAATATCACAGCTTTATGCATCCATATATTAATAAAAATTATAATAATTTTGAAGGTAATACTCATCATGTTTTAAACTTTTTTTAAAAAAAAATTTGCTAATTTACCTAGAGTTGATTACCATAAAATCTGGGTTTCAATATGGAGACCAATTTATTTTTAAAGCTACTTGCAAACATATCAAAAAAAAAAAATTGCCTTACAGAAAAAGTATAAACATAATGGAATTCTTATGAAATTGTAAATAATTCCCCCCCCCCACATATACAACAATAAATCCTGATGGATTTGATCTTCATAGACATGATTGATGTTTTATCAAGATTCAGGACCAGATGTCATTGCACTCACCTGCTTCATTAATGGAGTTTAATGACTACTGATTTATGTAGATGTGGAAAAATATAAAATATGAACAACATAGTTAATGACTTTCAAATTTATGGTTACAGTAACAGAAGTAAAGGACTTAATGAAACCCTTGATTAATCTATCTATTAGGTGGAATTTCTATGTTCCTTTGTGATATTTTATTAATAATTAAGTTGCCTTTAAAAATCCATACGTTAAATAAGAATAAATAAATAAAGCTTCTCTATGCATTTCATCATGATGATTGCAATGAACTGCTAACCATATTAAGCTGGATATCTTTGTCTAAATGTAAATAAGTAGATTGGGTGATTGGATCATGAAAATTTATCATAAGAATTCTTATATTATTAGCCAAAAGATAATCAAAATACTTCTTCCATTTTCCAAGCCATACAAAATAACAAATAAAAGTCAAAAGTGACTATTATAAGAAAATGATCTTTTAATCACTGGCTAGTTTAATGCATAGTAAATTGGCAAATTCAAGAGCTCAAGGTCCATAGATCATGACTCAACTGTTCATGTCTGGTGCTTGAAATTCATATGACCTTTTAAACATTTAACCATTTATTTATTTAATCACTATGACATATTTTTTTAATATTTTTCTCACTTGTTTATTCTCTATAGTGTCTATGCTGTCTATGAAGTTCCACATTCAATTTACTTTCCCATAAAGCAGATAGTGTCTTACATTTATCATAGAACCAATTCTTGTTTTAAACAAATCTCAGACTAGACTTATTTATACTCCAACACCTTAATGAAATTGCTTGCTTTAGTAATAAGAGTAGCTTAAAAATCCAAATTGCTAATTTTAGAATTTAATAGCTATTGAATGGCTTTTATTTCATATCCATGTAGCAACTGTTTGAACAGTTTAATTCATATCAGATGTTGCTCCATTATAAATACTCTTGATATATGTTCTTAATTATATAATCACAGAGTATACCAAATAGAGTTTCAAGAAACTGTCTTGTGAGATGACAAAAATCTAAATAAAAATTTTGGCATTAATAATCTACAAGATAAGATTGCATATATATTTATCTAATAATGGCTAGTTGTTATTTTTTATCACTCTATAAAAAATAGAAATTCATGTTTGAATACCTTTCATGAGGATGTGAGTACGGGTTATTTTGTCAAAGCCAAAAGAAATCCAAGATCACAAAGTCTTAGCAAAGACTACAAAATAATGCACACTGTTAAAAACAAAGCTATTTTTAATCTAACATAGAGCAAGTTGTGACTTAGGTATGCTTATATTTAAAGTATTCTTATATTTAAGAATTATATATATGCACACATAGTATTCTTTATAAGTCATTCAAGAAAGGAAAAGATGCAGTCACAAATAGCTATAAACTACGGTCATGTCACTATTGGCATAACATTATACTATATTACTTTGAGGATTTAAATTTAAAATTGCTTCCATGGGAATAAAAATAATGCATAAGATATACCAAAATATTTGCACTACTATCACATTAATATGGCAAGCAATGGTGGAGCTAGCGGTTAGCATAGCTGCTTCCAAGAAGCTGGCCCGAGTTCGCTTTCTGGTCAATGCTTTGAGATATATATAAAAAAAACAATAGTATAACTTCTTAACATTATACAGATTTGATTCAAAAGTTGATACAAAGATAGAGAAAATAATATCAAAGCTTATCTTCTGGTAAAAACAGATATGTAATGACAAGATTTTGTTATTTTTTATATAAAAGTTAAGAAAATTTACAAATATTAAATTCCAATACTTAAGATTTGCCCATATATTTTGGTTGGAAAGAATAAGTGGATTCATTTTATTCTTTCATAAATACTATATCTTGTGTTGGGAATGAAAGTATTCATTTATTATTAACACTCGTAAAAAGCGCATGCACAATTGCTTGAAAAGGCTGATCTTTAATGTATTACAAATATTAAAATGTAAAATTTGAAATACAAGCATTCTTCATATACCTGGAGCTTAATTGTAAATATAGGAGATTTGAACACAGACTTTCAAGCACCCTTCAACTATCCACATTACTTCATATCACTGATACACCTGACCGCACACATATAGAAAAGATAAATAATCACCAATACATATTTCGTGCTGAACCAGTTGGTCCAGATTATCATCTCCTAATCATATGTGTAATCAGTGCTCAGATTATGGATGGCTGAAGAGTTGGAGGCTGGAGTGGACCTGTCCATTAAAGTATTAAGATTTTCTATATTAATATAAACTGAGCACTGATTATAAATATGTGTGGGAGATGATACTCTGGATCAACTGATGAGTGCTGGTTCAGCACGAAATATTTATATTGGTGATTGTTTATCTTTTCTACATATGTGTGTTTATGTGTTTCAGTGGTATGAGATAGTGTGGATAGTTGAAGGATGCTTAAAAGTATGTATTCAAATCCCCTATATTTACAAATATTAAAATATTATATATAAAAAATGTAACCATTAAACAAAAGCAAAGCTTTCCTTCCATAAACAGATCACATACTATTGCTAAAAAATATATTTTATATATATGCTGAAATGAGTACCTATTGATATATTAATGAGCACATAAAATGTAATAGTGTATATATTTTATAAGCAATTATAAATGACGAATTGTGGAGGAAACTATAATTTTTTTAAATATATAATTTTAATCAGTATAAATATTAAAGAAACAATAAATGTTTTAATTTACAAATTAACTGTAAAAGAGATTTAATTAAAATTTAACTAATAATTATCCAAATGAAAGCAAACTTTGAAATTTAAAATAAAAAATTTATCTAAGAACAACAGATTGAATGGGTTTTATTAATAATAAATAAATAAATTTTGGAGATTTAATTTTGAATTTTCAATTGCAAAAGCGTAAGAAATTTTACCTTAATTAATTGTCAAAAAGATTTAAATATTAACATATATTATGTTAATTATGTGATCTATATACTTTTAATTTGACTTAGTTCAATATTGTTTTATTCATTCGCGCTATCAAACAGAGCCAAATAGACATCAAATCAAACGCATGTATACTAAGTAAAAAATTAAATAAATAAAAAAGTTTAGTGAACAATCCATGAATGTTTCACATTCTGATTAAAATTGGTTTAAAAGTCACTGATACTTAAAAAATAATCAGAGAAATAGATTGAATATTTTTTATATGTGTGCAATAAATACGTGACAAAACTAAACATTTAAATAAATGTTTAAAAATTAAATAAACTTTTATATTAATAAAAATAACGATTAAATTTTTTTCTGTTTTTAATAATCATATGTCATTGTGGTTTAGTTAGAAGATCACGTGACGAAAGATACTTCAGTACAATCATCTAACCAAATAATTGTAAAGAAAGTGATTTATATGTTTATTTTCAAATTAATTACGTTTCTGGGACTATTTATTGTGAGAGAAGTAAAGTTTAAATGTGTTTCAAAATGGAATACAGATGGCTATTTTGAAAAGAATTATCATGTGGTACTAATTAAACTAAATATATCAGTAGTCTTTTTAATATTGATTGAAGCATATTTAAGGATGATTACAAAATGATTTTGGATCATATGACATGACTAGTACTGAATAGATAGATAGATAGATTTCAGTATATAAAATAGAGAGATAGCCATAATAATAATAAAATTGATTGAAATATCTACTAGCAAACTGGTAAAAATTTAGATTCTATAAATATTTATTTATATGATCAATCATATATATATAATTGGCAAGTGCAAATAAACTATGTATTTTAAAAACATTTAATGATATGTCTACTGTTTGATTTTATAAAAATGAAGATATAAAAAAGACTGCACGAATTGCTATGGAATGATTATTCACTTATAGAAAAATGTATTTTCAAAAATTGAATTGAATAGATTGTTTCCAGTCACAGATAAATAATTACCAGAGTTGGGCAGTTTTAATAAAAGAATCAAGAACACAGACATGGATTTTGTTGCCAGGCAAGGGTCAAAAGCAAAGGGGTGATTTATATATTGATTTTCATGATTTGGTCAAAGAATTTGGTTTAATTAACTGAAATAATTATGACAAAATTTAAAATTAGCTGGTTGTCCACATAATATAGTTCTTACAGGAAGGGAGTGAGAGGAAAAGAACATTACTGCTTGTGAAAAATCTAGGAATTTAAAATAACAATTAGTGGTATACAGGCATGTGGAGTGAATTTGCTAAAATCATTTATAGCCTTCTTTTAAATTCAAGATATTATTGTCAAATGAATGCAATGGAAGAATGGCTGATGCATCAATGAGATTCAATACTGCAAATGATATAAAGATAAGAAATCTATAAAAATTTTGGTTTGATAATTAATGTTTTAAAAAATCAAGCTCATTCAGTCAACATATGGAAGAAAATATCATTAGTGACAATTGGCTTGTAGATGATTATAAGCCTTAGAAGAAAATTCATTTCAATATCTTAGTAGGCTTTTAGGTATACTATTATTACATTTAATTAAAGATAAGATAATCCATTATAGAGCTCATTGCAATTAAAGTAATTGTATTGAGGACTATTATATGGCCCAATTTTTGTATTGTATAAATGTGAAACATAGAATTTATATTATCATATTATAATATCACTGGAAAAAGTCAAATGATGCTCAGTAAAATTCTACAAACCTTATACCCATGTTCATAAAACCAATCAGTACATTCTTAAATTTTCTAGGGATAATACTATTGAATATATTATTAGAATACAGACTTTCAAACTTAGTCATCTACTCTATCTTATGTGACTGACACACATGACCACATACATGTGAAAAAGATAAATGATTTCCAATATATGTATTTCATGCTGGACCAGCATTCATTAGTTGCTTCCATATCACCATCTCCAACACATATATACAATCAGTGTTCAGTTTATATTAAGATAGCAAATCTTCAAATTTTAATGGACAGGTCTCAACCTTCTCTACTCTCCAACTCTTCAGTCATCCATACCATTGAAAATCTGATGATAGCATGGTCTTAAGGTCCTACATATGAGGAATCAGAATGACTTATGGCCAACATGATTATGACAACAAAATTGGGAAATAAGGGTTTTGAACATGCCAACATCAGATTTTCAATGATATGAATGGCTGAAGAGTTGGAGAGTGAAGAAGATTGAGGCCTGTTCATTAAAGTTTGAAGATTTGCCATCTTAATATAAACTGAGCACTGATTATATATGTGTGGGAGATAATGATCTGGACCAACTGGTGAGTGCTGGTTCAGCATAATATATGTAAATAGAAGATTACTTATCTTTTTTATATGGTAAAATGAAATGAATGACTGAAGGAAGCTTGAAAGTCTGGGTTCAATCCCCCTCTAATTACATCTAGCTTACATATATATACTATACTTCTATTTAAATACTATTGAATATATTATTGTAAAGACATTTCTTTCTTGGTTTGGGAATATAAATTGCATGAAGTATATCAGACTTCCTAAAAACATTTTATGCTGAACTGGAGCATAGAAAAAGGCAAAATTAATTTACATCATAATGATAATCTCAAAAATACTACAAAGAAGCATTAGATGCTTTCATTAGAAAAATATGAGAATATAATATAATGGAGGTCTTCCAAAAGTCGAGTTTACTACAAAAGAAGTTTTAAAAGAAAACACTTTAAGCTGTCAAATAAACAAACTAAAGGACAAGCAGATGATATATAACTATATTTATAGTTCAAGAACTAGTTGTATAGTCATTATAAAACTCATTTTAACTTTATTATTATTATTGTTTTTCTAACCTTTTAAAAAAATTTCTTGAATTTGGCCATATCTAGTTATGAGTGGGCCCTTAATTATGATGATATACTGAATTTAAAAAAATCTAGAATAATCTACTTTTATGTGATAATATGTTGGACTATTTCCATCATCTATCATTAAATGTTGAATGTATAGAACATTTAAAACTTTATTTAAACTTTTTAAATACAAACAACTTGTTAGTAATAACACACAAATAGACAACACAGGTTAGCAGTTACACAAAGTTTCAAGTAGTATTATTCTTCTTTCTTCAAGCGTTGCTGGCCTGACCAGTAACGATATTAGCATGGTTGTTGAACATGCACCTTTAGATTCTTGAATATCGAATTTTAAGGTAACATTCTAACCAATTGAGCTATTCAGTTAAAGGCTCAGTTAGTTAGAGCGTTGCCTTAAAATTCAATATTCAAGAATCTAAAGGTGTAAATAAATAAAGTTTAAAATTTTTTGTACATTGAATATTTAACGATATATGATGAAAATAGTCCAACCTATTATCACATCTAATAAGACATCATTATAATCTACTTTTGTATTTAAAAGATAAAAATTTAAATCATTTGTAATTTTTTTTATTATCAGCTTTTAAGAATGAAAAAGTCGGTCTTGCATTGGTGGTCGAGAGGTCAGCGCGACTGCCTTGCATTTGCAGGCAGTTGCCCGCGTTGCGGATTCGCGTCCCGGCCGATGCTATGACACTTAAAAAAAGAATGAAAAAGTAATAGCAGGATTTAATTAACTTTTTTTTTTTCTAAGTTTTTTTTTATTATTTATTGTAGAAAAAAAAAAGTTTTTTATTTTTATAGATATAATAAACATCTCCACACTTCCTTATTCTTTTCAAATTCATATAAATAAAGATATAATAAAAGTCAAATGACCCCCAAGATGCATTTCATGCTGAACCAGCACTCATCAGTTGACCCAAGTTACTATCTCTCATATATATCTCTATTATATGCAAAGTATTTATCTATAGTAAATTGTAATCATGATTTTAAATGGATACTTTTAAAGTGATTTAGTGTTTAATTTTATATATGTATTATATATTTTAATATAGTACTTATTACTGTTAATTATATTATATTATGTAGTAGTATTATACAATAAAATAAAAATATTGGATGCCAATATAGTGTATTGTCTATCATTATTATTGATCTATGTAGTCCTTACTATTGATCAAAAGAAAAATTAAGCATAAAAAATATAATCATTATTACTTACATGGAAAATGGCTATTGTATTTTTAAATACGTTTGCATATTGTTGTTTTTTCTTGTAAGATTTGGGCATTTGTGATCATATGAATACTTATTGCACATTCATTTAAATTGAATGAAAAACCTAAGGATTGAAGATTCCCTACAGTAGCATAAGATTCATGCTAAATATTTTAAGTCAATCTCATTATTAATTTTTTTATTTAATCCATATACTGTAATTATTTTTCAGGATAAAGAAAAAGATAATCTTTATAAACTAACAAAAGAAATTATTTTATTTAAATATATAATTTTTTTTTAAAAAGAAAAGTACATAAAAAAATAATAGATCAATTAAGAATTGTTACTTTAATAAAAAAGAAAAAGAAAGAAATTGAATAATTACAACCACAAACAATTATTTAATTTAAACTATTAATGTTAACTAAAACTCAAGCAAAACTCTTATGTTGCGATGCGATATAATGTAGCTACTGCTTATCAGAAGTCAGTCATAACAAATGTTAATATACATTTTTTTTTATTTTGTAGGCTATTTCTCGAGGGGCGGGGAAGGTAGGTGTCTCAAAATAAGATTATGTGTAAATAAAATAAATACCGTTTATAAGTAAATATATATTTAAATTTAAAAAAAAAAATTAAACAGTGCAATAGTTTTAATATAGTATGTAATCATTAAATAAAAAATATTTAAAAATTACAGTTTCTAATTTTACATTCGGAAAGTCTTTTGAAAGTGAATCAAAATCTTCCAGTCGCACTTCTCAATTTTCAATGGAAAGGATCGCTCAATTTTTAACATATCGTGAGACATAAACTTTGATAAATATTAAACACTCGACGGGCGAACCGATTACATGATTGGTCCAATTGGTTCATATTCGACCCTACTCACAGACATATACAAATGTAGACATATCATTATACAATAACTGGTAAATGCTTTGATATAGGAATCATGCAACGTCACACTGCAAAATTGTAAAAGGTTCAATAAATTGATTATATTAGACAATAAATCTATTATTGCCGATATGTAAAAAAAAAAAAATCCTTGAATCTATTTTGACTAAATAATATTAAAATCTATTACAAATTCTTTCTTTAATAGAAGCTATCTGATTCATTATCACTAAATAAAACAAATCGGTCCTATTTTTAATCAATAGCTAGACAGTAAACGAATTTTATATAGCAACTAATAAAGTTTATAAATAAAACTTTCTTTTTTGGAGAACACATTTCTATAACAGAATTTGATAGAATATGCTAATTGAAATGAATTGTGGATTACCATTAAAAATATTCCTGCCGCCACTTCCCATGTAATGAATTAAACAGATAAATTAAACATTTAACTGCGATTTCGCACTCTCGTTGTTTTGTTTAAATAAATTACTTTAAAAACTGTATTATGTTAGTAATACTTGAGTTCAAATCAAAACAAGTAAAAATTGGAAACAGAACTTTTTTTTTTAAAGTTACAATTAAGTTTAGAATTTTTCTTTCAAGTGCCCACCTAACTAGCATCCAATATTAGTTTTAAAAACGGGGTTTTAGCTTTTATTACTTAGAATGGAAGGGGATTATAACAGGCAAAACTGTCCATACAGTATTGCCACTCAGTGTAGGCCAGAGTAATCAATGGATGCCAGAAGGCTTGGGCATAAAATCCCAATCTAGTGCATATTCATCCAATATCCCCAGACTAGTTTATGGCTTGTAGCCTTCGTTAATGAGGAACCTTAAATCTGAGAGCACTGTACCTAGACTCATAGTTTTGTAATTAAATAGAGATAAAAGGTGGCTGCTGGAGGATTGCATTAGATCCTAAGATCTAGGTACAGGGTTCTCAGATCCAAGACTCCTCACTGACTAAGGCCACAAACCAGAAACTAATCTGGGGATATTGGCTGAGTAGGCATTAAATGGAGATTTTATGCACAAGCCTTCTGGCATCCATTGATTACTCTGGCTTGCACTGGGTGTCAATACTGTATGAAGAGTTTTGCCTGTTTTAATAACAGTTATAAGCAAACATAAGAAATGGTGATCATGTGATGTTTATTGGCTTAAAACCGATTCTGCCTAATGAGATAGTGGTGGCTATGGTTATTAAAGAACCAAAAACACCAAAATGTATAGGTACTGAACTGAATTTAGACCTATATGACTATATAAGCTAATGAGCTTGCATTGAAAATATTATTGTGTTTTCAATTTAAGACTCATAGTTTTGTAGATGAGTATAGATAAAATGTGGCTGCTGGAGAGTTGCATTAGATCCTAAGACCTAGGTGCAGTGTTCTCAGATCCAAGGCTGCTCACTGATGAAGGCCACAAGCCAGAAACTAGTCTGGGGATATTGGATGAATAGGTAATAGATGGAGATTTTATGCACAAGCCTTCTGGCATCCATTGATTACTTTGGCTTGCACTGAGTGGCAGTACTGTATATAGAGTTTTGCCTGTTTTAATAACAGTTATAAGCAAGCATAAGAAATGGTAATCACGTGATGTTTATTGGCTTAATGGAAGGGGAAACAGCACCAACCCTCTTTTTCTTGAAATTAGTTAGCTTTGTGATTATTGTCTTCTTTACTGTTCCACTATGAAGTGCTGTGGGAAAGGAATTTAGTCTACAATGAACTATTTGAAGGAAATTTTATCAATCTATTAGCAATTAGCTTATTGATTCAGTATTTAATGTTTTTATGTAAGTAACTAGAGGGATTTGAACTTAGAATTTTTCAATCTTTTATCTCAAACAACTGATATGCATGACCACATATATATGAAAAAAACCCCATTATACATATTTTGTACAGAAACAACTCTCATAAGTTGGCCAAATTATAAATCTCCCACATTTAAATACAATCTGTGCTCCTTATATCAAGATAGCAATTTTTTAAACTTTAATGGACAGGCTTCATTTTCCCACCCTTCCAACTATTTAACCATCCATTTTATTAAAAAAAAAAACAATAATAAAATGCTCAAAGCCCCTGATGGATTTGATATTGTAGTCATACCATCAAATCCTCCAAGGGCTTTGAGCGTTCCATCGTTGATTTTTCAATGAAGTGGATGGTTAAATATTTGAAAGGATGAGAAGCTGGTTCTGCATGAAATATGTTTATTGGAGATCATCCATCTTTTTTACATATATGTGGTCATGTGTATTGATTGTTTGACATAGAGTGAAATACAAATATAGACTCATAGTAAATGATTAACTATGTAAATAACTACACCATACTATAATTATTAGCTTGGCTGTATGTGTTTGGTAATTGCCAAGATTTTGGAAAAAATGAAATACTGTCTGCTGTTTTCTGCATGAAAACTAACAATTATTAAAGATTGACTTTTAAAAATCTTCTCTTGAATTTTACAAAGATTTGATAATAGTAGAGTAATGCCTTTTGGAGATCAAGATCCATGACTGAGCTCTGTCACATCTAGTGCTCAGACTTTTTTTGAACTTCCAGGTAATAAACAGTTTTATTGTTATTCTTTTTCTGTGAAAATTTAAAAATAATTCACAGTGAAGTCACAATAAAAATGCATCATGTTTTGAATGCTCTGATAATTCTACAATTACATGGTAATAGCTTTCTAATATCAAACTCCTCCAAGTCAGGGAAGTCTAATAAAGTAAGAGACATATGAAGAATATAGTGAAGTGAATAACACTGGAAGAATGCAGGATTAGATTTATAATAAGTTGATGCTTGTGATTCTTGATAACTAAAAAAAATGTCTACAGATTGCTCTTAATATTTCTGATACAGTACTTTATTATTATTATTATTATTATTATTATTATTATTATTATTATTATTATTATTATTATTATTATTATTATTATTATTATTATTATTATTATTATTATTATTATTATTATTATTATTATTATTATTATTATTATTATTATTATTATTATTATTATTATTATTATTATTATTATTATTATTATTATTATTATTATTATTATTATTATTATTATTATTATTATTATTATTACGTTTCAATAAAGGCTTTATTGATCTCAATGGTTTACATAAGTTTACATCTAGAAAAATTTGAAATTTAACATACAATGAATAATATTAGGGTAAACACATATAAATGAATTTAGTGGTTACACTTTGTGGTTAATGGACTATAACAATATAAAAATTAAACAAGCAAAAATAATCAGAGTTCTAAAGTTTGAGGAGCTTATTCAGTTTTGTCTGCATATCACTTTGAATGTTAGTTGTATGATAGTTTTTCTTTGCAGCATTCACAGCATTGATGGTTGTTTTAACAATGACCATGTTGCTGCATATAAGTGGGGGTTGGTTATTATTTTATCTCTATTTCGAATGTGTAGCAGTTTGTTGCTAAATGTAGCTGGGTGTCGTCTGGTGTTATTGCCAATTAAGAAAGTGCATCGGGTGCACCAATACGCATATAGAACAAATGTGGCTGCCCTAATGCTAGGTATTGATCTTCCCTGAAAAGCAGCTATTATGTGATTAATGATTGTACCCGGTTTTCTGTAGGTGTTACATATCATCTGTCGTGTTTGGTTAAGTGCTACACATTGATAAATAAAGTGGTCCAGTGTCTCTTCTGCTCGATGGCAGAGTCCACAGAAGGGGTCAATAGATATATACATTCTTTTATGATAAAGAAAGTGGGTTGTTGGCAAGGCAATGAGATTGATTTTCATGATAAAATCAAAGTATTTGGGCTCTAGAGCCCATTTTTTATATTCCTTGAGTAGTCTCTTGTTGTTAATTCCTAGCATAGGTTGTATAACATTAGTATCTGCTTCTCTGTTTATTAAACCGTAAATATCCCAGTATGAATACTTATGCAAGTACTGTTCTGGAATCTTGTCTGTGGTTTTGCATTGGTATATAATGTTGGTGAAAAAGGAACCTTTTGGAGGTGGTCTATCTGTTGGAGTAACTTCTAGCAAGTGGTTAATTTTGGGGTATTTGGCAAGTATTGTGATTATTGAGTTCCTTAACTTCTGTATATGAAAAACATTGATGTTGTGCAAGCCAAGTCCATTTTTAATTAGAGGTTGGCTAAGTTTTTTTGTGGAAATTGCTACTGTTTTTCTGGCCCAAAGTAGTTTATTATATATGGTTTTAATTTTTGAAATGAACCCCTTTGAGAATGAAATAACCGGTACATAGTAAGTTATTTTGGTTGTGATAAGCTGGTTAATTAACTGTACTTTGGAATATAGTGAAAGATATGCCTTGGACAAGGAGTTTATAATTTTTGTGGCTTCTTCTTTAAGTTTATTTTGGATATGACATCTCATTCCTGTAATTCCCATATGAAATGGGAACCCAAGGAAAGAGTTTGGTTTTGATTTGTAAATTGATGTACAGGGTTTACCAGTGTATAGAGACCAGGCTGTGGTTTTTGCTGGATTAAATGATAATTCATATTTTTGTGAATATTCTTGTAATATCTTTTGTGGAGTCTGCGGTATTTGTTTTTTTGATGTTAGGAATATGGTAACATCATCCATATAGGCGATGCAAGTAGTGCGCTGTGTTGTGTCTGGTATCTTGATCCCAATAAATGCATTTTGTATGCTTTTAATAAGGGGATTGATGTAAAAGATAAACAATAGTGAACTAAGAGGGGATCCTTGGGATATAGATTTGGTGGGTGTGAAAGATGGTGAGTTTCTTCCATTTAAAGTTATATGGATCTCTCTGTTCAGAAGCAGGTTAGCAATTATATATAGATGTGTTCTAGGAATTTCTGTGTCTTTTAGCATTTTTAGAAGTGTGTATATATTGACTGAGTCAAATGCAGCTTCTATGTCAAGCTGCACAACAACGGGTCCATATTTTTTTCGCTGTTTTACTGTTGCTAGAATTGCTTTGAAGAATAAAGCTGCTTCTGTTGTTGAAGAGTTTTTCTTTGCATATTGTGCTTCGGAGATAAGTGGCATTATATACGGTTCAATTTCATCTTTAATAATTTTCTCCAGAATTTTGATTGGCAAAGGTCCCATAGATATTGGTCTGAGGTCTGTAATAGGTGGAATAATTGCTTTCTTTTTATTATAGGGTACTATGGCTATTGGATAGACACCCTCCATGGGTTGAATTTGTTGTGCTAGATGGTTTGCTAACTGACATAAATATTCTGTTGTGAATTTACTTAGATGCTTTAATACAAACAATGGAACTCCAGGACTACCTGGATGGCAAGCGTTTCGAATAGTATTTAGTTTTGTTGTGAAGAGATCTTTTGTGAATGGGGTTTTTGTCTCTGGTGGGCCAAACAGATTATGTGGTATTTTATATGGTTGTCTTTCTTGTAATTTTTCTTTAAAATATTCAAAAATTGGCATAATCATATTGTGTCCTGCATATGTTCCACTATTTGTATATAGTGCCATTGGCACTTTTACATCTGGTTGGTTCCCCAGTGCCCATCTTATATAATCTCTTGTCCAAGTGTGTGGCCTGGTTAGGCATACCTTGCTTTTCTTTATCTTCAGATAGCTTTTGAGTTCTTCACATGCTTTATTGCACCCAGCAGTATATATTATTATTATTATTATTATTATTATTATTATTATTATTATTATTATTATTATTATTATTATTATTATTATTATTATTATTATTATTATTATTATTATTATTATTATTATTATTATTATTATTATTATTATTATTATTATTATTATTATTATTATTATTATTATTATTATTATTATTATTATTATTATTATTATTATTATTATTATTATTATTATTATTATTATTATTATTATTATTATTATTATTATTATTATTATTATTATTATTATTATTATTATTATTATTATTATTATTATTATTATTATTATTATTATTATTATTATTATTATTATTATTATTATTATTATTATTATTATTATTATTATTATTATTATTATTATTATTATTATTATTATTATTATTATTATTATTATTATTATTATTATTATTATTATTATTATTATTATTATTATTATTATTATTATTATTATTATTATTATTATTATTATTATTAAATCTGATATTCGGAAATTAAAATTTCAATATTATCAAAAATATTTTAATGATAAAAATATTTCTTTGAAATTGAAGTTGATAAATTCTCTTGTAAAGAAACCTTTGTCAAATGAACTTAAATTTATAAAACACAATGATAATTTGATTGAAGTAGAAAATAATGAAAAATGTGTTGCTGACTTGTTTAATTTTTTTTTTCAGATCTATCAATAGATAGAACACCAGTACAAGAATTGTCTTTTGCTGATTCTTGTCTAAATTCTTTTTTGTGTACAGATGTTACTGATTTGGATTTGTCTGGTAAAATTGATCTCTTAAAGAATGTTCATTCAGCTGGTCTAGATAAGTTAACACCAAAGATTCTTAAGGAAAATAAGTCAGCTTTCATACCTGTTCTTGTTTATTTGTTTAATCTTTCCTTAAATGTTGGTTTGTTTCCTACTTGTTTGAAGGTTGTTTTTATTACACCTGTTTTTAAAAAGGGTGATCCTGTACAGCTTGACAATTATAGACCAATATCTATTATATCTGTAATATCCAAATTGTTAGAGATTGTGGTTAAAGAGAAAATGATGTCATTTTTATCTAAAAATAATATTTTATCTGAACATCAATATGGATTTATTTCTGGTAGAAGTACCTTTGACACTTTCTATAGTCATGTAAACAATTTGACAACTTCACTAGATAAGGATTTTAAAACTGTTGCTATTTATTTAGACTTGTCTAAGGCATTTGACTCTGTATCTCACAAAATTTTACTTAAGCGTTTATATTCATATGGTTTTCGTGGTGGATTTATTTCATGGTTTGCGAGTTACTTAAAGGATAGAAAACAAGCAACAAATATTTCTGGTGTTGTAAGCTCTTTTATAACAGTTAACCATGGTGTACCACAAGGTTCAGTTTTGGGTCCCATTTTATTTATAATTTATATAAATGATTTATTTTCTTTACCTTTAGAATCTAAGATTTATGGTTTTGCAGATGATATTGCTTTATCTTATGCTGCAGTTTCATATAATTTTGTTGAAAAAATAATTAATGATGATTTAATCCTAATTAGTAAATGGTTAGCATTTAATAATTTATCAATTAATCTGAGTAAAACAAAAGCTATTAATTTTTCTTATAGGTCAAATATTCATTCGCTTAACATTACTATTTGTAATAAGTATTTTTGGCATTGTAATAGCACTTGTACTTGTGCTAACATTTCTTTTGTTGATAATATTTGCTATCTAGGTGTTTTTATTGACTCCAGACTTTCTTGGTCAAACCATATTGACTTTCTTTGTTCTCGTTTACGTAAATTAAATTATATGTTTTTCTACTTATCTAAATTTTTTCCTCAGTCAGCTTTGATTACTTTATATATTTCTTCTTATCAAAGCTTATTATGTTATAATATATCAGTTTGGGGGAACTGTTCTACTTTTGCAATGACTACATTGTCTGTTTTACAGAATTATACAATGCGTATCATTTTTGGTAGATCACGTGCCACATCTGTTAAAGATATTTATGCCAATTTTAATATACTAGATGTTTTCCATTTATATAAATATAGAGTGATTCTTGATATTTATTGTAGGAAACTTCATTTGGATACTAAATCTTCTGTTGTAAATACTCGTTTATCTACTAAATATCAGCTAGCTTTACCTAATTTTCTTAAAACATCTAGTAGGAAGCAATCTAGTTATAATTGTCCTAAATTATTTAATATGTTTATAAGAGATTGTTCTGTGAATTTAATGAGCACTAGTTATTTGATTTTTAAAAAACATTTATGGCACTGGTTATATTATGCTAAGCATTAGTTTTATTTTGTTTATTTTATTTTATTTTTGTTTATACTATATGTTATGTAATTATTTATTACTGTTATTGAATTTCCAAATGTAATATCTCTATAATTTTAATGTTTTATGTTATATTTATACTTTTTTTTTTTGTATTTTATTAGTATTTTTTTTAGTAAATACTCGTTTATCTACTAAAAATCAGTTAGCTTTACCTAATTTTCTTAAAACATCCAGTAGGAAGCAATTTAGTTATAATGGTCCTAAATTATTTAATATGTGTTTATAAGAGATTGTTCTGTGAATTTAATGAACACTATCTTATTTGATTTTTAAAAAGCATTTATGGCACTGGTTATATTATGCTAAGCATTAGTTTCATTTTATTTTATGTTATTTTTTTGTTTATATTATATGTTATGATGTAATTATTTACTACTGTGATTGAATTGCCAAATGCAATATCTGTGTGATTTTAATATTTTATGTTATATTTATACTTTTTTTTTTTTTTGTATTTTATTAGTGTTTTTAGTTGTTACATTTAAATTCCTCACACAAGATTTTTCTTGTATGGAATTTATCTCACTGTATTATACATTTATTGTTTGCTTCATAATGAATAAATAAATACATAAATAATAATAATAATAATAATAATTATTATTATTATTATTATTATTATCATCATTATTATTATTATTATTATTAAAATATTATTAATAAACTATAAACAAATATTAACATATTTATAGTAATAAAAAAAGATACATAGGCAAAAATATGATGAAACTGCCACCATAATGGTACAGTAATATAATAAGTTATTTAAATAAGTTGTTTAACTCCAGTGGAATGTGATCCAAATTTGAAGAGTGACACATTCTAATATTGCACCAATCATGATAACTAAACTGAAAAAGAGTCCATATATTTTATTTTCAAAAATGAAATCTGATAGGGAATATTAATGGAATTAAAGGTTTAAGCTATGAGAAAGCACAACTGCGATAGTTTGTTGATTGACAAGTTTTGATTGTGATGTTCCAGGGTAAAAAAAAAAATAGAGTCTAGTAAGAGTTGAATCATTCCTAGTTTTTTTTTTAGTACATTGTATTTTTTATTGTCAAATGTTATGGAGCAGCATGCAAGCTACATTGTTCTTAGTATTTTTCTGAAAGTTTGTGAGGATGGTATTTTAGTTGTATTTATATATTGGACCCATCTATTATTGAGTATTGAGTGTCTTTAGAAAAATTTAACTTCATTTAAATTTTCAAAATACATTCAACTGTTAGTAATAACACACAGGTTAGCATATGTTCAACATTTTGAGAGGTATTATTCTCCCCTCTTTTTCAAGTGTTGCTGACCTGACTAGTGACAGTACTAGCATGGACATCCTTAGATTCTTGAATATTGAATTTTAAGGTAACACTCTAACAAACTGGGCCATCTTGCCAAAGACTTGCAGTCAGTAGAAATTTCATATACTTATCTATGAAGTTCTTCCTGATTTCTCCACTTTTTCCTAAGGGAAAAGTTGATTAGTGTTTTCCATTCATTATGTATAGTCACACTAGATTGACTTATGGAGTTATTCACCATAGTCATGTGAGCAGCTTCTTTTAATTTTCTTCTTTGTATTTTTTTCTCTCTATTCAATATTTTTGTATTTTCTCAATTGAACATATGTTCATTTGTACATATATCATCTGCTATCTTAGACACATCTGTTTTCTCTCTTCTAATCATCAGTTCCTACTATTGCAATTGCCTTTTAATGGGATGAGTCTCACTAAATACATTCTTCCATATTTACATGGTATTTCATGAATGCAGTTTTGTTTTTCAGCATTTCAAGTTTAGGCTTTGTAGTGTTCTGGAAAGCTGTCCTGATGTTATACTGATTGCATATTTTTTTTTAATTTGTCTGCTATTTTTGGTATATATAAATATACTAAGTACCAATAATTATTTTTTTCTTTTAATGGGTTTTTATGTTATTTATTTAAGGTTTTCCTAATAATAGCTGATGGATAATCATTTTTTATAAAAATTTATTCTATATAGATCTTTTCTTTTTCTAAAGCACTCGTTTCTGAACAAACTTCTTTTGTTTTGTTTCATAGTGATAGTGTAATTCCATGTGTTGAATCTTCAGTATGATTGGATACACATGCTAAGTATTTTTCTGTATGGGTGGGGTTTCTGTAATCTATAGTTTTGATTTTGCCATGAAGAAGTCTTGTCATAAAAACATTTAAGAATGCTAATTTGTGTTCTTGTACTGATTCCATTGTGAATTTAATTGAAGGGGATACGTTGCTGATGTGTTTCCAGAAAGTTTGTAGAAGCACTTCACCATGTGGCTCACTACTGTCACTCCTGATTAGCAATATTTACATGGAGGAACTTGAACCTACTGCCATAAAGACTATTTTATATCTCCCTAAAGTTTGGCTTTGCTATGTTGATGATACATTTGTTGTATGGCCACATTGTGAAGTGCTTCTACAAACTTTCCGGAAACACATCAACAACATATCACAATAAAATGAGAACAAGAACACAAATTGGCATTCTTAGATGTGCTTGTGGCAAGACTCCCTCATGGCAAAATAAAAACTACAGTTTACAGAAAACCCACACATACAGAAAAATACTTAGCATATTCATTCAATTCACCTGAAATGCAAAACATGGAGTTATACTATCACTATGGAACAGAACAAAATAATTTTATTCAGAAACCAGTGATTTGGGAAAAGAAAAAATCTGTATAAAACAAACTCTTATGAAAAATAATTATCAATTGGCTGTTATTAGGAAAACCTTAAATAGATAACACAAAAAACCATCAATAGAAAAAACAATTATTAGTATTGTAATATATCTATATATATACCAAATATAGAAAACAAATTAAGAAAAATCTGAATCAGTATAACATTAGGACAGCTTTTCAGAGCACTATGAGGAATTATAAAAGCCTGAACTTGAAATGCTGAAAAACAAGAACTGTATCTATGAAATGCTTAATATGGAAGATTGTATATTGGTGAGACTCAACCCATTGAAAAGTAATTGCAATAGCACAAACTGGTGATTAGAATAGAGAAAACAGATGTGTTTAAGATAGCAGAACATGTATGTACCAAGGAACATATGTTCAATTGGGAAAATACAAACATATTGGATAAAGAGGAAAAGGTACAAAAAAGAAAATTCAGAGAAGCTGTTCATATAACAATAGTGAATAACTCCATAAGTCAATCTAGTGTGACTATACATAATGTATGGAAACCACTAATCAACTTTGCCCTTAGAAAAAAGTGAAGAAATCAGGAGGAACATCATAGATAAGTATATCAAATTTCTATTGACTGTTGCCTTTGGCAGGATGGCTCAGTTGGTAAGAGTGTTACCTTAAAATTTAATATTCAAAAATCTAAGGGGTCAGGTTTGATCACTATGCTAATATTGTCACTGGTTAGGTCAGAAACATCTGAAGAAGATAGAATAATACCTCTTGAAATGTTTATGCATATATGAATCTGTGGCTACTACTAACAGATGAACATACTTTGTAAATTTAAATAAAGTTAAATTTTTTAAAGACATTTAATACTTAATACTAGATGATGAAAATAGTCCAATATATAAATACAACATAGTTTTTAGTGTGTGAATAATTACAGATGAATTAAAGGTCTAAAAGCATTATATATATATTATAACCTTATATTTTGGTACAAAATATATAGCGAAGTGGAACTAATCAAAATTTCTCTCTACTTCTAGATGATCACAGCTAATACTTTGTATATTTGACACTTGTATCCAAATTAATTGAATAATGAGATATAATTCCATTTTTTTGCCTTACTTATTGTATAATTTTTTTTTCATATATTAGTTTTGCTCTGTTTCCAAACACTAAGTTAGATAAATTGTGCTTAACCTACAAAAAAAACCCAATAGCATATTACATCAAGTTTAGGAAGATAAATAAAACAAATAATTATTATTTGTTTTTCTCTTTAAATAATCCTAAAGATTATTTTGGTTTAATTAAAAGATTTATTTAATTTCTCTTTAATTAATTGATAGAATACATAAAATAAACACATTGTTTTCTTTTTCATTTTTTTTAACAGATATGTAAATGAGAAGAAATTTAATTGGAGAAACAGAATAGAATTTGCAGAGATTTTTTTTTAAGAATGGCTGTAGTACCAGCAAGAATGGAAAAAGAAAAGTAGAAACCTTTTATTTTTTATTTTTTTTTTACTGTTAAACATATAATGAAAATCAAAGCTTCTCTTTAAAAAAGGGAAGAATTTAAGAACAAAGAAGGAAGTTAAATTAAAACTTTTCTTAAATAATTTAAATTGTAATGTTATCAAGTATTAATAGCAAAATGTATAGCTAAGTCTTAACAAATCTGTTCAGGTCTGCCAACTATGAGTCTAGCTGCTAATAATCTTCCAAATGTCTACAACTGAAATATACTGGAATTATTGTTAACCATAATAGGAGGAGTAGCAGTATTAAAGGGCAGTCTATTTGAAAATTCATATTGCTTGCAGACTATATTTTAACCTTGGATAAAATGTTTTATCATAACTTTAACACATATAGTAGTGTTATGTATGTGCAAAATGAAATATTATAATTAACCTTGGATAAAATGTTTTACTTTCATGAACTTTAACACATATAATGGTGTTACATATATGTAGAATGAAATACTGTATTTAACTTTGAATAAAGTTTTGCTCTCATGACTTTAATACATAAAGTATTGTTGTATATGTGCCGTATGAAATACTGTTTTGATATTTTTGTGTGCCAGTATCTGAACACCAAAGAATTAACTATAATCCCACTTTGAACTTATATTAGAAACAACATTGTGAGTTATTTTATTATTAAAATTACAGTCTAGTTGTAGAAAGAAATAACATTACCAGGAAACTATAAACAATTCCATTAACTTTTGAGGATAATTTGATTAAAATTATATATATCCTACCTCTTAAAATATCTTCTATATACAGGACCTTTGCATAAATCAACTAATTTATAAATATTCCTTATAAATGGAGATGAAGTATGCAATCAACTTTTAAGATTCTATGTTATATATAAAAATATATATATTTAATTTATAAGTGTTATTAAGTTTAAGAAATGTGCTATTAATTTATTGACTGTTAGTTCATATTTAAATAATATGTCTTTGAATCCAGTGTAGTAATTTAATGAATATGTATTTTATGTTTTATTTATATTCTTTATATGTGTGTGAGGTTCACAATATATATAATCTATTGTTTATAAAATAATTAGTTGTCAATTTAGATTTATGATTGAGCATATGATAGGAATTAAAGAGAGTCAATGATTAGGAGCAGCGATTACATAAAGAATTAATGATTAATTCAACAAATCTATATAACATGCATCAACACCACACAGCCTAATCCTGCACATCTTTCCAGAGTTCTGTGCTTATACTTCTATTATAATATTAGGTATTATTTTTTTATACTATCTGGTCTATGGTCAGCCGTTATCTCAATTATTTCATGTAATAAAGTTTTATTACATTTCCTGCCTGAATTTATGTTTGTAAGACTGCATGTGTCTTCCAATTGAGCTGATAGATTAATGAGGGTAATTTATTTCTATTTATTAGGGAAGTAAGTGTTAATACTATTTTAATGTTATATGGCTTTTTCTGTGCTGGTGGTATAATCCGCAGAATAATTGTTTGCCATTTATCATATTCTTCATATTATTCTGTGTTGTTGATTAATTCCTATTATTTTTTGTATACCCTTTATATTTGTTTCAGTGCTGGTGGTTAATCCTCTGAACATTCTGTAATTATGCTATTTGCTCTGATTATGGTTAGAAAACCTATAGGGTATGTACTGCATTATTACACGCTCAGGTATATTATTGCTCTTGGTTATATAAATGTATGTTTGAGCAGAGTCTCCATACATTATGATGCTTACATTGTTTCCCTTATCCTTATGTTTATCACACATGTTCAGTTATCAGCCATAAAAGGGCATTCAAGTGAATTATTATCATAATTTATTATAGGTCAATTATATGATATTCCAGCTGAGTTAAAGTTCAAATTCCCCTTTTGATTTATTATCTCATTATGATCAATTTCCACGGTTTATTAATACCAACTGTTGTTATTATTATTATTATTATAATTTTGAAGTACGGGTGCATTGGTTTTGGTTTTGATATATTGGAAGTGCCATTGACGGGGCATTCAAATCTATCCTTGTCCCTATAGAGTTTAAATTAACCTATTGATAATAAAATATTAGATTGCATTATTTATCTAATTAATGTACATTACTCATGTAGAAGCAATTACATGTAATATTATTTTATGTAATTTATTTTTGTTTATTTAATTTTATGAATATTGTGTTAATCCATTTTTTTCTAATGTTTATTGAATCATAAACAATTGTTGATTTGATAATTTATTTTATCTGTGCCGTTGCTATTTGTCACATATAAAACCAGTTAGTAAATAGGTCATAAATATTAGAGCATATATTGTCCCTGATGATGTTTTCAAGATTACTGAAATATTAAGAAAATATCTTAATACTGAATAAATAAATCTGCTAGCCAGTATGACAAATGAACTTATTTTTTTTAATACTATAACTGATGCTTTTCCTATTATATTAAAAAGTCTCATTGCTATGATTTGATTTGATAGTCACGTTAATAAAAAAAGAACTTAAAGTTCATGATTCTTAGTTTATACTGCAAAGCATATGCTTATAAAGCATTTCTGTAATTAAAATCTGAGTATATCTGAACTATAGCCAGTCGTATTATAAAGTTGATTATAATTATTGCTATCTTGTCAAATGGATTGTATTTACCATATAATCTTTAGCAGTTTCAGAGATTATACCATCTTGTCCATGGTCAGCCATTGGGTCTCAAATAAAAAAATTCATAAATTAAAGTTTCCAGTGTAATTTTTAGTAATTGCTTTGATTGTTTGCTTATTAAACACAAATAGGCACAAAGAAGAAAGGTATGGGCAGATTTTTAAAAGGTGTAACATTTCTTCTGGATAATTATTGCACAAAAGACATAGAAGTTCCAGATTTAACTTGAATCTATCATTAAGAAACATTTTGGTTGGAATTGTACCTTGTAATAAATTAAAAAGAAATTTCAACCATGTTTGAGAGATTTGATGTTATACTGGTCTAATAGATCAGTATGCTCAATAGAATGATCTGTGAAAAATGATTATTTGACTTATGAAATTGTATTGGTATTGGAGGGGGAATCGCACTAAATATTGGATTATTAAGTATACTAATCAATAATGATTTGCTTGTCTATAGATATGGTTACTTAAAAAAATTATAATATTCTTTGAGATCTACAAATTGTCCTAGATTTGTTTGGTCTGAATTCAAACCTTAGGTCATAAATATTGCAAAGAGATATGATAATTGCTTTACAATTCTGTAAATGAAGTAGTTGAATTCATCTTAATAATAATGTATCAAACAAAAACCACATGATTGGAAGTCACAATAAAAGAGAAAGATTTTAGTTAATACATTTTAATTTCATTTTATTATTGTTTATTTTAAAAATTTGATAATTTTAAAAATCTTTGCTTATAAAAGGGATTAATGTTTACTAAAAATTAATTATCTTTCAAATCATGTCTACTAAAAATTCCTAAACTTGACATAATAATTTTCTTAGTTTATTTTATACTAAAACGATTAGAAATAAATTAAAGATTAGTTTTTATTTTTATTGTATTTACAATATTAATTTTTTTTAAGAGAAATAAAAGGTGTGGTTCTTATATCTATTTGTAATGCAATGAATGCTCATTCTTCCACGAGGTATTAAAAGTGGATAGAAACCAGTCCCTACATTGCGTGAGTGTGGTGTAGTTGCACTTATTGAAGTGTTAACTTAGATATTGATATTCATATGTTTAAAATCTCTAGTTGGCTTGAAAAGTTAGTGAAAAAAGATAGTTTGACTTTTGGTGGATGGTTGTGATAAAGTGGATTGAGATGAAATATGCACTTAGAAAAATAAAAAATAAATAAATCTTGGGGGAAAATATGCATATACATTCTATTTTTTCTAAAACTATTTTAAGCAGAAGATCTAATACTTGTTACATATATAATCATTTTCAAATATTATTAATTCATAGCAAGGTGAAAGTTTCTCCAAGTTAAATTCAATTTCTCAAGTTAATGGGTCCTTATCCATTTATCTCACATGTTGTCTTTTTAAAAAAATTTCCAAGATTTTGAAGTCCAGTTGAAGTCCATCTATTGTCTAACAATATGTGCAGTTCAGCTCTATTTCAGCCATTTATTTATTTCAATAGTAATATTTACTGAGGCTATAACCTCGATAATATGCGTAGAAAATATGATAGTAGGGACCTCTACAGGTGTTTTAACCACAAGCTTACATCATATTAACTCTTCATTTGCTATTTACAACATACATCTCTCCATACTTTGCTGTATAGTCAAAAGTCTGCATTGTTCTTCTATTAAATATCCAATTCTCAAATTCATATATAAATACTGATAAAGTGCATTTATTAAAACTTACTTTAATCTTTTAACTTTACTCCACTTTCTTGCTTTGATTGGATAGATCCGTATCAGTTCCTGAAATTCTGAAGTATTATTTGATAAAGTAATCACAACATCTGCAAAATCTAGAAAGTATAAGTAATATCTTATTATAATGAACAAATTTACAATAAAATAACTTATGCTCAGTCCAAAGTTCTCTATAAATAAATTCTGCAATTTCTAATATTAGTATATCTTTATCATTTAATAATTTCTTCAATAGCTTTGCCAACAATTTTTTTATTTCTTCACGTGCTTTTTTTCTCTTTTTCATAGACTTAATTGCATTTCTCACTTCTTCATTTGAATAGTTGAAATAATTATCATTCTTTTTATTACTATATATTCTTTGTAGAATTTTTCTGTCTATTTCATGATATCTCCATCTTTTGTTAGTAATTATGACATCTTTCCTTTTTATTACCAAGCTAATTTTCCTTCCAATACTAAGATGTTTTATAATTTTAAAAGTTTGTTCTTTTTTAAAGCATTTCTTTTCAGTCTACAATATATCATCATTAATTCTTTTTATATCATTTTATAAGTATTTCCAAGTTCTAAATAAAACATTTTAAAATATTTTAATATTTCATCTTTATATATTATAACAGAATGGGGATATAAGGTGATTGTCCCTGGAATGATGGAAAAAGTAATAAAGTAAAAAAATTAAAATACATTTATTAAAGTAATGTTTAATATTTAAAAATATAAATAATGCTACAATATTAAAGAGTGCATGAAATCACTCTGGGAGATCTTGATAACTCTGTAATCAGATCAGCACTACTTAAGCATAATTAACTAAGTTCACTAGCATTACCAATAAGTAAAAATAAGTATAAGTAATACTCAAAAGAAATAATCATCCATCATCATGAACAATCATCAATAAAAAAATAAATCAGTCAATCTTGTGACTGGATTTGAAATGTGTCTACTATAGACCATGCCAACTATTTAGCCTTTTCCAGCTTGGGGCAATTATTTAAACATAATTTGGATGCATAAACTAAGTGCCCATCCATCAGAATATATAATAATCAAAACAATAATGCTGGGATATTAAAACATGCTGATCACCATCAATGCTCTGGCCATTTAGTATGTTTGATGTACTGGCCAACTATAAACTTAATTCCTAATAGAGACTAAACTAAATAAAATACAGTGCATGGACTAAAGAATATTCTCTTTGTGCCAATTAGGATGATGATGATGATGATTGATGAGAAGATCAGCATCACTAAATGTCCATAAACATTAATATACATTTCCTTTCATATATCAGACCATTATGCTCAAATTTAGTTCAGACAATATAGCTCTATTACTGTTACAATGATCAAGATGATGGTGCATATACAATATTCAAAACTCTTTCTGGAATTAAGACACTGGAATAATTTTAACAATGAAATACAAGTTTATTAATAACAATAACAAAAAAATGAAGTTAACATCTCTAGAATAAGACTATATACATATAATCTTTCTGATTTTGATTATTGACTAACATATAAATGAAATTCATTTTTTATGATATTTGAATTTATCAAAATAATGAAATTATTAAAAAATATTTTCACAATTAACTTCATTTAGAAAACATACATAAAATTCACACATATACTTCTCTTTTTATAGTCAATCAAAGTATTTCTTTTTTCTTAAAAAAAATAATCAATTACTTGATTACTGATAAAAGTTAAATCCTCCAGCAGAGGGTGTTTCTTTTTTCTTTTTTTTTTAAAAATAAAATCACTTTTGACATGATTACTGTTGACTGATTAATTATAATGTCTTTAAATTTAAATATATAAATTTTAAAAAGTCTTTTTGTTTTCTCAATAAATGGTTTAAACAATATCATTCTATATTATATATCTCATTTTTAGAATGTCATTGTTAAGGAATTACTAAAACAATTTCTTTAATATATATAAAATCATCTAACAATATCATTCTATATTATATATCTCATTTTTAGAATGTCATTGTTAAGGAATTACTAAAACAATTTCTTTAATATATATATAATCATCTATGAATTGTTCATTTCTTTTATATGTTTGACTCAAGCAAATTATTTACTTGTTTTATTTTAAGTTATAGGTTAAAATGTCATTTTAAGAAATATTAAAACAACTTACTTCATATTTATATGGTGCAATGCATTTGTCTATGAATTCTTGCATATAGGTAAAGCAGCATATATATATACCAATTCTTTCCTCAGGAAGCTGGTGGATTTTTTTGATGGGGGATGGTCTGAGATTGACTCATCATTGGGACAAGTATAATCAGGTAACTTCAGGCAAGCCAGCCATTTTAATCCACTCTAGAGCTATGAATATTGGAAGTTGTATCTGACTTTCATATGGATCCATACTATACTGTAATGACTAGAATCTGTTGGATTTGTCCTCTTTGCATTTTTACATGTTCGTGACTGTTTCCTGTCCTGATCTTCTAGCCAACTTACTGCTAGTTATTCTGGCCAGCTATGTGCTGCAAATTCACCATAACAAACTAGTCAACTCTTCTAAAAAAACTATTTGCCAACTGTTTCTCAAAAATATTAAAACCAAAACTGTTCTAATCTTTTTATCAATTCTTTTTATAAGAGTCAGCTGAAAGATGACAAAAACAAATCAAAAATTGTTTTCAATTAAAAACTGTTTTTCTTATCTCTTTTAAGTAAAAACAATTTTAATCCATTTGAAAGCACTTTTAACTAAAAGTTATATTTTGGAAATTTTATCAAAGACTTTTAAAAATAGTTAATAGAAATTTTTACAATTATCAGATGTATTATCATAAAACATGCTTGTTTTTTTTTTATATTTCAAAATCAGAATACCATATTAATTAGACTTTTTTAACTGTTTAATTTATAATAAAATTTTATTTTAAATTCAGAATTATTTAGTCCTGGTTATTATTCCAGGAAATGTAGAAAAATATCTACTCAATTTTTGTTTGTGTTTATTTCTACTTTTCCTTTCAACTTTATATATATATATATATATATTTGCAACACACACAACTATGTTGTTATATGCCATGTAATCCACAACAGTTTTTATATTTTTTATTGAAATTAATTGAGCCAAGTATATTTTCAACACTTGTGCATTATAATCATCGTTATTTTGTTGAAAAGACCCATTTTTTGATCATTTGAATACTGTTCAATCTTTGGTTCATTGTGTATTTATTTTCTGCAATGACTCATGCATTTTTAATCTTATGTTTCCTAGCATTTCTTTCCTCACACATTATTTTAATAATACTTGGATTAAAATTGCATCTATGTTCTTTTTCATGATTGAAAAAGACTAATGTATTGATAGAATCAGACTTTGCATTTGCTTCTTTATAAATTAAAATGTGTTGTTTTTAGATTAGTCTTTTTTTCTTTATAATATGTATATTGTAAAGCCTTTTTGGCTCCATCCTATAGAATAAATGACATTAGACTATCCAATTGTATATTTTATCCTTTGTATTATTAATGAGTCTATTTGGATTGATGGGCATTCTAAAACACATTAAATTTATCAGAACATATCTTTATGAACTTTGTTACACACATAATGTGGTAGAGTGATTCATCTTGGGCCTAATTTCATTTATGCCATAAAATGCAGCAAAAGTGCAGCCCACATGCATACTATGAAAAATGAAAGCTAATCTAAAAACAAGAATAACACAACACACTTTAATGTATAAAAAAGCAAAAGCCAATGCTGATTCTTTACAATCATGAAAAAGAATCAGGCACAGTTTTGATCTAAGTCTTATTAAAATGATGTGTGAGAAAAGAACCAGCAGGAAATGCAAGACTAAAGAGGCATGGTTTATTGTACAAAATGAATACATAGTGTTTCCACAAAAACAGAGCATAACCCAAAAATAAGCCCTAGCATGATTTTTCAGGGTGCTCATAATATAAGTCCTACCTTAAATATAAACCCTATGTCAGCCAGACAAATGACTGTTGTTTATTCGTTGAAACACATGGACATATTTATACATGGGGGACCCAAAACAAACAAGTTTGTAATAAAAAATTGTATATTTAATTTTAGGTGTTTCAATTTAAATCTCGTTCAAAGTGTAGTCTATTTAATGCAATGCACTGGTCCAAACATATTCTTCACTTCTGGAAACACTTGTCAAGTGATACATTTTAATGCCTCCATCAGTTTTTTCTTCACCACTTTTGGATAAATAATCTGGGTCATATTGAATTTAATTTAATATTGTTTCACACTCAAGCTCTATGTGCTAGTGCTGTCACAATGAAACATGCAGCCATCAGTTTATCACAAAATATGATGTTTGAGTTTTATTGCATCATGGAAAGTTTTAGAACTTGTAGATTTTAAATGACTCTTATCTACTTCTTCTTTCTCCCTCTATATTTTGCTTCTTTTTATATTTATATTTTAAATGCCTGATCATTATAAATGAATTCTGAATGAATAATGCCATCTGCATTCCAAAAAAAGTCAGCATTATCTTGATATTTGATTTCACTCACCACACTTTTTGGGGACATGATGAATGTAACACTTCCACCAAAACACTCATAAATTTGTGTTTTCCCAGAGTTCAAGCAATACAACTAATTTCTCTGCCATTTTCCAATAAAGAAAACATAATTTCACATTATTTCCAACCTTTCAGCAATTACAAAAATTGCTAAATACACAAAATGCTCTTTACAAAAATGTGCTAAGTGTGACTATAGTTTCATACAATGACATTATTTGGCAAATTGATGCAGAAGGATTTTCACAAAAGGTATCTAGAAGCAGAAGCAGGTATTAAAACAGACATAGCTACCAGAGAACAACTCTGGTTATTTTTATATTTGGAACAAATGTAAATTTTTGTACTTGAAAAAATGTAAATTTTTATATATGAAAAAATAGCACACCCCCTGAAAATAAACCTTAAGGCATTATTCGGAGCAAAAATTTATATAAGACCCAGCCATTTTGGGAACACATGTTAATGAACCAAAGATTGAAAAGTATTCAAATTAGAAAAAAAAAGGGTCTTCTCAACAGAATTACCATGATTACAATGCACAAACATCAAAAATATACTGCAAAGACAGAGTATAAAGATATCATCATTATTGTCAACCATTATCAATTCACTGCAGGATGAACATCTCACCAAGTTCAACCCATCTTCTCTGATATCTAGCCTCTCTTTTCCACATCACTCCTGCATATTTTTTCTTTCATCCATCCACCTCACATGTTTCTTTCTGGGTCTTTTACAATCTCTTGGAATCTGGTTTAAGATTTCAAGTGTCCATCTATTATCATTTCTTCTAGCAATATGTCCAGCTCAACTCCATGTTAGTCTTTTAATTCTTTCAATGATATCAGTAACATCTGTTTGTTCTTTTACCCATATATTGCATTTTCGATCTCTTCTTGTTATTTCTGACATGCATCACTTCATACTTCTTTAAGTAGTCTGAAGTCTCTGTATTGCTCTTCCATTAAGTGTCCAAGTCTCAGATTCATAAGTAGGAACTGGTAAAACAAATTTATTAAAAACTTTTTAATACTATTATTTCTATCAAAAACACTCCAACCAAGTTTAATTCTATGATCAAATTTCTTCCATTATGTTTCCTTCTGTAGTAATAATCTGACCAAGGTATTTGTAGTTATTAACTTCTTTGTATCAAGATATATATATATATATATATATATATATTGATATAAATATATCTGACCATACAAATATATATGATATATATATATATATATATATATAATGGTCAGGTGAATTTGGTCTTTTTGTATCTGCCATACAAGGGTGCCACCAGGCCATTCAAACCTGGAAAATTTATATAGTAGGCAGATATGTACTGTTAAGATCCAACTTTGTTTTATACATATTACTATGACCATCAGCCCCAGTCACTAGCTCGAAGAGCAGCAGAGATAATGTATATACTTTATCTTAGCTGCAGGGTGGCCTTTGAGCGTTCTATCATGTGATTTTCAATTAGATGGATGGTTGAGGAGTTGGAGTGAGGAGTAGGTTGAAGCCTGTCCATGAAAGTATAAAGATTGACTATCTTAATATATATCTGAGCACAAAATCTGAAATTACATATATGTGTAGAGATGGTAATCTGGACCAACTGTTGATTGCTGGTTTAGCATGAAATACGTATATTGGTGATTATTTATTTTTCAACAGTTCAAGTGTTTCAGTGTTATGAGATAGAGTGGAGAATGATGGGTGGTGTGAAAGTCCGTGCTCATATACCCTATATATTACATATATAGACACAGGTATATAATAAGCCTGTGTTTTGGTTATTAAAGAAAGATGGTAAAAAATAAGAATAAGCCACTACCAGATTAATAATACACAGAAACATTTATTTTGCACATATATAAAATTTAGAATTATTTTAGTATAATGTTTACTTTATAATTTGATTTACATTTTAACTTTTGATTTTATAAGTTTGCACAGATGAATTTATTAATATTTTATTAAAGTGTCAAGTATGGATAGACTACATAGATTGCACTTGAAAAAGAAAATATTATATATCCCCTATTTAACCCTAGGCCAAATGTTCACAATCAAACTAACACCAATCTACCTGATATATCAATGTATTCAATGCAGCATGAATATGACAGCACCATCGCACTGTCAGAAATATACATCTGAACAGCATGGTTATCAAGAAGAAATGTCTCTCGTCCAGTACAGGAGCTTCATCTGTCAGGCAAGAACAATAAAAAAGAAAACTTCATAGGAAGGGATTGCAGTCCTTTTTACCATCTTATTATCCCATTCTATAGGCTAAAAGGGTGATCCAAGGAGTGGGGAATACCATCTGCTTCTGATGGTCAGTAAGAAATGGAACTTATTTTGTCCAAGTGTGGTGTATAATGTGATCCTGCACATAGTGGATCTTCATGCTACATTTACTAATTACACCAATATATCCAACCCATTGACCCAATTTAACTGCAAAACAAATAACCTTAGATTTACCCTCCCTTAAACTAATATAACTTTACGAATCTATGCAGCCATTCACTCCTGACTTAAATTTAACGTGATTTAATTAAAAGTTTTAGCTTAATGTGAAAAACAAAAAACACAATAAACATTTAAAAGAATGGAAAAATTAAATTAATGGAAATTATTTAAATTTTACATATGATAAAAATAATTATTAATGATTTAATTTGGTCAAATAAAAATTTCTATATCTATTTAAATAATGGGAAGGTTTTATAGTTAAAGTTCATTATTTATATAAAGTTCTTACTGTTTTAAAAGAGAAAGTCCATACTTTTTAGTTGCTTGTAATTTGGATCCAGAGTTAATTCCCACGACATCCTGGGGGGAACCGGTATGCTGTTAGCCATTCTACTGGTATTTATCCAGAGGTCCTTTACTGTAGCTGGTATAGTTTTTGCAGGGTTTTATTGCAGGAACCTGATGTCCTGGGATCCGCAATATAAGAAAATGATAATTCATTTCTTCTTTTAGAAAAACTGAAGAGATTGAAAGTGCATCTTTTCAATCCCTTCTCCTTCAACTTTTCCAGACTTAACACATATAGCACACCTATTAAATTATTTCCAATCTTTTTCTTTTTATATTAAAATCTCGGATTGACTGAACATGACATCATGATGATGATGATCCTTTCGCTGTGGTCCATTTTCTGAGGGATTTTTTTATTGGTTATTCTGTTCTTGTTTTTCTCTCCTATCTGACCTTTAATTATAAATTTTGAGATGCCCAAGGGCTAGTTTACTTAAGACTAATTAAAAATAATCATTTCCATTTTTTAGCCTTTAACACAATAAAATTATTTTACATTCTTAAAGATATATTTCTATCTTTAAATCTTTAAGTTTTTTTTGAAAATTTAGTTTTAAAATACTTTTTTTTTTTAATAAAGTTTTTTTTTTATAATTTTCCATCTGTGCGATTTTATATATATACGAGTTTAGATGACTTTTAATTTTTAATTTTTTAAAAACTTAAAAAAAGTTTTTATTTGCGGATTTTTTATTTTTAATTTGTAATTTTTCATATTATAATAATGTAACAGCATTTATGCCAGTTACAATATATATATATGATGTCTTCTCATTTAAAATTTTATGAACAATGGCTATTCTCTAACTGTCAGTACAGAAGTTCTTAATAGAGTATCCGTTATTTTCTTATCTCATTCTAGTTCAAATCAACTTTCTCTTTATATCTTAAAATAATTTGCAAATTGTAGTTTAAATTCAGTGGAATATTTCTTAATAATATTAATCTTTCTAGTTCTGCATTAATATGCATATCACATTTGATTAATTTCTGATAAATTCCTGAATTCAATCTATTAAGTCAAAGTATAATTCTAGTTGACTGGAATTTCATTGAATGCTTTTAAGTTCACTTTCATTTTGTGTTTTTCTTTAAAAAAAAAAAAAGAAATTTATAATACAGTTTTTTATTTTATTCCAAAATCCATAAATCTATTTTATCTCTCATATTTGCTTGCATAATTTAAATTGATTCACATTTCTTTTATTCTTCAAACATTTTCCAATTTTAATATTAAAAAACTCTCATGAAAATTTTAAAATCTTTGATCTGATCAAAAGTTTTCTGCATATTTATATAAAAATTTTCTATTTCTTCATTGTGATGAGAACTTGGAATATAAATCTAAATTATCATCCTTTAACTTGGATAAACAATCTGATCACAGCATCTATCTCTATGATAATGAATTCTGCTACAATTGTGTCTCCAATATTTGTATTTTATAAAAAAGTGTATTTTTCACTTTCTAAAACAATAGTCTCTTCATCTTTTTTCCAACTTCACAAAATCTGCTAATGTCCCATTTAATATTAGATAACGGTCTTCCAACTTATTGTTTGTCTTCATTCACTTGAAAATGATATATGAATGTAGATAACCGAATAAATGATCATCACAGATTGGTAGCCTGAACACTCAAGAAATTTTTAATACCCTCTGCTTCTGTGGCTATTATAATTATAAATATAAAATAAAATCAATATTCATGCACTCATTTATCCTACCTTTAAAAAACCTCAACTGGTCTATCAGTTAATAATTATCCAATATCTGAGAAGGTGCATTAAAAAATTCTTTTTATTATCATAAATTCAGTTAAAACTAATGAACTTAAACATGTTGAAAGATATATAATGGTGAGTAGCCTATATAAGTTCATTAATCCTGTGAATTTTAATAACAACCACAGTGAAAAGAATACATAGAGTAAATATTAAAAATTTGCCTTGCTTGGTTCTTCTAGAGCTTTAAAGAGAAATCAAAGGTGATTGATGCTAACTAAGAAATCGACAGCATTTGTTAATAGTAGAAAAGAGCTGCTGCATGTATATTGTACAGTAATACTGTATGTACACACTATAATTCCCAGTACCCTTTTTTTTTAAATTTACCATTAATGCAGAAGCTGCATACATACACTATACTTTTATATTTAAAGAGAGCCTAAAAAATAGAGAAAGATAAGTAAATAAATAATCAAAATTAAATTAAACATAAAAAACTGAAATCTTACAATATATTAATTAACCAACTGATTATTAAAATATAATTAGAATCAGCACCAAGGGATAGAGCAGCATCTAGTTAAGACACTATATTTTCAATATATAAATGTAGAATTTAGCTTTATCAGTTTATAATAGTGAAATAATCCCTTATGTAATTAAAAATATTTTTTCCTTTTGAATATAATTTTTAAAAATAATAATAGAATATTACAAAAAATTATGAAACAAAAACAACAGTATGTTAAGATATGTTAACTCCATTAATCTCATATTTGTTAGATAATGTATGAATGAGAGAAAGAGAGAGGGGGAGAGGAGGGGGAGTGAAAGAAAGGAGAGGAGAGAGGGAGTGAAAGGAAGAAGGGGAAAGAAAGAGTGAGAAAGAAAGGACGGAAGAGTGAGGGAGAGATGGAAAAGGAGGGGAGAGCTACTTAATCTTTAATCATAAGTTAAAAATCATATCTGGGCTAGAGATAATCTTTAGTTTAATATACAATTATTAATAATCATAAACGTATGCATCTGAAATGGTTTGTGCCTAAGTTGTGAGAGCAAAAACTTTGGCACTTTTAAATCAACTTATTTCTTAATTATGTTCAAACGTTGTATTATTGTACTAACGTTTTTTTAATTTTTTTTAATAATATTTTAGTAATATTAAAGTTTTTTTTATTTGTACACAATGCGCACATTAGTGATTCAAATCATGCATCAATTCATAATTCCTCCATTTGCACTTTTTTTTTTAATTGTTTTATTTTAATTAAGATTATTTTTCAGAATCTAGATTACAAAAATAAAATTACACGAACTTTCAGAATAATGGTTGTAAGCGGAAATTTTTTAAAATTTTATTTTTAATACATTTAAGGCAAAAATTAAGATTAAAAAATAAATAATATTTAAAAATATAATCCAAAGAATTTGATATTATGTAGATTTGGAAATATATATATTTACACATAAATGCACACTCAAATGTTTATAAATTTACTGCGTGAAGCGTATATATAAAATATGTATTTTTGGTAATAATTTAAAAAGTAAAGCAGAATATATTATCACATTACGAAATAGCAGGATTATAAGTCCTTTCAATACATTTTATAACATTATTTTCTACTTAATAAGAAATATTTTTATTAATATATTTATTAAATTAAATGACAAATTTATTATTCGAAAATTCATAAGAAATTCGAGCGCAATAAGTGACAAAGTACAATCAGAGTATCTTATGTTCCAGAGTCTGATCTTCTGCCATTGCTTCTAGCCATGCAAAACAGTGTATTTCATTGCACAACCTTCTGCAAATGTGTATATCCAACTTCCTATACGTCTGCCTACCATTCACCCATTCATTTATCTATTATCACATCTGGTTAGAATGTGCAATGAGAATCACCCGTTATTTATACAACCATTATTTTGAGTTTACTGTATATGAAGAAATCAAATTTAGGTCATATTTATGTGTACATACACACATATATGTGGGTATAAAAATTAGTCCCTTTTTTAAACTGAGGCAAGAGGAACGTATAACATGTATATATAAAACAAAATAAGCATTTATTAAATCTTAAAATATAAATATTCAGATTTAGATCAGCAAAAATAATTGTTAAGAAATGGCTTAAAATAAATCTTCTCATTAAAATAAATAAATTTGAATTCCGAATAAACTATTTCTATAAGCTATATATTATTGCGATTTACATGGGTACCATTAAAACATTTGAGCATATAAATGTGAGAGCATTCTTGCATTGATTGAGCTTTAGAAATATTAAGATATGTTTGTGAAGGCGGTTTGGATAATCTAATAATGATAACATTTATTTTTCTTATTGCATTGCCAAATCCATATAATATTAATATCATTTATTACCTTTTAACAATGCTTTTTTACAACCCATGACGGTTTCTGAAAAAGATTGCTGGGGCAATAATAATGAACATAAATGATATTAATATTATAATGATAACATTTCCTGGTTATATTTTGTATAGTACATCTAAATTACTCTAAAGCAGCGGTCGGCAACCTTTTAGCTATTGCAAACCATTAACATAATTTTTAAAGGTACGAATTAATACGAGCATTGAGTATGATATACATATTTATTTATTTATAATTTTAATTTTAACACAAAAATAATAATATATATGAAAAATTAGTGTGACATTTGCTGCTCTTGGTTTAAAATTATTTTACTAATCCTTGTCTCCAATGATGTCACTGCAATACGTAAATGAGCTTCTAATCAAATTTGATGCCTAGTCAATTGTACAAAATTCGGTATTCTTATTTTGTTACTTTTTCTATGCCGCTAAACGAGTAGGGGTTAATTAAATGTCTTTGAGGTAGATGTTTTGCAAGTCACAATAGTATTTTGTAATAAATCAATTAGCAATATAATGTTCTTGTTCTATTTTTTTTTTTCATATGTCATAGCATCGGCCGGGACCCGAACCCACAACCGTCTGCAAGCAACTACTTGCTTGCAAGGCGGTTGCGATGCCCTCTCGGCTAATACAGCTTAAACAAAATTTATTTTTTTATTTAAAAATTTTATCACATGAGCTTAGGGAATTTAAATAATATCTGAGTTTCTTTGCGGACCATTAAAATTATGCTATGGACCACCGGTTGCCGACCACTGCTCCAAAAAATCTATAGGTCTAATTATTGAACATAATTTTTTTAAGTTATTCCAACAATAAAATTTTTCCATAAACAATATTATCGCATTACAAAAAAAAAAAAAAAATCAATCTTTCAATGAGGTGTTTAAGTTTTTTTTTCTTTCTAAAATCCATTTTCAAAAAATTTAATACTAAAATTAAATCTTTAATATCAAGGAAGACTAAAATTAAATCTTGAGTAGAGAAAAACGTACAACTCGCAACATATTTGCAGTTAAATATCGCAATCTAACTTCAAAAACTGGGATGGTTGTAAATTATTTACATCATATAAATCTTAATTATTTGTTACAATAAAAACTATCTTAAAATAGATATTTTTTTAATTTTCAGAACAATCATTATTGGCACAATGTCAACAATGAAGATGTGTAAACTAGTAGTCGGCTACAAAACTTTCAACTACCGTGCTTATTATATATCTGCTTTGATGATTGCTGCATACCAGAGCAAAATAATTCTAAAATAATTAAGGTTTATTAAGAGTAAACATGCTTCATTATTTTATCTATATAAATTATATCTTTAAAATATCCACGCACAAAAAAAATAAATAAATTATAAAATGAAATAAATTCTGTGATATTGAATTAAATAATAATTTTTAATTAATGTATTTATAATTGTAACATTTTTTTCTACTAGTATTGTATATATTTTTACTATTTGTTTGTTTTAATTTTTGCATACATTTGTATTTTTGATTCAGGAGAAGATGAGCTATTTATTGAAACATATTATTTGCTCAATCACATATACTTTTATTTGTCTATCTATCTCTATGTCTGTCTGTCAGCCAGTCGATGTCTACTGATTTATCTATCTATCTATCTATCTATCTATCTATCTATCTATCTATCTATCTATCTATCTATCTATCTATCTATCTATCTATCTATCTATCTATCTATCTATCTATCTGTCTGTCTGTCTGTCTGTCTGACTACTTGACTATCTATCTATTTAGATTTATCTACCCATCTATTTATTTGTTCATTTATTCATCCATCCATTTATCTATCTACTTTTATCATAAAATATAATACCTACCCCAACAACCCAATAATAAACCTTAGCTGACTCTTCCCTACATTCTCAAAGTCACTCATTTGATTCATAAAATTATTGCTCCCACCCATCAACTTGGACTCCGCACTTCACCCCAACCTTTTGTACCTGTTAATCAATAATTCACAGGACAGACTACCATCAGATCTTCATTCTCAAGTTGTATATAAAATTAAATGACAAGATTTCTTCCTGCTGGTCTGTTTATTATAGTGAATTTCAGGCCAACCTGTCTGCCCACTTGGCTTACCATATATACATGTTAACTGGGAAAAACACATTCAACACTAAATCTATATTTTGAGCATTTCACTAATTCTGGCCATCCATTTGAGACCACGTTTTCCAAGCATTTGCTCGGAATTCAATGATCAAGAAGGCTTGACACGTCTCCAAGGACAATTATGCCATCAATAGGAAAGAAACTTGCATTCTCCTTTCTAAAAAATGGCTTGTTCTAACTAATTAAGGCACTATGCAAATAATATGGTAATTTGCTAGCTCTTCTTATTCCCTTACTTCTGTTATAAGCATTGCATCTATGACAATTATCTCTTGAACATATACTAAGCACTATAGTATTTTTATTGTCAATAAAGCTTTGTTATTAATATATTTTTTGTATTTGTATATATACTATTTTTTTATCTATTTATCCAATAGTAGTTATAGTAGTAGTAGGAAGCAGTAGTAGTAAGAGTAGGAGTAGTATTAATAGTAGGAGTAGTAAGAATAATAGGAGTAGGAGTAGTAGTAGTAGTAGCAGCAGCAGTAGTAGTAGCAGCAGTAGTAGCAGTAGTAGTAGCAGCAGTAGTAGCAGTAGTAGTAATAGCAGTAGTAGCAGTAGCAGTAGCAGCAGCAGCAGTAGCAATAGCAGTAGTAATAATAATAATGTTCAAACAAAATGTAAATGCATATCAAGAATTTCATAGAAAAATTCAAATTTATCTCACTGTTTAAATAACTAGATATAATTATAAATTTATTTAAATGCACATTGATTACATAAGTAATATTTACTAAGGCTTAAGCTTCAAGAATATGTATGTAAAAATATGATATTAGGGACCTCTAAAGGTTTTAACCACAAGCTTATGCTTTGGAAGAAAAGAGGTTCCCCTCTTTTCTTCCAAAGCATAAGCTTGTTCCCCTCTTTTCTTCCAAAGTGTAAGCTTGTGGTTAAGACCTGTAGAGGTCCCTAATATCGCATTTTACATGCATATTCTTGAGACTTAAGCCTTAGTAAATATTAATAACTAGATATTGTAACATTATTTGATTTAAAAAAGATATTGGGCCCTTTTATGGTAATGGAAAACTGCTTAACATCAGTCTTGGTTTTAATTAGGTAACTAATCTTTCTGCAATATGAGAAATCTAATATAAGCATGAATAATCAATTGGTAGACAGTTGTACTATATTTAAATCTTCAAATTAGTTTCTGCCCCTTGTCTTCTTCACTAAGAAGCATTCATTTCACCCACGCAATTAGCAGATATATTTACTTTCTTGTGCTATCTAATCTAATAAACTAAAACTAAAATACTTCATATATTTTTGAATCCAAACTTGCATAATTATATATGTTTGATATTTGGTAATTGCTGAATATGTGAGTGTAAATGTGATGCACTTCACTGGTTAAGAATAATTTTCATTAAGTAATCTGAGGATTGAATTTAGCACTGCCATCTAGAGTCCATTGTTTATCACAATGTAAATAGATGGAAATTATTATTCCTAAGACAAATGTTAAAGTAAATTGAGAAAATCATATAAAGCTATACTTATTACAATTAACTTTTATAATGTACATCTTTAAAAAAATAATACTATGAAAATATTAAGTATATCAATAAACACACACACACACACACAAAAAGGAAATTATTTATGAAATGCAAACAGAAAAAATTATAATGTAATAAATATTTAAAATAATTTGGAATGAATTATGAAAGCTGAGATAACATAAATGCTAAAAATCCTACTCCAACATTTTGGAAACATTTTTTTCTATCTTGGATAAAAAAGTAATGACAAAGTTGTAAGGGCAACTTACAACCAACAACCCACCTACACTAATTGACACCATGCTAAGCCTGACCAAGTAATTATCAAATAATTATTTTTTGTCAAACACACACACACACACACATATATATATATACATAAGATATCATGATAAGCAAATTATTTTTGTCTTTTAAAAAAAAATGTTTAGATTAGACATTAAAAAAAAAAAAATACTATCACATATATACATAATGTGATTAACCACAAATGTCCTTAGCTAACTGACACTATGACATGAACAAAGATAAAACCTAAAAGATGATGACCTGCTAAGCAACCAGCATTGAAAATGAAAAGATAATTCCAATAAATATTTATCTCGATGTACGTCACACAACAATAAATAATACTGCAAGCACGGGAAATAAAAGCTATAATGCAGTCCTATCACAATTAAAACAAAAGACATAAATACCACTTTCATCTAGAATTGAAAAGATTGCATGAGAAAGTCAACATCTCGATAGCCATATTTTTAGAACTAAGCAAGATGGATGTATATGTTCAATTCCAGAATGAATTTCAGTCACAAAAGATTAAAAAGGATAAACTGAAACATAAATATGCCTAAGTTATCAAAACAAACCAAATGGTTGAAAATAATTGTAAAAAAATTCCAAGTTTGAATAAATCATCGTGTGAAAAAAAATAAACAACAGCTAGCGATCGACAAGAATAGTTCTTTTTTTTTATTACACTATTTCCCTCTGCAAAAAAACAACCATATGAAAATTGCATATATTAATGAGAGTATTGCAATGTGCTCTGGCTCAAAGAACTATGCCATAGGAGGCCAAACACCAGCTCTTCATGCCCATAGAAGCATTGTGATATGTGCGATGCCTATCTTATTAAACACTGGTCAAGAATGAAAATCTTCAGTGGATCTTCTGTATCTTCTTCCAAGGAAACAACTGGACAGTGCTGATAATCTACAATTCCAGAATGAGTGTGTGTCAACTAAACATATGGATAGTATACCACCCGAGGAGATCTATCACCATGAGTAAGAGACTTCAAGCATAACAGACAGCACTTGCCAAACTCAGGAATTTATTTTATTAATCCAATTGATTTGTATATTTTTCTTTTTTTAATTTGTTATTTATCATCTTATTTTTAATTTTTTTTTTAAATTTTGTTTTCACATTTGGAAGCTTGTCCTTTAGAAAATGGTAAGAATTTATTTTAAGCATAAAGGGGAAGAGTTCGATTAAGTAAATGTTTTATAATATTAAATAAAATTTAGCTCTATATACCCCTCCAGTAGCTTGACATTATCAGACTAAATGTGGAATAAGATAAGATTTTGATGATGTTCCACATTAAGAGCATACCATAGTAACACAACAGAGTTTTTGTTATTCGTTAAATGTTTTAAAGTGTAAAATATAAAATGTGCTAACACACATGAGCACACAAAGCTGAAGACAAATAAAGAAATTATATATATATATATATTCAATTACATGGCTAAGTGCTTTCAAGGGCCAGAGCTTTCATATTTATAGCCATCTTATAAATAGACAAGTAAATTGATTAAGAACGATGTAAATTTATACAAATGTGATAGTTACATATTCCATTTCCTGGATATTTTGTAGCAAGAGTCTTTTCTATTTATGACATTGTTATTTCTAGTGATAAAGTAAACCTCTTTTACCTTCCTTTTGAGATTTGTGTCACTCTCTGCAAACCACCACTGGATCTCTAGGTTGGCAATCAAGTGCGATGACTATGAATATGAGGGCTCTGACCCTCAAAAGTGCCTAGCCACATAATTAAAATATATGCTCAGTTAAATGTTTTACTAATATTTGTTATATATTTGTTTTTCTGTGTTTGACTAACTTTCTTGAATGGATGATCTTTCCTATCAACATTGAGAAATTACACATAGGTATAGGGGGGATACTCTCCTCCAAGAAGGATGATCATAACTATCATGAATCAAACAGCAAGTGTCACTTTATGATGACACTGTAAATAAATTAATTAGTAAGTCAGATTTGTGATCTTCTGAAATACCTTTTTTATATATTATTTTAAACTTTGTAAATAAAGATTGCCAGAGTGTAGACTTCTATCATGGGATTTGGGATTAGGGTATCCATTCTATTTAACTCTTAAGGTGATATAAAGCCATTCTTGATGCCTGCAATTATGTATGTTAATACTGTTAAATTATATTTATTTAATTATATCGCCTTAAGAGTTAAATACAATGGATACCCTAATCCCAAATCCCATGATAGAAGTCTACACTCTGGCAATCTTTATTTGCAAAGTTATTTTAGTCCATTTGGTCTCTGCCTTGTCATCATCATTTTGTCTTCACACCACTACATACACACACATATATATATATATATGCTAAACATTAATATCTACATATCTCTTCTTATATGTATACTGAAATATTCTGGGAGAGTGGTTAATTGATCCTCACTTATATAGAGGCACAGTAATTGTTAACCAGAGTAAGTCCATTTGGTCTCTGCCTTGTCATCATCATTTTGTCTTTACACCACTACACACACACATATATATATTGAAGCAGATCTGATGTTCAGATTCTTGCTTCACAGCCCACATCCAATATCCTACCATATAACTATATTTAAACCCATCTTTACGCACGTATATACATAGCTAATAATACGTATATATTTCTTTTGCTTAGTATTCTAAAATAAATCACATAAACACGTATTTTAATTTAAAAATATTTTATTTAATAATATTCTCATGTGTATGTGGGCGTAAGTAATAAATCTATATATTTCAGTGTAGGAGATTGCGAATAAATTAGTAAAGTTATATTATATATAGAGTATCATATATGAAACTTATTATTTTTTCATTTATAATTTTGTAGCCAGAAATGATGCAATCTTGTTAAAAAGTCTCTCGAAAAACAATTACCTGGAAGATCCCTTAGATAAAAGTAAAAGATTACAATTTTGTAATAATAAAATAAACCCATCAGTGGAAATTTTGTCCACGCTAGCTTGTTTTAAAATCATAAGATTTATTTTTAAAAAAATCATTTGAGAAACCGATAACAATATTGCATTGTTTCAAACGTCTTACCAGATAAGAAAATATCCGGTCAAACTATTCCAGATGAACCTTAAATGCTTAAACCGCCTCAGGTCCAGCAGTAGTTGCTAAGTTACATCTTCAAAATAAAAGTATGTATACTACTGGATTTGAATCCACAAGGGAGAGGATACCACAAAATAATTATGCTGCTATGCATATTTCACACCAGTTTTGATTCTCACTCAATATGCCATGAGTAGGGGACATTTCGCCTTTTCCCTCCGTTCTAATATGCTGTTCCCATAAGCGAAGCTCTGCATCCCGGACTGATGAACTTTATATATTTTTTTTATGAAAGTGAAATGCTAACTACCATAGAATAATGCTACCCTAGATCTAGTGAAACAATACCGATGGACTAACTCGTTGTAAAATTGCTCTTCCAAATAGCAAAGTAACAAGAACTTTGACCACTTGTAATTCTTAAATCCTGCCTTCTCTGTAATATTTATAATTTCTAATCATATATTAAATGTCTTCAAAATATGTAATTCTTATAACTCTATATAACTAATCAATACTAAGCCTCTTATAAAATGTTTTTCTTTTCTTTATTTCCAAGTGGCAAATAATTTTCATTTAGATTTATGTATTTATATTTTAAAAAGAAATGCCAATGATATTCTAAAATCGCAAGCATATAACTTATTTTCATTTTCCCCACCCAACATTTATCGGGTAATTAACTTATAACTTAATCAAAACAAGTTTTATTCAACTTGCCCAGGTGCTCGCGATTTTAGATAAACAAACTAATTATATTTTTATGTTTACTGTAGAAAAACAGATTGACATCTGTTTTTTATATTTTCCTTTCTAAATAATGCACTATCTATTATTATTAATTTATATTATATATGTAAAACCCATCATAGCTATTACCACCACCCATTTATTTTGTATTAATTTATGTATTTTCATAAGGGCATTTAGTAACCAAGATTGAGATTTACATAATGTAAGGGGGGGGGGATCTTCAGATCTTAGTTTTATATTTAATTAGAATTACTATCCATGTTTGTTTAATGAAGAAACCATACCATTACACCAAGTATTTCACAATTATGGGTAATAAATATGTTTAGATAGTCTTTAAAGCTATAGTTGTATTATGTTATTAAGTGTTGCATGCATATAGGCCACTTTATTTATATATATTTGTGCTTCTTTCTCTCATGGAGGTATTCGCTAAGTCGAGCCCCACTATCGTTTCTCAAGGTCCTTGAACCAGGCTGTAAAACCACCCTGGGGACATACTTGGTTGTATGTGCATGCTTTATATGGGAATCACTCTGGAAAATCCAGCCCGATAATGACATAGCCGACCGTCCTTCGTCTCAACACCGATCCTGCCTACGTTTGCAGAGAAAATCGGTAAACTTCATTATTAAAATTCATGAAGTACACTCCAGGATCCATAATTGGACCACCCCAATCTGCCGCCATGCACGCACCGCCGTTCAGTGTATTATTAGCCGCCCAGAAATAGCCATAAGTCGTAATGGAATGATTTCTTTAAACAGACATATTTCCATTAGTTCACTATGCGTATCAATGTGATAGATTTAGTATCGTTTATATAATTATTCATTGTCTGTCCCACACATTAATTGTTTATAACTCAAATTAATAATAATATTGAATAACCAAATTTAACATCTGCATGTAAAATTATTTTCCTTTTAAATCAAGTAAATGCTCTTTTCATCTCTGGGGGTGTAATAGTATTCTAGTAATGTATTCCAATAGTGCTAGTTCCTTAAGTCACACATATATATTATTGGCATAGCCGCAAATATCATGTTATCGTTAAATATGAATTAAATATATATATAATACTTATGAGGCTAATGTCGGATAAATAACCCGACATGATTTTTGTTATTAATAAATCTTAAATATATATATCAACTCTTGAACCATTGCTTTCTTTTAGTTAAGTTAATATATTAAGTTATTAATGATGCTCAATTTGACTAGATGATCTCTGCTACATACATAATTAATATGCTAGGTCATGAGCCTTATTGCTCATAAAATATAGTTAGTTGTTAAGTTAGTCTATCATTTAAATTTAGCCTAGAGTCTTTTTGTGTTTCCGATGAGCGATGCCGGCGGTGAGAAGTAAATTAAATCGATGCCATCAGGATTGTTGTTCATAATGTTATAGATCTGGAAAATAGGGCAGAGTTCATGAGTGTTCCTGACCTGTGTATCTTGCACACGATTGGATTCGTGGTACTTTTGCCTAGATTCTAGATCTTGTTATGTGAACATACAAATCTGACCGGCACAATATATATGCTAAACATTAATATCTACACATCTCTTCTTATATGTATACTGAAATATTCTGGGAGAGTGTGTTAATTAATCCTCACTTATATAGAGGTGCAGTAATTGTTAACCAGAGTAAGCCCATCCCTGAAGAGAGATTAGTGTAAATTCTCCCTGAGTTCAAATACTGAGGTATAATGGAGCCAGAAAGGGGGTCAAGATGTAGACAAACTAGTCCAAATTACATCTAGATTTAATGAGTAAAAATTGAGCTAGACCATTGAAGGTAGATGGGGTCATAAGTTAAGCATTTCATCATGCCATTGCCAGCATCCTACCAGAAAACCCAGTCTGACCATAGTTAGATGTGCTCCCCCTTTTAATAATTTTTATGATTGAAAGGAAAAACCTTTTCATTTTTTCTTTTTTTGCATAAAAAAAATTAATAAATCAGTATGTAAATAATTTGGATAAAAAAAGATTTTCTTATTTGATCCCCTCTTGCACTTTTGAATTTATTTCTTAGACTTTCAAGCTTCATTTGATCTGCACAATTTTTGTAAATTTGTTGAATTACTTATATATTCCAATTAAGCTAAATCATTTTCATCATCATTTTAAACAAGTATTCATCTATTGCAAAATAAAGATCTCTCCAAGTTTAATACAATTTCTCTGATCCATAGTTTCTCCACAATACACCAATAAACTGTCTTATTTCATTCATCCATCTCATATGTGATCTTTTTCTAGGTCTTTTATAGTATCTTGGAATTTAGTTTAATACTTTAACTATGCATCATCATATCTATGAGCAATATATTCAGCCTTATTCTGTTTTAGTCTCACAATTTTTTCAATGATATTAATGACATCTGTTTATTCTCTCACGTGTATTTTATTTATGATCTCTTCTTGTTACTCCCACAGGCATCTTTCTCTACTTCATTAAGTGTTAGTAAAGTCACTATGTTGGTCTTGGTCTTCTATTAAATTTTAAAGACTCAGATCCATAAGTAAGAACTTGGTAAAACTCATATATTACATTTTTTTCTTTTTAAACACATAGGCATCTTGCCTTTTAATATTAGTTAAGTTTAATTCTATGATTAATTTCATCTATTACATTTCCATTTAAATTAATAATAATTATAGTTGTTAACTTTTTGTAATTCATCAATTTCTAATCTCTATTTTTTTTCTACTGAGAAAATCCACTGAACATTACTTGGGTCTTTTTAGCATTTGTCTTTAGTTCTACTTTCTTATCTTCATCTGTAAAAGTATAACATTTTTAAACACTTTATCTCTGAAATTCTAATATAAGTAAAAGAAAATTGATAGCAAAGCTTTATTAGTGCATACAATTATGAAGTGTTAAACATGCTTTTGATTGGATTTATTCATTTCTGTTACATTCATTCTTACGTCTATGACTGAAACCAGTCGAAAGCATATTCAGCATTTCATAATTGTATGCATTAATAAAGCTTTGCTCTCAATACATTGTTTGTATCTTTTATTCATATTATCTTCATCTGATAATTCTTGCAACATTTAGTTGATTTAAATAATTTTTTTGTATTTTTATACCATTAGTTTCTCATTTTAATTCACTAAAGTTAAATAGAATGTCTTATATTTTTGCTATTTTTCACTTATTTGTAAAAATATTCGGAAATAACTAAAATAAATAAATAAATAAAACCTGTTAATTAATTTGATCTAAAATTCTAAATATTTTTTACTTATAATTACTTTTATAAATATTTTATAATTTCATAAGATTAAATTCATCAGATGGTCATCAACAGTATTCTGTTCCATGAGCAGGTCCAGACAGTAGTCACATCATCAATTCCACTTTTCCACTCCATTCTCTTCATTGCCCAGTTCTTCAATTCTTCACAACTCTTCCCATCTCTTATATCATCCAATAATGTTTAATCTTTTCTGTCATTTCTTCTTGTTTCCACTCACCATTTCCTCCAAAACATCTTTGCTTAAACTATATATTTTTCTTAATATATGTTCAATCCAGTTTCTCTTTCTAATTTTCTCAATCTTCTTGTTTTATTTACTCTTTTCAAAACTTTTTCAATTGTTATTTTATTTATCCAACTATTTTTTTTCATTTTTCTCCATATCCACATTCCAAAGGCTTCCATTCTGATTCCAATTTTATTATTCATTGTCTGTGTTTCACAACCATACATTAGTATACTCCACACATAGCATTTTATTAATATTTTTCTTAATTTTCCCTTCAAAGGTCCACAAAATATTTTCTTTCTCTTAATAAATGCTTCCTTTTCCAATGCTATTCTAATTTTAATTTCATCTTCACTTCTTCCATCCTCACTCAATTATCCAAATATATAAATCCCTTTATTTGATGAACTATGTTATATCATCATCAGATAGTAATTGATAAAATCAAAATTACTTTTTTTTTTTTTTTGCATTGGAGAATTATGTGTGTGTGGAAAGGATGAGTTATAAATATTTTGTTGGATAATTTCTATAAACCTGAATGTATTTCACACAATTACTGGGATTGATTTTTCTTCAAATTTATTTATCTCTAATTCAAGATGCATTAATTTATTTATTTATATATTTCAATATTGGATTTTTTAATTATAATTTTTAATAAAAGAATTTCTCATTCTGCCTTAATTAGTTTACTTATGTTGAAATAGGCTAATTTATAATAAGTAATCATAGTGCTAAACATTGCCACTATTGCCACTGTAGTATTAATATTAGTCATTTGATAATAGCAAGGAAAGTAGTTTACTGCTTAAGGTTTGAACAGGATCATTAGCAACAAGGGAATATACACATAAATGGAGAAATGTGGTGATTTAGTCTGCAAGTTATATAAGGAAGGCATGGAAAATATTAGACATCTGCTAATTGAATGTAAATGCTTACAAGCAGAAAGGGTACAAGTAATGAAGTTGTGGGTGAATAAATAGAACAAAGTGATTATACAAAAAGTGAGTTCTTGGTTTTTATGCTGGGTTTGGAAAAAGATAAGGGGGATTTAGATATAAAGGTCATAGTATAGAGAAAGATAATGTTGTGGAAATGGGATGGAGCAGGATAGAGAAAAATATGGATAAAACCTAGGGTGGGAAATGGAAAGAGAAGAAAGGTAGCTAACAGGTTTCTCTGGGCATAGTGGCTGAGAGATTACTGACTTCAATGAAGGAGAAACCATAACACATCACATCATATTTATCTGTTATATTTATATAGATTATTGGTAGTTTTCTCAGGAAAATGCAATTTGCCACTTTTTAAAATATATTTTATGGCAGCTGAAGGAAAAATGTATTCCAGCAATAAGTAGAGTTGATATATTTTCAAATTTATTTATGTCTAATTCAAGGTGCATTAACTTATTTATTGCAATTCTGAGATTATTTTATCCTCATCTGAAAATTCTGTTTTTTTTTTTTTTATATCCTACATTAGTTCTCTGTATACCTATTGGTTGGCCTACAGACACTGTAGTGTGACAGATACCAGTTTCACTTTTAAACAATGAATTCATTTTATTCTTACATTTAATTGTTAAAGAGTCTGTTTTGATAAGTTATTATTCCTTAAGAATTTTTTTTTTTTTTTTTTACGTATTCTGTGTGTTTTATTATTTTTTAATTTAATGTTCTCTAAGTGTAGTTCCCCCCGAAGAAATGAGTTGTTGTTAACTGGAAAAAAAATATCCTTTAATTTCACTTTGAGCCTTAAAGGAAATAAGCAGGCAAATTCTTAATGTCTATTTCATATATTGTTGTTCTTGAAAATGTTAATACTATATATATTGATACAGTAAACAAAAATGGCTGCTCACTAATATGTAATATTATCAATATGAAGAATTTATCGACTTTTCATCTATGAGTTTTATATTAAGAAAATCTTTTTTTTTCTAGTTGTCTGATATTTCTCAACTAAAATATCAGATGAGTTTTCTTGAATGTAATATGAATGTAAGTTTGAATGAACTTTTTTAAATAGATATTTACAACCATGATACACAAAACTAAATTTTAGCTTTTATTTAAAGTCTATAAAGTTTCCAACTAGACTAGTAATTAATAGCCAAAGTTGAAGAAAATTAAGAATTCCCTGATTGTGGACCCAGACTATTATTCAGTGATGATCTTTTATTTAGATACTTAACTACAGATCACTTTCAAATAAATGAAGATTGTACAAATTAGAAACAGAACAGTTTAATAACAAGTGGAACATTGTTGATTTTGTGAAATTAGAAGAAAAGATGAGATAATTGATTTAAAAAATGGACATGTACTAGACTATAAAAGCACACACATTGGAAATATAAGACAATAGGAGTCACTATAAATAAAATAAAAATGAAGAACAACATTGTAGAGACTGATGGTGTATCAGACAGAGTAGCAAAATTAGTTATTCAAATTAATAAAATATATCAAAATGCAGATAATTGAGATTTATGCCCAATTATCATTGTGATGAAGAAGCAGAGAATTTTTATATGGATGTTAAAATTCTTTGTTCAAACTAAACAACATTTTAAGATTATCATGGGGGATTTTAATGCTAGGATTAATAAATAAAAAATGAAAGTACTTTGAATAAATATGGATATGGTAGAAGAAATGAGAAAAGACTTGAGAGATTCACAGAAAAAGAAAAACTATACATCATAAATTATGTTTTTGAGAAAAATGTCTAAATGTAAATTGACATGAAACAGATAAATACACAGCAGAATTGGAATATATTTTGCTTATTAGAAAATATGTATTTCAAGATGATAATATTCTTAATAAATTGAATATGGAAGTGAGATATAAAATATGTGTTAATACAAAACTAGTGACAAAAATTATTAAGAACAATAGTATTAATAGTTGATATTCCTAATCTTCAGAAATATTCCAGTGAATTTAAATTAGGACTTGCAAATTGTCTTAAAAATATGAACAGATTTTGAAGTTGATTCAGATTTAAATAAAATCAATTGATATACAATTGAGAACTGCAAGAAAGACAGTTGGTACAAAACAGCAATGATTTGCCAGTAAATTTTCTATTGAGAAAATTAAGGAATATGAAAATTTTTAAAAATAGTCCATTAAGAAGAATTGAATATCTAAAGTTTTGTAACATGGTGAATATGCATAAAATGTTATGGAAAAAAAAAAGTTTCAAATGTGCAAAACAAAATCTTGATATTGGAAGTAAAATTATTTCTACAATAAGAAAAGATGAAACTATTAAAAAAGAGAGAGAGATGGTATCATGAAATGTATGGAAAGTTCTATAAAGAATTATATAGTAATAATGAATAAAAAAACAAACTATCCTTCACCATATGCAATTAAATCTACGAAGAAGGGAAAAGTTTCATGTGATGATGGAATTATAATCGATCTCTTAAAAGAAGCAGATGAAGAAATAAAACAAATTAATAGCAAAGTTATATATCAAACTTCTAAATAATAAAGACATGCCAGATGATTGGAAGAATGCAGTAATAATATTGATACTTAAGAAAGATATTAAAGATAATTATAATCTATTTACAGAAAATTTTGGAGTTCCACCAACCAAAAGAACTAGCCAGATTTAAAAGTAGTTTTAGTACGATGGCTCACATTCATATACTGACAGAAATTATAGAAAGGACCAATGAATATGTGTTTCTATTATGCTTTGGATTTGTGATTTTAATATTAGATCAAGGATATTGTCTTACTCTGAAGAATATTTATTAAAAAGCAATAGCAATGATTAGAGAAGACTGTATAATAGGAAGATTCCATATCTCCAAAACTTTTTATCAAAGTTTTACAAAAAGTATTTACTAAATGGAAAACTATGGGAATAAAAATAAATGGAGATTATTTAGGTCATCTAGATTTTGCAGATGATGTGGTTTTTTTTTGCCAACAAAGCTTCAGAGCTTCAGAAAATGTTGCAAGAATTATCAGATGAAAGAAAGAAAATAGGACTAAAGGTAAATACCAAAAAGATTTAAGTAAGGTTCAATAGATTTTCTCAGGGAAAAAGGAAAAAGAAAGATTGACAATCATGAATTATAAGAAGTTAACAACTACAGATACCTTGGCTAGATTATTAATATAAGTGGAAACATAATAGGTAAATTTAATCATAGAATTTAACTTGAATGGAGTACTTTTAATACAATTAATGATTTAATATTAAAAGAAAATATCCCAATGTATTTGAAAAGGAAGGTTTTTAATAAATAAGTTTTACCAGTTCTTACTTACAGACTTGGGATTTAAATACTTAACAGAAGAGCATTTCAGAAAATTCAGACCATTTAATGAAGTATGAAAAATGTATCTAAGAAGTAATAAGAAGACATTGAAAACAAAATACATAGATTAAAAAACAGATAGTTTATCACCAACATCATTGAAAAAATTAAACATTAAACTACAGCTGATCTGGATGTATTTCTAAAAGAGATGAATATAGATGGATAGTTGAAGCCTTAAATTGGATCCTAAAAGATTATAAAAAACGTAAAAAAAGACTGCAAATGAGATGAATGGGTTAAATAAGGATTGTTGATGTATTGTGGAGAAGAAAGGTTAGATATTGGAAAACTTGGATTAATCTTGGAGAAACTTTCATCCTACAATGGATCTATAATTGTTGAAAATGATGATGATGATAAAAAATAATTAAACTTCCTTATCTTACTGAAATAATTAAAATTTAAGACAAGAGTAAATGCGTTACCTAGTGCTTTACAAAATTAATTGTTTATTTTGAAAGTCCTTTCTCTCTCTCTCTATATATAAAATTAATGATCACGTGATTTTACAATTTGAACTGTCTTGACGAAAAACCTACTTTATTTATTATTTTCCCCCCTTATATCTAAGAAATGTTACTTTGATTATTATTGTGTACTACAGATTGAAAATTATTTATAGAAACTATTAATAATACTTCAAGTTTCCCTTCTTCATTGATAATTGATTTTCAAGGGAGTTTAATTTCATTGAAACTCCTGGTGAGATTTTTAGAATAATATCCACGTAGGTAAAAAGTTAGACTTTATCACAAAGAGTATTTTGCAAACAGAATAATAATATCACATAGTGCTAAAACTTAAAAAATATAATAGCAACCCGATAAATTTATGCATTAAAAATAATAAATCTAAACTTAGTTTTAATTTAATAATTAAAAGCAGCACTGTATTTATATACAGTATATGTAACAAAAATGTTATTTATAAAAGTATACATTTTGTTTTCTTTTTTACATGTGTGTGTAAGTGAATTGTTGTTAAGTTTTTCGAACTGTGCTCAACTTCCCCCTTTGATTCGTAAATATTTTAGGATAGTTCTATAAAAATGTTTATATAAGGAGTTTGCTGTTAACGTTCTTGTCGTTGTAGCTGTTATTACTATGTGATTTTTCATATACTATACGACATGGATGGGCTGCTTACCAACACGCATTAGCCAAGTGATAAGTTTTTTTGGCTTTTTACCTGTTGAGTTTAAGATCAAGAAACATCATAGTTGTCAGATAAGACAGAATGAATGTGTGTGTGAATGAAAAAATTTTCCTTCTAATAGATGTATATAGTCATGACAGACAAAAATAAATCATAGCCGTTATTCCCAGGAGATTGTAAAATCACCAGACAAGACAGCAGTTGTTGGCTGAAGGTAGACGGCGCTAAGAATCCTCTGATTGTGGACCCAGGATGCCATTTGATGATGACTTTTTATTTAGGTACTTACAATTGCAGATCACATTCAAGTGAAGGAAGATTGCAATAATTGGAAGAAGGACTGTCTCATATTAAATGGAACATTATTGAACTTTGTGAAGTTAGAAGATGAAGAGATGATATAAAAAGTGGACATGTACTCTACACAAAGGAACAAATATTGGAAATACAAGTGGAGTAGGATCCATTATAAATAAAAAGTGGAAGAACCATTGTGAAGATTAATGGTGTATGACAGTTGGCAAGATTAGTTATTCAACTTAAAAGCAAATACCAAATGCAGATAATTCAGGTTTATGCCCCAACAAATTCTCATAGTGATGAAATAGTAGAAGATTTTTATATTTGAAAATTGTTATGAGAGACTTTAATACTAGAATTGACAAACAACTGAAAGATGAAAATGTTGTAAGTAAATTTGGTTATGGTAATAGAAATGAGAGGGGATATAGACTTGTGGAGTTTGCAAAAAAAAAAAAGAGAAAAACTTTATATTATGAATTCTTTTTTTTGAGAAAAATGTTAAAATGAAATGGACATGGAGGTATCCAAATGAATGTACAACAGAATTGAATTATATTTTGAGTAACAGAGAATATACAATTCAAGATTATAATGTGCTTAATAAATTCATCACAGGAAGTGATCATTGATTAGTAAGATTTAAGATTCATATTGTACCGTTCGAAAAACCTCCACCACCTAAACTGCAAGTCGGATCCAAACTCAATCGAACCAAACTGAATTCAAACCCAACTTACCAGCTCAGATCAATGGATGATCAAAATCGATGGTACAGTGCTATGCACCAAAGAACTAGCTCAATGGTTAGTGATGATTAGAAACCCCTGAACTGACATTAATATTGGATAATAAACTGACTAAAGATAATTTTAAATCAAGTCATATGTATATGTTTGGGTTGCCAACACAAACAGCGAGTATTAACATTAAAATAATTATTGAATAAAAGAATTTAGAAACCAAGTGTGTTTATAAATATTTTAATAATAATAGTAATGGTTTTTGTTCAATTTTAAATGATGATTATATTGATCACCTCTAGCCTTAAACAGAGTTTATAATTATAATAAGAATGGCAGTTCCTATTATATGCCAATGAGTATTATGCAATATTATGAAATTCTATCTATCTATGCCCCCAACAAGAAAATAAAGGCAGATAAAGGGTATTCAGTGGTGATGGAAATTATGATTCTTATTTTATACAGAAGAATGTGAGATATATTTTCACATTCGCAAATCCATTCATGAAAAGCAAGATATGTATTTAGGGCATAACTTTAACCTTTATTAGAAAACTTATTTAATTTGAGATAACTGAGAATTTGTTCGACTTTAATTGAAATCACTTCTCATGAATTACGAGCATAAGAGCAGGCTTTACTGGAACAGAGAGGTAATGGTGCTGATGAATTATGAGCTATAAAATAACAAGAGAGATAATTGCTGGTCAGTGGTTTAAGTAGTATGGTGGCTTGTATTTGACAAGTCTTACTGCCCTTTAAAGAGACGGGGAACACGGGGAAAAGCCAGGCCGAGTTATAACTATGAACCTTTGATGTTCCGAATATAATATAAGCGGGGAGAGGAAGTGCTTTCTTCCTCTATAATTTAAAATAACAGTAATATTACCACCGACAAATCTACGGAGCAGAAGATTGCCCTACGTCAGCAACATTCGAAGATGATGACTTGATAGTCACCATTTGAAATAATAAAACCCAATTTATTATAGAATGCTCTACATGATGACTTGATCAAATTAATTAAAGTCAAATGAGCTTTTAACCAAAACTTTTTTAAAGCATTTATAAAATTATATTAATTGTGCCCCAAACATCGTGCCCTTCCTGAATATTAATAGATAATAAAAACAATTTGAATTAGAATATATTTAGTTGATTCCTTTATCGACCCTTTTGCAAAAACATTTCAAGATCACAAATATGGATAGATAAACATTTATAAATTAGATAAAGGAGCTGGGGACATAGGTTAGAAATGGAGCTAATAATTTATTATTAGCCAATGATAAAAATAGTAAACATTTAATATTTTCTTTTGACTCGATGATTAATAGAACGTATAAATTTAGTTCTAATGGGCGAGAATTACTCCATTTAATTGTTTTTGGTTTTTGCAGCTTCTTCGTCAGCGGGTAAATCACTTTTATATGCTATCAGAATTAATATTATATTATTTGCACAAAGCAAATGGGACAAAGGGGCTCATCGAGTCGAAGGATTATTGGCATATAATTAAAAGTAAACGACATTAATAAATCACACAATATATATATATAATATAATAAATGAACCGCCATCGTAAGAAAGGAAAGTTAAATCTAAGGACTAGAGATTTAGAATTACAATATAATTTTAAATAGCATAATTAAAAGTAAGTTTTATATAGATTATTACATTATTAAATAAGAAGAGCTTTTAAAGGGAGTGTAAAGTAAAGTTCAGAAACTGGACAGAAGTTACGGTTCATTATGGAAATATATTACCATTTCTTCCGGGGCTGGTTCTTTAATTTACACGTCCGGGTTGGTAAAATGTAGGCACACATTTGATCGATTACTTGAACAGCATTTTATTGATTTTTCATGATTTTGGCAGCGGGATTGGTCCGAAAAAGGTTTAGCAGCTTCATTGAAGATTTTCAGGGGACTTCAGGAACTGTAGCCAGATTCCTGATGTTTAGCCCCTTGCCATGGTAGTAACACTATTTGAATTCATGATTTTAAAACGCACAAAATTTAATGGCACTTTTCTACAACAAAGATGGCTTCTTCCCTTCTCCAAACTTTTCAGAGCTATTTATACTGTATCTGATGCCTTCGAGCTAGTGCTTCTTTCATTTTCAATGTTACAAGTTTTTACTAATTGATTTTAGATACATTCCTTCGATAAGGCTTTCAAACTCATTAACTCTGAATTCATTTTCGAATTAAAAAATGAATTTATAAATCTAAAAACGATTTTAATTAGGAAATCCTTACATTTTAAATACTTATCTTTTTTTCTAATTAATAAAACTTTACCCATTGTTTTTGGAAAGGGAAAATCTGAAAGCTTATCGAAAGAATGTAGCTTTTAATCACTAAAATTTTAACAAATTATTTGAAAGTAAAATCAAACATTCCTGACGCAATGAAACTTTCAAACAATTATGTATATTTAAATATTTATAAATATATATGCACAATCCACGCAGTTATAATATATATAAATTCATGAATAATTTTATCATGAATTTATTAATAGCTTTGATTAATTTAAACCTTAAACTAATTAATTTTAATACATATTTATAAAATAGTTTGTCTTTAAGAAAACTAGCATGGATTAACCATATAAAGCCCCATTGCATCGGAAATTTAAGGTTAGTACTAGAGTTTGAAGTGGGCTTATGGCTCGATGTCATGAAGCTAGGATCGAACTCAAATCCGACTGCTTCAATATTAAGGCAAAACTAGAGAGGCAAAAATTATTAACAAAAACCATGTTTACAGGTGATATTCCTAATTTTCAGAAACATTCTAATAAATTTAAATTAGAACTTGCAAATTATTTTTAAGTATTGGTAGATTTTGAGCATGATTCAGCTTTGAATGAAATTAATATAAAAATAACTGATACATTTTTAAAAACTACAATGGAGATAGCTGGTAAAAAAAAGCAGTAAATAACCAATAAAATTTCTACTGAGACTAGAGAATTTATGAAGAAAATAAGGAATATGAAGATATGTATATAAATGATGCATTAAGAAGGATTTAATATCTCAAATTTTGTAAGAATTGGTGTGAAAAAGAGTTGATAATGATATAAGAAAGTATAATTGTGAATTAACAAGGGAAACTGCAGAAGAGAATAAAAGTCTCAAGAGTGTAGAAACAACGTTTTGGTATTGATAGAAAACTTATATCTGCAATAAGAAAAAAAGGTGGAACTATTACTAAAAAAAGAGATGACATCATGAAATAGGTAAAGGAATTCTATCATGAATTATATAGTCATAAAGAACAAGTACTTCCTACATCTATTATATATTCTGAATTGCCCAAAATTTTAAATGAAAAAGTGAGACATGCAATTAAATTTATGAAGAAGGGAAGAGCTCTAAGTAATAATGGAATTATAATAGTTTTATTAAAAGAAGCAGGTAAAGAAGTAGAAATTTTTTTGGCAAAGTTATATGACTCAAATGTCTAAATGATAAAGATGTACCAGATGATTGGAAGAATGCAGTATTAATCAGTCTTCTATAAGTTTTATACAAAATTTTTATCAAGATAATTACAACTCATTTATAGAGAACATTGGATTTCAACCAACCAAAAGAACAAGCTGAATTAAAAAAGGATTTTAGTACATTAGGTCATATCCAAGAATTGAGAGAAATTATAGAAAGGATCAATGAATATGCTTTAGATTTGTAGATTATGGAAAGGCATTTGATACTATAAGCATTTCTTTAGTGATTAAAGCATTGGATCATCAAGGAAATTGCCATATTCTAAAAAATATTATAAAAATACAGCAGCAACAATTAGATTACATCATGATACTAGGATGGTTAACATTGAGAAGGGTGTAAGATAGGATGACTGCATATCTCCAAAACTTTTTACAGTAGTGCTGAAGAAATATTTTGTGGATAAAATGGGAAGATAAAGGTGTAAAAGTAAATGAAGATGACTTAAGTCATTTAGATTTTGAAGGTGACATAATTGCTTTTGCAAATAATGTGTCAGAGCTTCAGGAAATGTTGCAACAGTTATCAGATGAAAGCAAGAAAGTAGGACTAAAGATAAATGTTAAAAAAACTAAAGTAATGATCAATGGTTTTTCTCAAAAGATGAAAATAAAGATTGATTATAATGAGTTAGAAAAATTTAACAACTATAATACTTTGATCAGATTATTACTACAGATGGAAACATCATTGGATGAAATTAATCATAGAATTAAACTTGTTTGGAGAGCTTTTGGTAGAAATAATATTAAAAGGAAATATGCCTATATGTTTGAAAAGGAAAGATTTTAATAAATATGAATCTGAATTTTGGACCCTTAATAGAAGAGCAATACAGAGACTTCAAACCACTCAAAGAAATATGTAGAGATGCATGTTAGGAATAACAAGAAGAGATCAAAAATGTACATAGGAATGAGAACAATCAGGTGTCACTGACATCTTTGAAAGAATTAAAAAACTGAAGTGAAATTGGGTTGGACTTATTGCTAGAAAAAATAATAATAGATGGACAATTGAATCTTAAATTGAGGTCCAAAACATTGTAAAAAACCCAGAAAGAGACTACATGTGAGAGGGATGGATGAAATAAGGCAGTGTGCAGGGGTGATGTGGACAAGAGAGGCTAGAGATTGGAGAAGATGGATTGAACTTGGAGAGATTTTCATCCTACAGTGGACTGATAATGGTTGGTGATGATGATGACGTTAATATATATATATATTAGGATTAATTATGGGTAAAAATAGCAACAAGATTTGCATAAAATTTAATTATTTATGATATGTTATGTTACACAAGCATATTAAATTAGGTCATGTGACATCTGACTCGATTCTTGTAAATTAATGCTGTAATTAAAAACAAATTTTTATTAATGCTCAAAGAAAAATTATAACAAAAATTTAAATTCAATGCTTGAAACGATAAAAAAAAAGATGTTTGATTCAAAGTCCATTTTAAGTACACGGTCGTCATTTGTCTAAAACAGTGTTGATTACGTAATAGTTTTCAACTTCCATTTTGTAGTTTATCCTTCATAGCTTTACAGTTTTGTTCTTTATAAAAGTTATTTTCATCAAGAAATTGATACTGAACAAAATGAAATCACATCTAACTAATTCCAAATTGAAAATATGTTTTGCTGCTTTCATTTACAAAACAGACATAGAAAGCTCATTAACAGTAATAATTAAACTTTTTTTTTTTCTATAGTCCATTATTATATTATGAAAAAAACCCCACTAAATATTATTTATCTATGCTACACTATATTTTATACAAAAAGTGCATAGTAACACAAAAAATGTATGATGTGTGATCGCGCTTGAAAAAAATCGCACATTACTGTAAAACACAGAATACCATTGTTTCAAAAGATATAATACGTTAAACACTAAACATATTTTTAAGTAGAAAGCCTTATTAAATTGTCTGTCCTGTTTCAGGTCATTTATTATCACCAGTCAATATGAAATTTTTTTTGGAGTTTTGGAATTATAAATGCAACATTTTGAATCACCATCAAAAATGGAAATTATAATTAACATAATACAAAGTACACTATTAAAAAAAAAAAAAACTTTTAATAAGAAATGAAAGAAAGAGAGAGAAAAAATAATTATCTATGCAAATAAATATAATGAAAGATACAAATGAATTTTTTAAATGATAATTTTTTTTTAACAATTATTAAATTTAAAGCAAATTATTTTAATTTGATTTGCTCCAAATTGTGTAATGATATCTTGCGCATAAAGTCCTCCCCCCCCCCTCCCGAGTCCTTATTATGTTTAAATATGTTTTTTTTTTTTAAATTTATATTTGACAAACTTCACTTTATCTATTACAGAAATGGTAAATCTAAAAAAAAAAAAGCACAAAACTATAAAAAAATTAAATAATTATTTGACATTAATAGAAAATATGAATTATAATTTTTCTAATCTTCACTTTTCAATCTCTAGACAGTATTTCGTATTCAATCCAACATATCAAAAAACATCTCTTTTCCTAATCAAATGAGCCAACATTAAATATGCGGGTCAGGCTCATGCAACAGCAGTTATTTTTTCAACTATCTAAAGCTTGGTCACTTTATTGGTATCACAATCATTATATTTAAATGTGAAAGATTTTGGGTATCTCTCCTGAATAATTGTCAATTTTTGCTACAGTTTACAAAGGATATATATATGTTTAATTGTTAATATTACTTGTTGTTTCTTTTATTTACATTAAAGTTATATATAACTCATTTTCCCTTATAGATCTCAGATGATTGGTATTTTCATGTAATATTTGTTTAATTATAGAACATATCATTATTTAGCATTCTTTGATGCAAACATTGATCATCATTGATGGCAGTTTGCCATTGTACCATCTTCTCAAGACAATACTCAGCTTTAAAAGATCAAATTTTAATGAGTCTTTATATTAGTAAAATATAAATCACTAAACCCAATTAAATTATAGATTGTGGTTATCATCAGCAAGGAGCCTTGGATCTGAGAGCACTGCACTTAGATCTTAGGATCTAATGCAACCCTCTAGCAGCCACCTTTGTGAGTCCAAAATAAAAACACTAATATTTTAATCCAAGCACATTCACTTGTATAGTTATATAGATCTTAACCCAGTTCAGCATCTGTACATTTTTGGTGGTCTTGGGTTTTTTAATAATCATGATCATCATCATTCTATTTGGCAGCATTACTCCGGCTTGTACTGGGTAACACTACTATATGGAGAATTTTGCCTCTCTTATCAGTAACATATAGTAAGGCATTATAATTTTTTTGAACAAAAGATTCAATCTGTAAATAAAATATTCAATAAGCACATATGGTTCAACATATAGAAGTAAGGCATTAAAATAAACTGAAGATTTCAAACAAAAGTACTTATTTTTGAAGTACAAAAAAATTACATACTTATCTTGATCTCTATAATATGATGAAACAGAATTCATTTGTAATTTTATAAGTAATATCTAAATATTAATATGAGATCTATTAAGTGACCAGTTATTCAAATTAATATAAAATTCTTCCAAAATAATAATAATACTGATGATGATGATGATGATGATGATGATGATGATGATGATAATAATAATAATAATAATAATAATAATAATAATAATAATAATAATAATAATAATAATAATAATAATAATAATAATAATAATAATAATAATAATAATAATAAACAGTGTTTTATATTTTAGGATTGTCAAGTAATAAATCATTGACATATCCATACATAAAACAAAACTTAATAAATGAATGCATTGTTGCCCATGTAATATTCAAACATCAGAAATGACAGTCAAAAGAGTCTGAGACTACAACTACACTAACTTATACAGAGACAATATAAAAAAATACAATAAAATAGAAAGTCTTTCCAGACCTAGAAGAAGAAACTGTAGAATAATTAGACTAATTTCAAGTACTAATTTTATTGGAATAATGATAGAACTGTTTTAAAATGCTTATAATCCCTCCCTTAATCAAATAATAATATTTGTTTGAAGTTTATGTCGAAGACATTTTACTTGTAGTTATGTGTTGGACTATTTTCATCGTCTAGTTTATTGTTAAATGTTTTTAGAAAAAATATTCTTCAGATTCTTAATTCTGTGACATATAAAAGTCTGTCCTCTGTCATAAATTCTAATTATCTTGGGGAATTAATCAAGAACATAAAAATAAAAAGAATTGATTGATATCTTGGTAAGACTTGATTTGAACAGGTTATTCATAAATGTACCAGTAATGAAGCTATTGTTGCATATGAAAAGATTAAGTGAAGATATTAGTCTACAAAATCCAACAATTTTTTCTATTGATAATATGATGGAGTTTTTAACATTATGCAAAATAACATTTTAAATACAACACAGAATTCTTCCAATGAAGTCAAAAAATAGCTATGGGATTATTCCTAATCTCCCCAATTAGCAACATTTGCATCAAATCTGCAGCCATAAATACCATATCTCCATCAAAAGTCAGGCTTTACTATGATGATAATACATCATTGTATGACCACTTTATAAAGCATTTTTATAACCATTCTAAATATATATCAATAGCATATTAACCTTCAATTAAATTCTCAATAGAATTAGAAAAAGAATAAATGGCAGTCACAGGTGTTCTTGTGTTAAGACTATCATAATGGAATCAAACTTTTTATACCTTTCCTCCCACCACTCACAATAAATACTTGGCTTATGTTATGACAGAATAAAGAAATTGGAATTATATTATCACTATTGATCAGAGCAACAAATGTTAGTTTAGAAAGTAGTGACTTGTTAAAAAAAGTCCAATATAGAATAACCTTTTGCAAAGAATAGTTATACATCAATTATCATTAAAAAAAAAAATCTTAAATAGATAACAAAATGATATATGTAGCTATTTAAGTTAGATATCTGGATTTAAAGACATTTAGGAGTCTGAAAATTTCAAATTTTTTACTTAATAGTTACATATTAGATAAGAGCTGGCTTTTGAGATTGTATTTTAGATTTAGTGTCTGAATGTTGTAGCTCCTTGCTGAGGTGAGCCAAAAGCTCGAAAATGACCAATCTGAGGATAGAGATAGTTTTAGATATAGATTTTGAATGCTCTCTTGTGGCACTTATCAATAAAAGCTTGCTAGAGCTATTGGTATGCTCCCTATATTACACACACACACACATATATAAACAATGATAGTTATTGTTGTGCATCTATATATTTTATGGATGGAAGACAAATTAAAGAAGATTTGAAATCAATATAATATCAGTTAGTCTACTAACACATCCACAATGTAAATATGGCAAAGATATTTATAACTACATACATATCTTCATTAAACTAATAATAATTCAAAGAGGAAACAGTCTTTGGATTCTACCCCTTTATAAAATAGTTTTTAGAGGTGATCGGCTATTGGATTCTATTTCTTATAAAGTGGGATTCATAGAAGTGGCCAGCTTTCAGATTCTATCCCCAATAAACAATGTTCTTTCTTAATATCTAGGATATACTTATTTATATAAACAAAAGCTTTAAATAACTATAATTATATACTAAGTTCATATATACAAAAGAATATTTGTTATGGATAAATGCAAAAGTCTAAATCTAATTGCAAGACAATACCAGTCATATTTAGAATAATAAACAATTTATACGTTAAAGTTAATATTAAAATGATTATAGCACTGTTTTTTTTTTAAAAATAATATAGAGTAGTCTTCTATTTTAGTTCTTGGACATTTGTCATATTGCAAATATTTACACAGGAATGCAAACACAGTATGACTATTGTTATGATGATTGTACTGTTGATAATGTATCTAAATTTTAGTATCACACTACAATCAAAAGAACTATTATGAAGCTCTTTTATTTCAACATTATTCTTTTTCTTTTGTCATTACTCATTTACATTTGAAAGGCAAGAAGATGTCTTTTTAAAAAAATATACATTTTTAATCAAAACTAATTTTTAAAATGATTATATATAAAAAGAGCAAACATTTGCTTTTATAAACAGTGAGGATTGCCAATTCCTCTACAAGCTTTGTGATAAATGCTTAGCCAGAGCCAGCACTTAAAATATCTCTGTCAGGAACCCCTCCCCAAACCCCTGACCATCGTTTCGTGCTCATGGTCAGGGGTTTGGGGAGAGGTTCCCGACAGAGATATTTTAAGTGCTGGCTCTGGCTAAGCATTTATCACAAAGCTTGTAGAGGAATTGGCAATCCTCACTGTTTATATGACTCTTATTTTGATTTGCTTTTATATTCTCTAATAAAATTACAAATTAACTAATTAAGTTAATTAAACTGCAATTTAAGTAATTTCTTTTAAATTAGTTTTAAAAAAGAAAACAAAACAAATCGTTCAATTCCGATAGCATATTTCAATCAACAATTTATGATAACTTAAAAATAAAGAGGCAAAACTCTCCTTACAATAGCGCTACTGAGTGCAAGCAAGCCAAAGTAATCAATGGATGCAACCAGGGCCGGCGGAAGCGGGCATGCGGGCGCTGGCAGAAGGAGGCGCCATCACTGAGAGATTAGCATCTGAAAAAGAAGGCGTCATCCCTGAGAAATTAAAACTCTACTAACAAAAATACTCACATTTGAAGAATATTATTCTCAAATGTTTATTTACAAAAATTATTGAGAGTAGATTATTGAAAATCATATGAAGTCATATTATATCTTATTAAATGACACACACAAGCAGGCCTGCACACAAGCTCTGCTTAATATTAAAAATATAAAACAATCAAATCTATTATTTATCATGAACAATAAACTAAACATAAAGTTTATTATATTACAAATTTCATATTGTAATGTTTATATATATATAGTACTGCTTATAGTAAACTATAAGTAACTTTCTGCTAGCAAATATATAAATAAACACACACTAAAAGTATTATAAATTAGAACTTATGTATGTATATGCGTATATATATATATTAGATCATGTTTGTTAAAAACAGACAGTGACGCAAATAATAAATATGAAATTTTAAAAAAAAAAAAAATCTAAATTTGCCGTGTTAAATTATATATTATTTCATACAAACCGTTTGTATGAAATAATATATAATTTAACAATCAATTTTATGCTATTTTTGATATCAAAAATAGCATTACATCGTGCATTCTTTCTAAAAATCATGACTTTTTTAAAACGCCACGGGACACGGTCGGGTCACCTTAGTAAACATACATATTGACAGGGGCACCAAAATCAAATTTGCATGCGGGCGCCTAGTACCCAGCGCCGGCGCTGGATGCAACGTTTGTGCATAAAATTCTTATCTAGTCCTACTCATCCAATATTCTCAGACTAGTTTTTAGCTTGTGGCTTTCATGAGTGAGGAGCCTTCTTGCATCCATTGATTACTCTGGTTTGTACTGGGTGGTACTACTATATGGAAAGTTTTGCCTCTGTATTAACAACTTGTGTAAGCATAAAAAATGGTAATCATGTGATGTTTAGTGGTTTAATAACTTAAAAACTAAATACATATATAATTAACTAACAAGAATAACTACACACACGTATATATAATATTTTTGGGAAGTCAGAACAAAATATAATTTTTAAAATAAGTCTAAATTATAACGTTTTTTTTTTTTTTTTAATCAAATAAAGGAATTCTTTTAATAGTTTCTTATGTAGTTTGTATAGTTCATGCCTAAGAAGTTTCCGTCACTGACATATACATGTATTTATTTTGAAGACAAAGCTAGATGTCACATATAATATTTCCTGACAGAGTTGAAAATTTCTTCCTATGGCTTACAAATTATTCATTGAAATCTACTGTAAAAATATTCACTGTATCATCATAATATATTTACAGTTAAGTAATAGCACATTCAAGTTGACAAATATTAGTTCCAAAATAGATTTCTGAGTTTGTGGTTTTTCTAATTTTTTAGGCCCTAAAAATATTGGATTTTCTAGTATCCAGCTTCAAAGAGAGAGTTTTTACAGAATCTCACAACTTTACAATTTTAATAGGTAGTGATGGTCCACTATGTAGGAAAGATGATAAAATTATAATTACTTTACAGAATTAGCTTAGCATGGCTTTCAACCATCTTTCCTACATTGTGGACCTTCTCTATCTATTGAATTACAAAGGAATAAGGAAAGAAATAAAAGATAGATTCAGTTATTTGCACCTTTACACCATGCTTTATAATATTACTGGTTTGTCAAAATCTCAGATAATCTTAATTATATTTAATTTTAAAAAATGTTAATATTATAATTATCTTCTCAATTAACTTCTTATCTAGATCTACCCAATTATGATTTATTTTTTTAGTCTATTGCCTTCCAAAAAAAAAATGCAAATTGCAATCTTGTATAAAAATTAAAATAATATTTTTAATCTTTTTAATCTCCTTTTTAAATAATTATTAAATCAAAATGTAAATGCTTTAATTCCCTTGCTTTTCCTCATTATTTATTAAGATCTATTTTCAACTTATCTAATTTACTTACATTATTTTTGAAGTAATTTAACATTCCATCAAACAATTCAACATAAATTCTTTCAATTCAATTTGATTACCTTGCTTTTCTTTTTCTTTTATTAAGATATATTTTCTACTCATCCAATTTAATTACATTATTTTTGAAATAATGTAAAAATTCCATCAAACAATCCAACATAAATTCTTTCAATTATTGTTACCTTTTTAAATTTCGCTGGCAAAGTAGCCATATTGAATATTTAAAAAAATATCTTAAGCACAAGTTTTATCATAACTTAAGTTTGTATTATTCAAAAATGACATAATATATATTGTTTGAAACATAAAACACCAAAGAATGTAATTAAACTGGAAAAAATATAACCATTGATTTTCAAAGTAATAAAAAAAAAAGAATAAACTTTTAGTATTTTTAATAATTATTTTTATATTATTTCATAAATTCTAAATTTTCATGCATCAATTTTAAAACTATACTTTGGTTAGTAAATTATTTGCATTCATTATTAAATTTCCAATAAATTGATATACAATAACCTATACCTAAGGTAATCCATCACTTGAACACTTAGTAGAATAAAGATCATATATTATAACACAGCAAAAGTACAGTCACTTTTTCTTTTAAAATATATATGTTCTACAATAATATCAGCAAATTAAAAATCCTTCTCCTTTTTCTTTTCAAAAACTTTATTTTCTTATATCAATACCGAACATATATTTATATAATACAAAATTCCAACGTTTCAACTGTTTTTATCGCATACAGTCATTTTCAAGGATCTGCAACAGCAATATGAAATACATATTTATAAATAAACTTCAATTGCATAAATAACTTCATTTTACATTAAAATAAACAGTAACAAACATATTAAACATACATAATTATATTTTACTTACATCTCTCTCCCACTCCTATTTTTTATTACTCTTTCTTTTACATTATTTAATTACAAATCTGTTCTTAAAATCAACCAAGAAATTTTTTATACAAATTTAAAAACCAACCATAATTTCAAATAACCTCCCCTTTTTTAAAATCTTATCTAACACCCATCTCAAAACTACATTCCTAAACTACAGCTTTAAATGAATATAAAACAAATATAAACATCTTTTTATATATATAAAAAAAAAACCTTTTAACAATTTAACTAAACCTATTTAAACAATCATTTTAATTATACATTATTTTAGATTCCTTATCTACTCTATTGATTCTATTTAAAGTAGGATTATATTTTTATGTAAAAAAATTCTTTTACCATCCTTTCAACTGTAATTACAAAAAAAAAAAACACAGGGAAAAAATGGTAAAAGATTTTTTTTTACATAAAAAAATATAATTCTACTTTAAATAGAATTAATGGAATAGATAAGGAATATAAAATAATGTATAATTAAAATGAATGTTTAAATAGGTTTTGGTAAATTGTTAAAATGTTTTTTTTTATATAAAAAAATATGTTTATATTTGTTTTATATTCATTTAAAGCTATAGTTTAGGAATATAGTTTTGAGATAGGTTTTAGATAAGATTTAAAAAAAGGGGGAGGTTATTTGAAATTATGGTTGGTTTTTAAATTTGTATAAAAAGTTTCTTGGATGATTTTAAAAACAGATTTGTAATTAAATAATGTAAAAGAAAGAGTGATAAAAAATAGGAGTGGGAGAGAAATGTAAGTAAAATATAATTATGTATGTTTAATATGTTTGTTACGTTTATGTTAATGTAAGATGAAGGTATTTATGTAATTGAAGTTTATTTATAAATATGTATTTCATATTGTTGTTGCAGATCCTTGAAAATGACTGCATGAAGATAAAAACAGTTGAAACATTGGACTTTTGTATTATATATATGTTCAGTATTGATATAAGAAAATAAAATTTTTGAAAAGAAAAAGGAGAAGAATTTTTAATTTGCTGATATTAGAATAAAGATATAATAGCCCTTCAAATTATTTTTCATACAGGTGTTTGCAATGAATATGTCATCCCTAATAACAGGTAGTTAATATTCATCAATAATCAGTATAATTTGAATATTATAATGAAGAACTTCAATAAAGTTTGTAATTTATTAAAAATTATTACTAAAATAGTCGCTATATCCAAAATAAAAAGTGAATGAAATACTAAATTCATTATAGAGTTAAATTTGAGGTACATTAGTGTTGTGTCTAATGGTGAAAATAAAATAACTTGTATAAATATTATTATGTAATTAAAAACTGTTATAAATATTACCCCAGAAGTAGATATATATATATATATGTGTGTGTGTGTGTGTTAAACTTGAATTTGTATAAAGTAAAATATTTAGAAAGTCAAATTTTTAAGTCAAATTTTATGTAAATAAAATAGTTGGAAATTAAAAACTTTAATATATAGAATGGAAATAATTAGACAATTGGAAAAGATAAGAAGCAGAGATTGGAGGGAACTGATAAGACATCAGGCAGGACTATATAAACTGTGTAGGAGAGGATCCTGGGTCTTTTTGATGTTTTGCCTGACTGAGAACAGAGCTGATAATTGTATTTTTGCTGATCAGAATTTAAGAGGGAGAAAAACCCAGATTATTGGATCTGAAGGTTCAAAAATCCGACTAGGGGTAAATATAACAGATCCCCCGATCTTTTATTATTTTGTATGCCTTCAGGGCTCTCTGTAGGATTAAGTTAAACTAATGTAAACGTTTGATATATTCAACTAAATAAATCTTAGTAATTAGTAATTCTCGTGCTGGTTGTTTATTTGTGAAACTAACTTAAATCATTTTAGTAATTTATTGTACGTTGTTTGTCCGTCATTTTTCTCACGGGATGGATACATTACAATTAGTTAATGGTTTAGAGTCAGTGCAATGTAGTATTATTTATCCTACCTTTATAGGTTTTGAGGACTCTTGTTGTGTCATGCTACTATGACCAGTAAATTTAGTAATAGCTTCATCAACTGCCATCTCTTTTTGCATTTGATATGCAGCTTTGAAATTTACATTGCAGTAGTCTATAATCAGCCTAAGTTTATATATTCTGGCAAAATCTTTACTACTAGCATTTGACATATTTTTATTATTATTAAAATGCAGACTAGACATTATAAAAAAATCTAAATCTGATCATAATATTTGCAAAATATGTTTGTCTTTGTCTCATATCCTCCAACTATCATCTAATTCATATATTGGACATCTGGAGCCAAGGCCCACTACCATGCCAAAAAATGCAGATAATTCATGATATAAATTTACACAATCACAAGCTATTTTTTGATCAGCATATATGTTAGTTTCAATAATATTTTTTTCGTATATTTTTTTAATCAAATATAAATTCAAATAATAATTAAAAACAGTATAAAATTATATATTTATCAGTGGAAAGCTTCTCCCAATAATGATCACTCTTTATACAGACAAAGAAGATTAGTAAAATCTTGCATTTTTTCTGATGTAAATTTCAGGGTAAAGACAATTCCATTACAAATGAAAAAACTGAGAGAAAGATAAAAAAAAATCAATTTACTTGATTACAAAAATTATAAAATTTTAATTTTTATCGTAGAAAAATGAAACTTACATTTTCTGAAAATTGAAAAAAAGATGGAAATGAAGATGTAAAAAAATGCATGTGCAGACTGTGTAGATTCCGGCAGTTTTAAACTGAAACCAGATATTGTTGAAAATTTGAAAATTCAAGATCACATTGTGTGATCACAGTGCTGGATAGGTTTAAAAAATCTAAATCTTACAGTTACTGATAACAAAAACTAGCTTATTACATTCTTTTTTCTGTAGTATAAAATATTATTATGTAGTCTTTTCTTAAATTTTAAATCCTTTTTATATTACATTATTATTTTTAAATATTTATTATAAAATATTCTTTCTTTGTTTAATAATCTTTAAAGAATATCAATGCTACTCGTATTATTTAGTCTTACAATTACTACTAACCATTTAGTTTTTCTTCTGGAATTTGTTCATCTTTACTAATTTTTTATGAATTATTTTTGAATAAGTATAAATATTAATTAATTTTAATCACAAGACAGAAAAAGGTACTTCCATATTAGTCTTGCAACATAGGATAGATGCGACACCTCTTCACATTTGTGGTAAATGTCTAATCGTGTGATCCCGTTAAATAAACTGTGATCTTATCCGATCATCACGTGATAAATTTATACTTTCATTTATTGTCCAGATTCTGTTCAGACAAGTTCTTCTCAAAGTGTTTTTTTACTTCAGTGCTGTTTATTTCCAATTTTCGGATTAATACTACAATTTTCTTTTTTTTTTTAAACAATACAGAATGATGCAACATTTGGAATTAACACACTATTGAGATTAATGTGACACACTTTGGACAAGCAGTAGTGTTATAACATTCAGGAATGTAATAATAAAATAGTTTTTTATAAGGGAACATGGTTGGAGAGTTCCAGAATTCCATTTTTGATGGTGAACCAATTTACTTATAGCTGGACTCACAAATTAACATTCATAGAATGGGGGAAAACAAAGCTTGGTTTAGCAAAGAAAACATAAAATTGGAGATTCTAGCAAAATCATTGAAATTGATAAGAGCTTTTTGCACACACACACACACACACAAAAAAAACCAAACAAGCCAGGCAAATTCTTCTGGAACAGGGAGATGATGAGTGTTTCATCATGACAATTCATCGTAGAACAGGGAAACTCTGATGGAATCCATCAAACAAAATGTAGAAGAGGAATTGACAATTTATTCAGACTGTTGGAAAGTCTATAAAACTGCTGAATTATGAGCTACTGGTTATCGACCATTTTTATGTGAATCATATTGGACTACATCAATAAAATTAGTCCACCACATTGAAAAAATAATAAAACCATACTATTTTTTTTTTTGAAAAAATACATTTACTATTTATTAACATTTCTGGTGAAGAGCCCATGCAGGGATTATATTGCACAATCACGTGGTAAGTAAGTCTTAATTTTGGGGGGAAAAAACCTTTAATCTCCATTTTGAAACAAAATTTTATCCACTTAAAGTAGAACAGATTAATTGTTTGTTTCATCATGACAATTTCTGTTATATATTACATGGTAAATACTATATGTCTATATTTTAAGCATTTTGTAATTTAGTGATTGTTTTGTCCATATTTAAAGTAACATTTGGAAATTGCATAAAACTTTTTCAGATTTATTTTTGTGTAAAATTTGTACTTTTAGTATTGTTAAAAATATACTTTTTCAGATTTATTTTTGTGTGAAATTCATACTTTTAATACTGTTAAAAGTTAATATTTTTAGTATGGTTAGATTTAGTCTGGCGCAATTGCTGTCACATATTAGAACTGCTACATCTTTTCACATATGTATTCAAACTGCTGATAACTTTGTAAATCTTGCGAAAATATCATGTACACATGGTCCATTTTGATGAATTTATCATTTTAAATTTGTACAAGATTCAAGTATACACATTATTTGGTCACATCACAAGATTAAAAAATTATCAATGAATTGATACAAATGTGAAAAAGTGTAGCAGGTCTAATACATTGCAGGTCTAATATGTAAGTACCCAGAAGAATAGTATAAAAATTGGTCAATGCTGAAGTAAAAAAAGAGATCATTTCCAAAAGACAAATTGGTAAAGTAAACAATGATTTAAGTTCTGAATATGGTTTGGATAAATCAATAATCCACACTATTTAAAAAAAAAAAAAAAATGAAAAATTACATTGGTAGTGAAAAAATTTCCCAGATTGAATAGTTTATGTTGTAGCCTCACAGAAAAAATGGAAACTCTTAGTAATGAAAGATTAAAGAAAAGCAAATGACATGTGATAATATCAATGATGTGATATGGCCTAACAACTGTTTGAAAAACTTTTTGTTAAAACTCCTAATATATATGCAGTTTCTACAATGATACACTGGATTCAGAAAAAAAACTGAACTGCACAGTCTTGTAAGGCAAGGTGATACTGCCAGTATAGATAGGACTTTTGATGAACATACCTTGCAAGAAATTGGAAGTTCTGAAATCAAACGTATGTGTATTTTTATTAAGATAAGTTTGTTTATATTCTTATTTTTGCTTTTAAAAGTTGAATTTGTTTTTATTAAATTTGTGTTGTACAGTAAGTATAGCAATTACTTTTATATGTGTTTATATTTTTGATTTGTATTATATTTTTCTCATTTAAATAGTCATTTCAGATGACATCTTTGGTCTAGGCCATGAACCTATATTAGGTTGCTTCTAAATATATGTATTCCAATGTAATCTGCAATAAAAAAAATTCTAAAATTAATTTATTCATAATAGCAGATTCTACTGTATATACAAGAGTTTTGTGTTGTAGATTAAAATATAGGGTTCTAGTTGACTAGCCACTGCACACCGCTTGATGGCTCTGTTGGGAGTCAAAAACCAATAGATATAACATTACCAGGCTGATTTACAATTTTGTTATTATTTATTCAAAAACAAATAAATATAATGCTTTCATCTGTTTTGTTTTTTATATAGGGATTTACATTTATTTTTCTTTAAAATATTTTTTTATAAAAAAAGTGCATTTCCTTTTTTTTTTTTTTTGAGAAAACATTAGTTTCTAAATGACATTTTTAAATTATAGTATACATGTCACACATAGTGCTGGAATGTGCAGGGCAGGGGACAAATGGTTTTGCCAATCTGAAGGATCGATCAAAAGATGCATACTCTGATCTAACATTTTCTAATTACATTATACATGGCAGCATATATAACTGGAATGTGCAGGGAGGGGAACCGATGGTTTTGATAATCTGAAAGATCAGCCAAAGCATTCACTACTCTGATCAAACAATATATATATATATATATTGTAATGAGCACAGACGTTCGTTACATTGTTTTTTTTTTATTTATTAAACATGATAGTAAATTAAAAAGTTCTCATTTAAAAATTTTCTTTAAGAATTAAAAATTGAAATTAAATATCATCTTAAACTCGTATATATTAAATCGCACAGATAATGAAAAATTATTAAAATAAAACTTTATTAAAGAAAAAGTATTTTAAAACTAAATTTTAAAAAGATTTGGAGATAAAATTATATCTTTAAATTTATCTTTAAATATATCTTTGATTTGGAAAACAGGTTAATTAATCAGAAATGGAAATGATAAATTTAATTAGTCAAATGTAAACCAGCCTTGGGCATTTAAATGTAAAAACATTGGTCAGATAGGAAAACAATAGAAACTTTTAGCAAATGAAATAAATCCATTGGGAAATCGGACCTCAACGAAAAGGATCATCACATCGATGACGTAATGTTAAGTCAATCTTTCAAAGTAATATAAAAGGACAAGTTTGGAAATTATTAGTTAGTGATTATGATTATTACAATGTGACAGATAGGTGTTAGTGCAGAGGTGCGGGAGAAGGAATTGAAGAGACGCACGATTCAATCCCTTCAGTTTTGCCAAAGAAAGAAAGAGAAATGAACTATCGTTTTCTACATTGAGGACCAACTAAACTAAAAAACCTCTGAATAAATAAATAAACAATGGCTAAATGGATACCAATCTTTTGAGGACAGCGTGGGAATTCATGTTCATGGCAAGCAACGGATAAAGATGAACTGTTTTAAACCGTAAGAACTTTATAAATAATGAACATTAAATTAAAATTTTCCATATTTAAATGATTGCAATATTATCCTATCTGACCAACTTAATTTATTAATAATGTTATTTGATGTATTTTTTATTTATTTATTTAAAATCATTTCCATTTATTTAATTTTGTTCTTTAAGTTTTATTATGATTTCTGTTTTCCGTTAAGTTAAATTATATAAATGTTAAACTTAAGTCGGGCGTGAATGGCTGTATAGATTTGTAAAGTTATATTAGGGGAGGGTAATCTTAGGTTATTTGTTTCGTTGTTAGATTGGGTCAGTGGATTGGATATATTGATGTAGTTAGTAGATGTAGTCAGAGATTCGCTACTGGCAGAATCGTTTATATATACGCCGCACTCACCCGTTTGCCTATGAAAGGAATTATAAGATGGAGAATGCAGTTCCTTTCTATGGATTTTTTTTATTGTTCTTCTCGTTAGATAGATGTAATATTCCTATCTAATGAGAGTCAATGTCTTCTCTTAATCTTTTTGGTGCTGCCGTATTCTGTATTACTTAGAATACATCAATGTATCAGATGAATTGATGCCAGTTTGACTGCGAATTTTAGCCTAAGGTTAAATAGGGATAGAATACTTTATTTTCAAATGCAAATCTATGTAGTCTATTTATACTTGACCCTAAATAAAAATGCATTAAATTTAAGTTGTTTATGGATGCTTGCATGGATTGGTTATCGGTTAGGTATGTTTTGGGTTTTCATATTTGATCGAAATATATAGACATTCGATAAATAATGATACCTTATGGTGAGTATCTAAAATATATTTATTCGGATGTCTTTTAAGTCATTGATGACAATGCAAGTATCTTATGGTGAATACTATTGAGTTACTTATAAATTTCCCTCTGCAATTGTCAGTATCAATGATTTTATATTTTGATCGTTTATGTTTACTTTGAAATGTTTTTAACCGTGTAATCTATGTAACCGATCTATATGCAACATATTAAAACAAGCTTTTATAATCCCATCTGTGCGAACTTAATTAAAATGTAAACTTATAATATAATAGAAATTAAAATGTAAATTAAAAATCTAAAGTAAAGTTAAAAAGATAATGTTAAATGTTAAAGTGTAAACTGATACTAAAACAATTTTCAATCTTATATATATATGTGCATAAATAAATGTTTGTATGTTAATTACTGGCAGTGGCTTATTTTATTCTTCTTTTTATATATACTCTTATATTATATTATTAAATCTCTGCTACTCCCTGAGCTAGTGACTTGGGCTAACGACCGGAATCAAAATTTAAAAAAAAAAAAAAAATTTTTTTTTACTTACGTAGCTGCCTACTTTATAAATTTTTCTAGGTTCAAATACCTAGATGGCGCCCTGTAGTGCAGATTACATTAAGTGCTATTCTCCGGATCGTTACAATATATTAGAAACATTCCTTTGACATTTTGAAAACTATTTTTAAAAAATTTACAAAACAACATTATTTAATAAAATGTAAGAATTCCATTTTAAAATTACCATCTGATCAAACCAAGTTTATGCTTTTAAAAACAATGACAAACCACAGCCATTTTAGTAGTCTCGTAGCTGTTCTTGTGCAAAATTCATTTTTTGTGCAAACTCTATAAAATGATGCTAGGATGTACACTTTTGCAATTGGTTTCACCTTAAAAAGATGTGTATGGAAGTGTGTTCAACAGGCTTACAATTATTACTATCTAAAACTACATCAGGTTGTGTGAAAAATCATTACTTCAAATCACATGAAAAGAGTTATAACCACTTGAATTCTATACACCCTCACATCATACCATAGCAATCTGTGAAGTGTGCACTATTTGCATAGTACTGTAAAGCACAAAAACAGGCTATAATATTTGTGTGCAATACCATCTAGGCCTGTTTAATGGCTAATATGAACAGAACTGTTCTATAGGCTGCACAAATGGCATATTTCTGTGCTTTTGCATAGAATCAGTGGCATGCAGTGGCTAATCAACGAGTACCAAATGTAGTAAAATATTATTGATAAACAATGAATGATGATGAAGACATCTGAACTGACTGATAAATCTACATTAGCAGAAATTGCATTTAGGTTCATAATGCATTTTTTGTTTTCATTTAAAGTGGCAGACTGCCATATTAAAAAGTCAAATTTCAGTAGTTCATTTAATTGATTAATATTAAATTCAAGCAATATGAAATACTAATTTAAAATATTAATTAAATATATCATTTTTTAAAACAAAATTATCAAGTAAAATGTAATATAAATAATAAAAGAAATTACCAATGGCCTTGACAATTATTAAGATCATTTATGGAAATCTGCTTCTTCAACCATACATTCAGAAAAATCAATTATGATTGTAATTTACCTTAATCAGAATATTACTTTCTGAATACCCATTTTTAAAACATACTATTAATATAAAAATTAACCTATTTTAAGATTAAATTTAAAATATAACATGTTTTTTTTAAAATTAATATTCTAAATATTAAGGTTAGACTTAATATTAAAAAAATTACGAAAAGAGTTATTTCTCTCCTCCTGCTCATAAGCTGAACACTTGTCAGGGATTTTCTGCCTAAAATCCAAGAAGAATATTAGTCATCCTGAACAAATAAAATGTTTATTTGTCCTTTCTGAAAATTTTATCTAGGCATGTAATATCTTTGTAGAATAATAATTCAAAAAAATCATTTTATGTTAAAATATTTGTTTCTCCTATGTATTTTCCATTAATTTTGGCTGTTGTATATAGTAGATATATTGCAATATGTGTAGCACAAATAATTTTTTATCTCCATTGGTCAAAAGCATTTGTAAAAAACATTATACAATATAAATTATTTATTTATTTAATTTGTATATCAACAGATGCATTTTTATAATCTAGAAATAAATATTTCTTTATTCATAATATTTGAGATTTTATCCTTTTAAAATGGGTATCTTTTCATTAAATATTTTTCTAGGTAAATGATAGCTTTATCATTCAAAGCATTTATTAAGTGATGTAATTTCAATCTTTTTAAAAGATGTATCATAAGTCATTTATTCCAGATTAGAGTGTATAACTTATTTATTGATTTAATCAATAACCATTCCTTTTAAAAGCATAAAAGACATTCAAAAGTCATCTTCTTGAATCTCTCTTTAAATATATCATTCTTAAAATGTAAGCCCTTTTAAATTACCTTAAAGACAAATTAAATGTAAAATGTTATTATCAAATACATAATAAACAGCCATTCTATCGTACCATAAAATAAAATATTTTAAATTCAGTTTTTTAAAACTTTGGTACAGAGTCTTAATTTTTTTTCTTTCAAATTTAATACTATGATAATGATTTTTAATAAATATACAATTCCTCTAAATTTACTTTAATAAATTATTTTCATTGTAATATGATAAAGTTATTGCAAATAAATGTTCACTCACGCAGACATACTATTCAAAAAAATTTCAAAATTTTTGCATAAATCTTCTTCAGTCTTATTATAGTATATTCCTTGGCATTTTGGTGTTCATTGTCTCAATATTTAAATAACTACTAATACATTCCATAGAATTAGTGTGATCCTAAGCTAAGTTTCAAGAAGAATAGTCTGACAGGGAAATTTGGTGTTTTATTGAACCATTATTTAAATAGTTATTCCAATTATATTTTTCAAACACTTTTAAGTAAAATAATAATTTAAATGAAATTATTACTGTCACAATATAAAAAATATAGTTATAAATTTCAAACCAAATCTGTCTTAATCTGAACCTCTGTTTTTATACTGATCTTAATCTAAAGATTTCATTGGTCAATACTGCTTGTAAAAAATCTGCTCATTTACATAATTACATCAATATATTTTTAAAATTAAGTTTTAAAACTATGAGTCATCAATTATTAAATATTATCAAAAATATTTTCTTGTTAAAACAATTTTTAATATTTTAATAACCTAAAATTGATTTAAAAATAAAATACTACATCTAAATAAAATAATAATTTTTTAATTATTACTTTTCTAATATTATCTCTAGACTTTAATTTGTTATACTTTATTGTGTATCAAATTTTTAACAAGTTAAAATTAGTTTTCTTTTTCTAACTTTTGAGAGCTCCCATATTCATACAATCACATCACATTCTAAATTAATATTAAATTAACTATTATTTAAATAATGTTTTAAACAAAAATAATTACCTTAAACATATAAAGTCATTAATCTTGTGTTTAGATTTGTAGAGGTCCCTACTATCACATTTTAGGTGCATAGTCTTAAGGTTGTAGCCTTAATATATATTATGTACATAATGAGTATGTGCTTTACAAATTATTAATTAAACATATAATATAAAATACTTACTGCTATAATTAAGCTATTCTACCTCTGTAATATCTTTTAAATATAATAAATCAAAATTAATATTATCTTTTAGACAATTTATTGTGTCATTTTATTGTCTAAGTCATCTCCAAATAAGTTCAAACTATCTAATATATCTTTATAAGCTTCTATCTACTGACTTTGAACCCCCTACTATCTATAACATTAAAATTATATGCTAGAAAAAACAAATTAAATTTTTTTTAAATATGGTTACTTTTCCAACCCTATTTAACTGTCTGTACCAATTGTAAAAGGTACAATCTATCTATCTATCTATCTATCTATCTATCTATCTATCTATCTATCTATCTATCTATCTATCTATCTATCTATCTATCTATCTATCTATCTATCTATCTATCTATCTATCTATCTATCTATCTATCTATCTATCTATCTATCTATCTATCTATCTATCTATCTATCTATCTATCTATCTATCTATCTATCTATCTATCTATCTATCTATCTATCTATCTATCTATCTATCTATCTATCTATCTATCTATCTATCTATCTATCTATCTATCTATCTATCTATCTATCTATCTATCTATCTATCTATCTATCTATCTATCTATCTATCTATCTATCTATCTATCTATCTATCTATCTATCTATCTATCTATCTATCTATCTATCTATCTATCTATCTATCTATCTATCTATCTATCTATCTATCTATCTATCTATCTATCTATCTATCTATCTATCTATCTATCTATCTATCTATCTATCTATCTATCTATCTATCTATCTATCTATCTATCTATCTATCTATCTATCTATCTATCTATCTATCTATCTATCTATCTCATCTATCTATCTTCTATCTATCTATCTATCTATCTATCTATCTATCTATCTATCTATCTATCTATCTATCTATCTATCTATCTATCTATCTATCTATCTATCTATCTATCTATCTTCTATCTATCTATCTATCTATCTATCTATCTATCTATCTATCTATCTTCTATCTATCTATCTATCTTCTATCTATCTATCTATCTATCTATCTATCTATCTATCTCATCTATCTATCTATCTATCTATCTATCTATCTATCTATCTATCTATCTATCTATCTATCTATCTATCTATCTTCTATCTCATCTATCTATCTATCTATCTCATCTATCTATCTATCTATCTATCTATCTATCTATCTATCTATCTATCTATCTATCTATCTATCTATCTATCTATCTATCTATCTATCTATCTATCTATCTATCTATCTACTACTATCTATCTATCTATCTATCTATCTATCTATCTATCTATCTATCTATCTATCTTCTATCTATCTATCTATCTATCTACTATCTATTATCTATCTATCTATCTATCTATCTATCTATCTATCTATCTATCTATCTATCTATCTATCTATCTATCTATCTATCTATCTATCTATCTATCTATCTATCTATCTATCTATCTATCTATCTATCTATCTATCTATCTATCTATCTATCTATCTATCTATCTATCTATCTATCTATCTATCTATCTATCTATCTATCTATCTATCTATCTATCTATCTATCTATCTATCTATCTATCTATCTATCTATCTATCTATCTATCTATCTATCTATCTATCTATCTATCTATCTATCTATCTATCTATCTATCTATCTATCTATCTATCTATCTATCTATCTATCTATCTATCTATCTATCTATCTATCTATCTATCTATCTATCTATCTATCTATCTATTAAAAATCATATAACATTACAATACTAGCCAAAACACAAAAGGTTACTAAAATTCTTTCACAACCATGGTTTTATTTATCAACAAATAGACCTTTTCAAGGGAAATTCAACTAAACACACAACATATATATACAAAACAAAATAGCCTTCACATTATTCACTTCAAAATTCCCAACTTCCTTTAACATCAAATGATGTTTTTATGAGATTGATGGTCTCAGATTCAAAAAATGTTATCATCAAAGTTCCCTTTATTCTTCAATTCACTTTTTTCATAAAAGATAACTTCTACATTGTCAAATAATATTTTGTGACCTGTATTCAGTTCATGAATATACAAAGCTGAATTATGATATCTATTTTTAATTCTACTCTTATGAACTTTAACTGTTTCATTACGACTTAATTTACTCTGACTTATATAAATTATATGACAACTGCAAGAATCTTATACACCACCACAGGAATAGCTTTATTTTTATATTGGACTATTTCCATCATCTAATATGTGTGTTGAATGTCTTTAGAAAAGTTTAATTTTATTTAAATATTCCAAATGCATTCAACTGTTAGTAATATCACAGCAAACAAGTTAGTATATGCTCTAACTGTTAGTAATATCACAGCAATACGAACAGTTGGTGCATATATTAACATGTTTTCTGTGATATTATTAACAGTTGAATGCATTTGGAATATTTAAATAAAATTAAACTTTTCTAAAGACATTCAACACACATATTAGATGATGGAAATAGTCCAATATAAAAATACAGCTAGAACACCATTATTACAAACCTTCAGAAAAATACCCCAGGAATAGATGTGCAGTCAAATGGCTGTTTTGAGCTATTTAGTAATAAGTTTAAATTCAGGCCTTTCTTCCAAGACATTTTCATACTATCAATAAAAAAAACTATTCTTATAAATCAATTTAATAATTGATGACTTATATGGCAATGAAATAAACTCTTTATTTTCATTAACAATTAAATCTTTATTATTAACATATTTATAGATATTTTTATTAAATATAAGTCATCAATTAATAAATTGATTTATATGAATAGTTTTTTATTTAGTATGAAAATAGCCTGAAAGAACAGAATGAATTTTGAATTCAAAACATACAATTGATTGCAAATCTATTCCTGTGGTAGTTTATAAGATTCCATGCAGTTGTCATAAAATTTATATAGGTCAAAACAATGTAAGTCTTAATGAGAAAATTAAAGTTTATAAGACTAGAATATCAATCTCATGAAGACATCCTTTGATGTTAAAGGAAATTGGTTTTTGAAGTGAATGATGGAAAGACTATTTTGTTTTGTGTATATATGCTGTAAGTTTAGTTAAATTTCACTTGGAAACATCTATTTGTTAATAGATGAAACCATTGTTATGGAATAATTTTAGTAATATTTTATTTTTAGGCTAGAATTGTAATGTTATATGAATTTTTATTTTATTTATAATTACTAGTATAGCATTAGGCAGTATTTAATATATATATATATTGTAATCAACCGACATATTATAAATAAAATATTTTCCTTACATTATTCACTTATGTATTATTAAAAATTTAATACTTTATGTTAGTATTGGTAATAAGTAAATGATTAATAAAAATACATATAATAGGCAATTAAAAAAGCATTAACCAGTAAAAAATATTGCATAGTTATATGTTACACTTGTTCAAACAAAATCTGTATGCTTTATGTCTATTCTAATTCTAACCTAATGCTATATTACTTATTTCCTCTTTATGTGAAATCTTTTGACTGTAAGGGAATAAATACAACTCTTCCTTGAGCCTAAGCAGCACTAATTCAACTTAATACTATACAATGATAATCCATATTCATCCATTGGTGGAGTGCAGCTTGAAAATTATAATTGCAGTTTGAACATTACAATTTATTATTTGTTAGTCTGCTTCCAGTACAAGTTATATTTATTTGCTTAATGAGGTTTATTTAAACTTCTTATATCAATCATTTCACTCTGTATTGTCAATCTTTAGAATCTATATAAATACATGAGATTATAATTGTTAAAATCAGGTTGCCTTGACAACAGAGTGAGATTGTTGATTGTTATTAATATTAGTATTTTTTAAGTGTTGGCTGCTATCAATGAACTTACATTTGTAAACCTATTTAACCTTGAACATTATTAGCTTTATTATTTAACTTTTTATATTTAGTAGTGTAATTATAGTTCAAATTTGATTTTTAACTCAATACACAAACTCAGCTTGTACATGATTATTTTTTTATTTAATTCAATATTTTATTAGGAGAGTCACAACCCAAATTCCTATCCTTTAAATCAATGATTAAATTTATTGCATAAAAGATAACTATTTGATTATTCTTTCTTTAGTTTGCTATGGATGGGCTTGAAGGCTTTTACCTCTCTCATTAAGATAATACAATAAGAATACAAATTATCTAGAATCACCCATTATTTCCTTCTACACTTACTCATTCATCTTTCATGAATGATCTACAATTATTTTCACTATATTATTTATAATGTTTGTAATTCATTTTTTACTGATGCTAATCTAATGTATTTTTTAAATTTCTAGTTTATGTATCTAATCCCCCCAAAATATACAGTATATATATATATCCGACAAAAATTTCCATTTATTCAAAATAAAACAACAAAACAATAAAACCAACCCACTTATTTTTATTCAGGTTTATAGAATGTTAATTAAAAAGCATGAATAATGAAAACTGATTTAATTTTTTTTTATTTTTAAAAAACAAAACAAAACAAAAACACATTTTCTCTGGTATTTAACTACTTCTAATTTTAATATTTTCAAAATAAAACTACTCACACACACTATTTCTAAATATGTAGACAGCTTTACCTAAATTTATAATTGTATTAAACAATAAATTAACAAAGCTATTTATTTTTAATTTTATTTAATATTTCTTAAGCCCTACAAATCTTATACTTTCTAAGATGTAGATGATTCTTTACATAGGTTAATCCAATATATTTGAGGTGTAATAAAAAGGATGAAAAAATAGACAATATACTAAATCAGTATCCTATGTTACAGATTACTTGAAACAGGTACTCTTTCTTCAGACTGAAAGTCAGTCATCTTTTTTTTATTATTTGTCTTGCTACTGCTTAGACTCTGGTGCAATATTTACATATGACTAATACTCACAAAGATATCCAAACACAATTATTAATGTTTAAGTCAATAAGAAATGATAACCAAAAATTGATCATCAGATTATATAATCAAACTTGGACAGGTTAAGATTATAAATGGGTCTCTTTTTCTCAGATACTGGAACAATACTTGGTTCTACCCCTTTCAACACCCCAGTACTTTCTATTTTACCAATGCAACATATTTATTAAAGGTATTTTAAAGTTATTCTGTCACATTTTTCTTTTTCCCATGATGCATATATTTTGATAAAGTCCAATCAAATTATGTTGAAAGATTATGTTTATTCAAAACAGATGATAAATGAAAATTGTTAGAAGTTTGAAGAAAGAAAACTTCACTTGTTGAATATAAAACAATGCTTGCAAAAAATGAATTTAAAATACAGTGAACAAAAAGTTTAGATAAAAATATAAGTAAGTAAAAATTAAGGCTATAAAGATTAATAAAAAAATTTGAAAAATCTATAGTTAATTGGAATGCTGGATTTGGTAAAATAAAAGGAAACTCAAATGAAAATTGCTATTATTAACTATATTCAAAAAAGTGTGTAGATTATTAAAGCAGGAAATAAAAAAAAGAGAGTTATTAAATATTCTGTTCAGGGGATAGGTTAGTGAGGGATGAAAACTTAATTAAGAAAAAGAGAGGAAAATATTTGAAATTTTTTAAAGTGTGGGATTGAAAGTAAAATGGAAAAGATGGAGAGATAAGTGTTAGGAATATATATAAAATCTGATTATAAATTGTCAAAATGTAAATATAAACATTTTTTAAAAAAAAAATTGATTCATGACATTAAAGATACCACTAAGCATCACATGATCACCATTCTTTGTGTAGCTGCTGAGAGGTTGCATTAGATCCTAAGATCTAGGTGCAGTACTATCAGATCTAAGGCTTCTGAGTAATGAAAGCCACAAGCTAAAAACTAGTCTGGGGATATTGAGTGAGTATGCACTAGATAGGGATTTTATGCACAAACCTTCCCACATCCATTGATTATTCTGACTTGCATTGAGTGATGCTATTATATGGAGAGTTTTGCTTTTGTGACATTAAAGATAAAAAATAATTTAGAAATATTTTTAAAAAAACCTAGCAATGAACAGACAGAAAAAGAATTCAAAAGATATTCTATTTAAAGTGAATATTTTATGGACAATCCCATCTGAATATGTTACTAGGATTGCAAACTGATTATAAGGACCATATTTACCCTTTCATCTATCAGTACCAGTCTGTTGTGCTTACAATGTTCTTGCAATCTTAGTAACATATTTGGATGTGATTGTTCCATAAAGAATTTAAATTCCTAAATTTCATATATTTGATCAGCTGCAAACATCCTTTATATGCACTTAAAATTATTAGTATTCTATTTAAAGGGATGCACTTTTCCCCCTCAGATAAATAAATAAAAAAAATATTAATACTCAATTGATACAATATAAGATGATTCAGCTCTTAAATTGCAATAAAATTAAAATAATACTAGTTAGAAAGAAAGTATTCCTTTCTAATTTTCTTTATAACCCAAACATCACTGAGAAACATACAATTTTTTTTCATTTAAAATGATCAGTTAATCAGATTTCTGATTAGTCAAAATCCAGACTTTATGTTTAGTCTAAAAATCTGGGAGAGCCATCAGTAGTAACTGCAAATGGTATAGTAAGATCCATTCCATTTTTTCTGATCTAATCTAAGATAATCAGTCATATTTCCTCATGTAATAAACTCTATATAAGGAAATAACCAGGGCAATTGGGATAATTCTTTACAATATCATTTTATTGGTGACACATTTCCAAAACAGGAAAACGTGTGGGCACCCATATTCTTTAGAGGTTTTGGACTTTTATTTACCAAAAACTTTTTAAAGACATTGAAATTTCTGATAGAAGTATTGTTACTGATCATGTGTTTTTTAAGTTACATTACAAAAATAAAAACTATTTATCTTTTTTGTATGTTATATTCTGAGTGCATGTTTTTTATAGGCTGGCTAGAAAATAGTTACTGATATTCTGTAACTGTTTTGGAATTAACTTTGATAAACATAGTATTATAAAACTAAAATATTTTGATTTGTTACTGCAAACACCAGTGTTAATTGATATTGTACTAATCAATCATTAACTAACTTGTCCATATGTCACTGTTGATATTGTATTATAGTATTCTAGACAAGTGACTTTTTTTGAAATTTTGTAACTTTATACAGAAATGTTTTAAATAATTTCCAACAGTTTAAAACATTATAGCAGCCAATCAAGGTAGATATATTTCTTGAAATGCAGTAAACTATTTTAAGAGAAAAGCAGAAAATAAAATATAATGACAAATATTGGCCTGATAAAAATATATTGATATTTGATTTTGGCATAATAAATGTGATACTGATAAGGATTTATATTAATGTTTGTGAACTCAAATTAGTTAATGATTTATAATGTAATTTGAAGTAATCATAACAGTACTTTATAAAAATAACTTTTATGACCTTCCTTCTTCCCCTTTGATAACATATTTACATTTACAATACAAGTATTGCTGACTAATGATAATACCAATAAATAAATAAAAAAGAAATGCTGAACAACAATATTCTATTATCATCAATATCCTCATTATCAATCATTATTGATCCACTACAGGATGAAGGTTTCTCCAAGTACAATTCATCTTCTCCAATTTCTAGCCTCTCTTCTCTGCATCACCCCAGAACACTTCCTTATTTCATCCACTGATCTCGCATGTGGTCTTTTTCTATGTTTTTTACAATCTCTTGGAATCCAAATTAAGATTTCAACTGTCCATCTATTATTATCTCTTCTAGCATTAAGTCCAGCCCAATTCCACTTCAGTCTTATAATTTTTTTGATAATATCAGTAATACTTGGTTCACCCTTGCATTTTGCTTTTGATCTCTTCTTGATACTGCTAACATACATCTCTCCATACTTTGTTGAGTGATTTGAAGTCTCTATATTTCTTTTCTGTTAAGCGTCCAAAACTCAGATTCATAAGTAAGAAATGGTAGCACACATAGATATTTCTTTTTAATATTGTTATTTCTATCAAAAGCACTCCAACTAATAATACCTAAGGCAAAACATTTATCTAAAGCTAATATAAGTATTTGGTGTATATGTACTGAATATATGTATATATATATAAATGAATGAGTGATGATATTCTATGTACTAATTTGAAAAATATGTTTATCTATGAATATGAATGATATTCATGATATATCGAAAGCATGCTAGGCAGTAATAAAGCTTAATATTTTAAAAGTCGACTTTTTCTGCATATGCATTCATTAACAGTCATTTATTATATGAAATAATTTATAGTTGAATTATAAGGATAATTTAATACACACATATGTTTATGCATGAAACTTGTAATGCAGGAGAATGGGCTAATCAATTTTGGCATCTGAAACAAATTATAAAAATATACCTTTGAAAATTATTTAAAAAGGCTTATAATGGCATATCTGCTTATCATGTCTACGACCTTGGATTTAAATTATTTTTAAGAGGTTTGGAAATTTTCTCAGGTAACTGGATCATATTCCATCTAACTAACTAGCTATTTTTAATTAGAGGGTAACGCATGGATGGAGAATTGTTCAAATCCTAACCTGCTGTCAATGAGCAAGCCAGATGAATACTGTTTTCTCCATCACTATTCTTTTATAAGGAACTGTTAGAGATATCTTAATTCAGGAATAGGCTAGGTGTTATAAAATCCATTTTATCTATTTATTTAAAATAGTTTATTGAATAAAGCAATGGATGTAACAATAAATATATATATTAATAGATATATATTAACGTCAACAACAATAATAACGAAAGAAATTTAAAAAATACAGAAAAATAAAAGAAAATAAGTTAAAAAAATATAAAAAAAATTACAGAATAAAACAAAATCACAACATATTAAATCATTCTTTGAGCTTTTGTTATGACAGTGTAGGTTTTTTTTTTTTCATTTGTAGAAATTATTACTAAATCACTTTGAATTGATTTTGGACGTTATAATTCATAAATATTTTATAAAACTTTTACTTTAGAAAAAACTGTCTTAACTGCTGTTACATTTATAATTAAAGTTCTTAGAATTCTTTACGTATTTAAAAACATTTTACACGTATACACAAACTTTCAGTATAATATGGATTCAATTATTTGCTTCCCTTGAGATCAATTATTCTTAAATTCATCAGGTCATGAGTAAAAAGCTTTTTGTAAACCAATTTAGTTGTAAATAAATAAATAAATGGAACAGTTCTCAAGTATTACTAAGTAAATTTTTGTTTTTGTCTTTTTCAATATTCAATATTTTCATCCCTAAATTTTGTGACTATCTAATTTTATTTTCAAATCGTTTTTTTTAATATACTGTATATATATATTTTAAAAAAACTATATTTGGAATATGAGCTTATTTATAAATTCGTTTTATTTATAACTTCATAAATAATACTTTCATAATCTTTAAATTTATAAACTTACTTGCAAAAATATTTAAATATATTAAACAACCCTTTTCTTGTAAAAACTTGTGTTCTTTTTCTGGATATAATGATATGCAAATAATAATTAAATAACCAATATTTTAATCATTTATTTATAGTCTTTATCAAAAAGAATAATAATACATTGAGAATCATTACTTTGGGCAGTCAAATGTAATAGTTCAAAATTCACATATACTCAACATAGAAATAGATATAATATGGCACACACACATATATAATCAATATTTGATGAAATGTGAAGAGAGCTATTTCATTTATTAACAATGGTATATGGTCATATTTTCTTTCAAGTTCACATGGACCTAAAACACAATTATATATACATATAATACAAATAAACATTATAATAACAATGAAAAGTAATAAATATAATGGTGATTAACTGTTATACACAGTTTTTCAACCTGCAGAAGTACTTTTGGTTAATTATTTAACTATCTTCAACTGCTGTTTAAATTAAAAAAAAAAACACACACACACAATGGAAGCAAACATCATCAATTCACATCCTAGGATTACCAAATTTTAATGTTAGCAGTTTGTCTATTAATTATATTCACTTTATTTCCATTTATGAAAATTGCCTCCTTAATTTTCCTTTTATTATAGTTTCTCTCTTCATGAAAAATCATAACATTTTCAAGATCAAACTAAAAATTCTATTTACATGTCTTTTTATGATCCAAGGAAACTGAAACAGTTATATATATAAGGAACTTGAACTCAGGCTTTCAAATTTCCCACAGTTATCCAATCCATCTTATACAACTGATATATATGACCACATACATGCGGAAAAGATAAATGATCTCCAATATATGTATTTAGTGCTGATCCAGCACTCATCAGTTGGTCCAGATCACCATCCCTAACACATATATACAGTCACTGCTCAGTTTATATTAAGATAGCAAATTTTCAAACTTTAATGAGTAAGTGTCAATCTTCTCCAATCTCTAACTCTTCATCCATTCATATCATTGAAAATCTGAGAATGAAATTCTAAAAATCCTTGATGATGCCAATATAAACTGAGCAGTGGTTATATATATATATGTAAGTGTGTGTGTTGGAGATGGTGATCTGGACCAACTGATGAGTGCTGGTTTAGCATGAAATACATATATTGGAGATCATTTATCTTTTCCACATGTGTGTGATCATGTGTATCAGTTGTATAAGATGGATTGGATATTTGTGGGTAGTTTGAAAGTTTGAGTTCGAAGTCCCTTATAATTACATTAAGTTTAGAATAGACAATATACGTGTATTTAAATATTATATATACATTAAGAGTATATATCTTGATCTAAAAAAAATTATAGTGATGTCTAGTGGTGGTAACTATAAAGATAAGATCATGCACCAAATGAGCATTATATCACAACAGGGATAGACTTTTAAATAAGTGATCTGACAGTACTAATGAGTTATATTATCATGCTGATGATGATATTGAACATCATCTATATAATTCTAAAATAAAATTACATGAAACCCATACATACACATGATCAAATACTATTATTATTCTGGATGTATAATAAAGTATAGAACAAAAAACTTTGACACACTTGTCTAACATATATAAGCATAAAAACATGAATATATATATAAAAAATTGTAATCAGCATCTGAGACCCTAACATTAGATCTCTAATTATAAGAAGCAGTACTAATTATTACATTGTTTTTTTTTTTGATATAAATATGGAAAATATATGATTATATGTAATTTCATATACCATTAAATGTAAAATTTCTCTAGTACTATTGCTCTCCTGTGTGTATGTGTGTGGGGACTTATGTACCATTTGATCAATAAAATTTTTTAAAACATAAAATTATAGACAAACAACACGTTTAATAATTAAATATATAACTTTTTTATTTATAAAAAATAAATAGTAACAATATTATAATCGATAAGCAAGTAACACATGATTTAAATTACAATGTCATAAATAAATTACTATATTATTTTTAAAAGTTCTATGGAGTAATCAATGGATACTAGTTTCATTAATATCCAATATAATATAGAAATCATTAAATTACAAATGAGAAAGATTAACTTTTTATATATTCAAAGTGCATGTGCATTAGCTTAATAGCTGATTATTATTACTGTTTATAAAACGTAGCGCTATATAAAATATTATTTCATTATATATATATTTAATAAATTTAAACTTTACAATTCTTGAAATTAATTGTTCTTTGTTAGAAAAATTAATTAAAGTTATCTAATGACTTTTCTGAGATTGGGTAATATTATTATTATTTTTTACTCAATTTCTCATCTTTTATTCAAACTGGCTTAGTTCTGTCTTATCCTGACATAGCAGGACAAACTGATTAATGAAAAGTTTTTATACAGCATAGATTTATGGGAAAAACATTATATATATATGGAGAGAGCTTCATCATGCAATGGATTGATAATGGTTGAAAATAATGATGATGACTTTATATATATAAACAATAACATGATTTTTTTCATTTTTATATTCAACTGACTTTATTCTTTCTTGTTCTTGAACAGCATGGCAAATTGTTTGATTTAATGGAAAGTTTTTAGATTGAATCAGTTTTTTTATATACCCGAGATAAGCAATTCTTCTTGCCTTCCGTAGAAACTTTGAGCACACAAATTATTTTTCATATTGATAACTTAAAATAAATAATTTTTACTTTTAACAAATTGCACTTTAAAAACTTTTATGATTTTAAACTTTTATGATTTCATTTTAATTAGATATTATTTCTGTTAGTATATCCATTTCGCTGGCAAAGTAGCCATATTGAATATTAAAAATTATATTAAGCCATAAATTTTATAATAACTCAAGTTTATATTATTCAAAAATGACATAATATATATTGTTTGAAATATAAAACACTAAAGAATGTAATTAAGCTGAAAAAAATATAGCCATTGATATTCCAAGTAATAAAAAAAAGAAAATTTTTAATATTTCTAATAATTATTTTCATATTATTTAATAATTTCTAAATTTTCATGCATAAATTTTAAACTATACGTTTGTTAGTAAATTGATATAAAATAATACTTACCTAAGGTAATCCATCACTTGAACACTTTATACAATAAATATATTAGTACCTTTCATTTTTCCTAGTCACCTTTCAAAGTGTTTTTCCATTCAGGGATTTACAATGAATATATCATCCCTAATAGTAAGTAATTAATATTGATCAATAATTAGTATAATTTGAATATTATAATAAAGAACTTCAATAAAGTTTGTAATTTATTAAAAATTACTATTAAAATAGTCACTATATACAAAATAAAATAATAAAACAAAATAGAAAGTGAATGAAATACTAAATTCATTATAGAGTTAAATTTGAGGTACGTAAGTTAATGGTTTAGAGTCAGTGCAATCTAGTATTATTTATCCTACCTGTAAGTTTGTTGCAAACACTTCATCTTGTTAGACAGAATTTACCTAAAGTATAAAATCAAGTGAATATTACAAAAGCTTACAATTAAAATAATACTGCAACCAAATGCAAATACAACTTACTTATTAGAGCTACTGATGAGCGCATGAGGAGATCCTGGCCAAACTGGCATGCTAGTTGACACTGCAGAAGTATTGTGATGTTTGAGATGTGTCACCTATCACACTTTCATTGTGAAGTTGTATCTGTGCCTGTATACAACTCCATATGGACACATCCATTATGGCTATCTGCACACATCTCCCATTTGAATCCTCGCTTTATAGGTTTTGAGGGCTCATATTGCTTCATGCTACTATGACCAGTAAGTTTAGTAATAATTGGCCTAAGTTTATGTACTCTGTCAAAAACTTTACTTTTAGCATTTGACATATTTTTATTACTATTAAAATGCAGGCAAGACATTATAAAAAAAAATCTAAATCTGATCATAATATTTGCAAATTATGTTTGTCTTCGTTTTATATCAGAACTCCAGATATCATCTAATTCATATAATGAACATCTGGAGGCAAGGCTCACTACCATGCTAAAAAATGCAGATAATTCACAATATAAATTTACACAATCATGAACTATTTTTTGATCAGCATATATAATAATAATTTTTTCGTATATTTTTTTTATCAAATATAAATTCAAATAATAATTTAAAAACATATTAAATTAAATACTTACTAGTGGAAAGCTTTACCCAATAACATTCATTCATAACACAGACTGGGAAGATCAGTAAAATCTTGCATTTTTTCTGATGTAAATTTCAGGGTAAACACAATTCTGTTAAAAATGAAAAACTAAAAGACAAAAAAATTTAATTTAGTTGATCACAAAAATTATCTAAAATTTTAATTTTTATCGTAAAAAAATAAAACTTACATTTTCTGAAACTAAGAAAAAAGATGGATCCAAAGATATAAAAAGTGTATGTGCATATTGCATAGTTTTCCTGCAATTTTAAACTGAAAATAGATATTGCAAATTTGAAAATTCGAAAACGCATTGTGCAATCGAAACACGCACAGGATATACATCGTGTAGTAATTTCTTTTGTATATGCACACTCAAACACATATGAATATACACATATATACGTAGGCAATCAATGCACTATAGCATATAAACTGTATTGAATTTTTGGCTGATATTATCAGAACCCTAGATATGAGCTTCTTACAGTGTACATTCACATATCTGTTCATGATATTATATTCTTTTAGTAGTTGCTAGTTTCATTACTCAGTCTATATAGTAAATTAGATGATTGCAATAAAGCTTCTCAAATTATTAGGTACAATTTCACTTTAGAAAAACAGTAAGGACTGGCATGTAGATTGGATATTGAACTTTGACAACCCTTGATGAGATTGATTTTAATGGAAATTAGCAAGAATTCTGGTCAGTACTTACAAACATTTTAAAAACAGGTATTCAAAGTAATTATAGCTTAGAGAAATCATTATGTAGCCTATTGACAACATATTAAAATTAAATAATTCAGTAGGCAATTATCTTTTAAGATTTGTTTTTCATATGTTTCAAGAATGTCATGGAATATGTGGCTATTAAGTACATCTGTAGGCAAGTTACTCTGAAAACAATGACATTCAAAAATTTAGACCAATCTATTTCAAATCATTTGCAATATTAAATTATGAAACCCTGAGCTAAAATTCACTAGAAATTCTTTTTTTTTTTACTTTCATTAAAACAGATGTAAATTATTGTTTTTTATTCCAGTTTATAGCCCTAGATATTTTTTATCTCTCCAAACTACATTTAAGGCTCAATTAAAATGATCAAAAGCTGGAGTAGCATTTTTTAGATTTACCATAATTTTATTCATTTTAGTACTAATGAACATCAGTATGTTGACAATACCTGAGAAATAATTTATTTCATAACTAAGGTAACAAATTACTTGCATTTTGTCAAGGGACACAGCCCTCATAGTCAAAGCCATATTGTAACTAACAAAACTAGTAATGCAAATGAGTTTATGTATTCCATTTCTTGGATATATAATATAGCAAGTGTCTTTTCTGTTGATGGTGTGATTGTGCCTAGCAATAAAGTAAGTCTCTTTGATTTTTCTTTTTAAGTCATGGCATTCTCTGCAAACAACCACTGGGTCAATCGGTTCGCAATCCTGCCCTGCTGAGATGTGATGCTGGGTGAAAACTGAGTTACAAGTTGGGTCTGTTAGTGCTTTGTTGTACGAATGTATATGTTGAGACAGCGATTTAGATAAAGATGCTCTGGTTTCACCAAAGTATGAGGTTTGGCAATTTGCCACAGGGCAGACAATATTGTACAGTACTTGAGGTGTCAGTGAGGGTGTTAATATGTCCTTGGTGTTATTGATTAACTTGATGGAGTTGGTGGGGTGTGTGTGTGTGAAAGCACAAGTGGTATTTTTTATTGATAATAGTACAAAGTTTTTTATGCACATTCAAAAAATATGGAAGTAATAGCATTTGTTTATCAAGATTAGCTGCATTGTTTATCTCAGAATAAAATTGCTTATTTTTCTTGTCAATGAGATTTTGTCTAAATCCAACCTTCAATAAGTCATCTCTGTATGAGACCAAGTTAGCTTTTCTGTTTGTCCCAAACATGCATAGCTGCATATTTCTATATAGGAAGGAAATGAAATCAGATAGTTTGTGATTAGTTGGTGAGTAGGAGAGAGGGTGAGAGTGACCTCTTACTTCTAGAGGTTTGATGATCATTTTATACTTGAAGTGTGTGGGTTCTTTATGTAAATCTATATCTAAATATTTTTTCCTTGTTTGTGACTGTTTTCATGTTCAATATTTAGACTGAGAAGTGTGCTATTTTGTAGCTCAGTTCTGATTTGTTTAATAATTGCAGAGGGTGCAGTGATAAACAAATCGTCAACATATCTGGTGTAGGTGGTGAGCTGATTGAAGTTGTAATATTTTGGAATGACCTGTTTTTCATAGTGATTCAAGACTATGCTATTAATCTAATAATATTTTTTTTAAGCATCAGTCTCATTTTTATGCCTATCATTGCCTTTTTGCCTCACTTATTGGACTGGCCCTGCTGCAATACAGGCGACATTAAAATCTTTATGAAATGAAGTACTGATTTCAACTAAAAAATATTTCCTATTTCAAGTTTCTAATCAGACCAGCTTTTTCTGATCCTAATAACCAGAGTAATGAAAAAAAAGTTGACACCTTATAAAGTTAAATCCTAGTATAAAACAATATTTCTGTTGCTATGTCTTAGCTTTCTAATCTCCCAAGTAAGAATAACAAATTATTTTGGGAATTGATTTACTTTAGAACACAAAGAAAATAAAATCCACAGTGGCTCAATTTATTTCATGCACCGGAACACAAGTTACAATATATAAGAATAATAGGATATATAAATATACCAAGATATAATATTCATATGAGTTCACACTCTTCTCAATTACATAATTTCCCACTCCATTGCTTTAGAATATAAGTATCTTTCATTTAACATATACCCAATAACTAAATAACAAACAGAAGACAATACATTACCTTTGCCATGATCCTGCAGGTCCTTAAGGCATTATAAAGGTGCGATAAGATTGGGGTGATCTGTTTCAATTCTAGTCAGTTTGGGTACCTTCAGGAGAATGATATCCTAGATAATAAGATGTCCTCCACTGTTTTTTTCTGCTACTTCTCCCCACTGGTAATCCCAGTTGACCTGAATGACAAAAATGGAAGATAAAGGAACTCCTTTTTCTATTTCAGTCTTTTTATACTTTTTTGCTCTATTGTTTCTGGAGTAATAATATAATTCATGAGGATCTGGATGGAGAGTTTTATCATTTCAAACTTTACTGTAACTTCAATTAGTTATTAGCTGATACTAATTGAATTTTCTTTGTTATCTGATTTTCCTTTCCATAATTAGTCCTTGTTACAATATTTTGATTAAATATTTTATTTAATTAATGTTCGATTTTCTCTATTACTTTTTCTTTTTAATATTATTTTTATCTCTTCACATAATTTTAATATATATACATTTATTTGTAGTGTAATTTTCACTGCACCACTCTCACACAAGATAGGATTGGTTTCTATCTACTTATCTGCTTTAAATACCTTATAGAGAGGTGTAATCATAAACATATGCTCAAATACATATGATCCCCAAGATGCACATTTTGTTCTGAACCATCACACATTAGTTGGCCTAGATCCCAATCTCTTAGACATGTCTTTATCATTGTTCAGTATATACTGTAATGGTCAGACATGACATAGTTTAATTATTTTACGTTTTCTTTATTTATTTATTTATTTTTATAAGTTAAATGGGTACTATCTGACTTTAAGCAGTAGGAAATATACTAGCACATATATATTTTAAACAATATTTTATTCAATATAATAATGTATTCATTAACTTCCCATTTGTATTGCCAGGCTAAATTGTAGAGAACATAAGTTACTCCCAATGAATGATGGTAGACTAAGCAAAAATTACATAAGCAAAGTAACAAATGATGTAATAGTTATTTATTTACAAGTGTACTTATTAATTAATTTACAATTTATTTTTTTTAATAAAATTAACAATTCGTATAATAATTTTTTACAAAGTATAATCATTAATTGATATGCAATTTATTTTTTAACAAAACACTTTAATCTTTACACATCAAAATATCAATATATTCATAGATAATATCACATTTTCAGTACCTTTAATCTAGTCTTCAATAAACTTAAATATAATTTTATGCATGTATGAATTCATAAATATAACTGAACACTCAGTGAACAGTTATTTATGTAATTTATTGAATTTTAATTTCATTATTTATTTATTTAAATTTGCAAGTTTAATTTCATTTCGTTTATGAATATATTTTATATTTCATTTCAGTTTATGAATGTTTTTGAAATATCATCTTAAAAATCAGGAGCTCAAAAATGCAAGGAAAAACAGAAATGTGATAAGATTAATAAAAAAGGGATGACAAACACTTTGTCAATATGGCATAAATGTAAAACAAGTGAAACTAACCAAAATGAAATTTTAAATTCAAAGCAATGTGAAACAGAGAACTGAAGCAAAGATTAGAATCCTATGAGGCCAGCTTGGTTTTTCAAGAAACATCAGATCAAGTAAATTCTCAATTTAAAGATTTAGATAAACAATTGAATGTTAGTGATGAGAATACTTTACTATCTACAGAATCTGGGCATGGCAGACATAGTGAAGAGAAGAGTAGATTAAATACTGGTATTATATTGGATTTCTTATAACAGAAATGCCTTATCAATTGTATATAAAAAAAATATGTTATTAAAGGTCGTACTGGCTTTCCTAAAATATTTCCCAAACATATAGATAATCAGATTTTTCCTGAAAGTATTCTAACATACTGAAGTTTAAATGATGAAAAACATGACTAAGATTGGTTAATCTGGAGTGAAGTTAAACAAGCATCATTTTGCTTTCCTTGTTGATTATTTTGGAACAAGATTTGTTGCAGCATGAGCTCAGCATCTAAGTCTATGCTTGCATCAACAAAAGGATGGCCAGCAGTTAAGTAGTGGTGAAAATTATGTATTTCCACCTCAGAACATGAAAGAAGTAATAGTCAGAGGCAGTGCTATCTGGGTTGGTAAAAACTAGAAAGATTCCTGTCATCTGGCAAAGGCATTGACAGGTTATTGGAGTCATCAATTGAAAAAGAATCTGTCAAATGGTACAACATTATGAAATAAATCATTGATATGGCAGTTCCCAGTGCATTGGTGAAAATGACAATGGAAATTTTCTGGGAGTCATAAAGTTATCTCTTTGAGATCCAATTCTAAAAGAACATGGGTTGCAAATTAAAATTACACAAAAAAAAAGGGAGAATGACTTCAAGTACATTATCTCAGAAACAATTCCCAAAATGTTGGAGGTTAGGAAAACTGCAAAGTACTTTACTGTTATTGTTGATTTCATGCTAGATTCATCCCATGTTGAACAAACAACATTTCTTGTGTGTTATGTAATACCATATAAAAACCAGTATGAAATTGTAGAAAGATTTTACACTTTGTTCACACAAACCATAAAATAGGATATGACATAGCACAAATGATAGTAGAAACCTTGAAAGAACACAATATACCATTATTGGATTGTCATGTATAGGATGTTGACAATGCAACCAACAGGGCATAAAAATGGGAAGGGGAACATGATAGAATACTTTTTGGAATGTGAAACAGCTTTATTGTTACCATGTGGATACAACACACACTTAATTTGTATGGAAATTATACCTCAAAATACATTACTGAAGCCATAATATCCTTTGGAACTGTACAAACTGTTTTCAACTTGTTTAGTTCTAGTCCACAGTGATGGGAAATCTTGCAGAAGTGAATAATGACTGTTCTCCGCATGGCATGTCTAACACACTGTGATTAGAACATGTTGAAAGTATAAAGCCTTTTGTATCACACCTTCCAGGAATCAAATTAGCATTAGAAAACCTCTTGGAATCGAATCTAACTGCCAAAACAAAAACTGATTTGAATGGACTTTTGTCTTAAGTCACATCCTTCATTTGTGTGATAAGGTCTGTTATATGGTATAGAGTAGGTTCCATAGGTTATTTAGTCCTAAAATGCAATGCTGGATGTTGAAGTGTCCAACTTAAAAAGCTTGTTTTTAGAACTGACAAACCTTTGGAACAGCTGGAAAAGTATGCTAAGCATGTTGCTTCTAATTTGTACATAGAAGTGAAACTGCCTGGAACTCAGAGTAAAACAAAATGCAAAAGAAAAAGGTTCCATGATGAAAGTATTATAGAAGAAGCAGATTTGTCAAAACAAGATGAAATGAATGAATCCCCTGAGGAAGCATATTTCAGAAAGTCTGTCTTCTATGTAATATTAGATGTTATTGGTGGACTGACTATTCATTTCAATGCTGCAGTGAATATTTGTGAGAAAGTTCAGCTTCCTCTCAATTCCTCAAAATGAACTGAAAGAAAAATCAAAATTACTGACAGATCAATATCCTACTAATATCAGTAAAGACCTTGTAATGGAGATAGGTCATTTGCCATCTGTTCATCAAGAAAATTTTGGAAAGCATCAACTGAGTCTTTGTAGTTATTGAATTGCTTGAAAATATAGAAGCTGGAAGGACTCTTTCCAAATATATGTGTCTGCCTTTGTATTCTGTTAACAATTCTTGCCACTGTCACCTCTGCAGAGCACTCATTCAGCAAACTAAAGCTGATAAAAAATTATCTAAGATCAATTATATCACAGGGATGTTTTGTAGATTGAACAAGACTCAGTATTGAGTTTGATCTTGCAAAAATGATTAATTTTGATGATGTGATTCACAATTTTGCCAGGGAAACAGTTAAGAAATCACCATTGTTTAGCAGAATATAAACCCCATTACATCTCAACTATAATAACTATTATGAGCTTGTAATCAATCTACTATTAAATTCATTGCTTATGTATATTGTTTCATTATCTTTTACAGTGTTTGTCCTTTTTTAAATATATTTGCAAGTATGTTAAAAGATAATTAATAAATGTATAATTATGACATTACTGATTTATGTGTTCATGTGTAGGTGAGAGGGGCAATATTAGTCTTGGTCCAACACTTATAATTCTCTCAGAGGCATTGAGTTTAATCATCAACATAAGACATGTGAAAAAGACGTATGACCCCCCAAGATGCATATTTCTTTCTGAGCCAGCAATCATAAGGTTAGCCAATTACTATAGTTTAATTGATGTGTCAAATTTACTGACCCCACAACTTTGACACACCATATTAATAATTGTTATTAGTCATTCATTAGCATACAGATTATTCGCTTGCTGGTTCAATATAAAATGTGCATCTTGGGGATTGTGTTTCACAAGTTTTTCATCATACGTTTATGATTATACTTTTCCTCAAGATATTAAAAGTAGATAGAAACCAATCCTTATCTTGTGTGAAAATGGTGTAGTAATAATTACACTACAGAAATATTATTCATTAAGTGAATAATCTCTAGTCTAATGGATAACTAATAAAAATAAAACAGCTTGTCTTTTTGAAATCTAGGAAAAAAGAAACTTAACTGGAATGATATTTTATTTAATTGTGATAAAATACAAACTGTATAAGTAATGGATTTTCCAATACTCGAAAAGTATGCTGCTATTTTTGCCATTGTTTTCCTATGTATGTAAACAAACATTCCCTAATTATGTTAGCATTAAAAATACCGTATATTGTATGTTCTACAAGAGCCCAGAAAAAATGATCAAAATTAATACTGTAATTAACAAGTGATTATTTGCTTGTTTTTCAAAGTAGGGGAGCATACTTTAATATCACAGGGTATATGTATTATTTTATTTTATATAATAATTATAGTTCACTTAATAATTATAAATAGCTTTAGCCACTTATAGTAATGTAGTAAAAATTAAGAATGTTTATATTTTGACAGTAAACAGCAGGTAGGTTACATTTTTTAATTTTAAATAATAAAAAAAAAAAATTAAAAAAGCTAGCCTGAAATAATTTTACTCCGAAATTATAAATAAAACTATAGCAGAAAGATGATTTGCAAAGTGATATAAAGTGTGGCTAAATTCGGACTATTTTATGAGGCGCAGGACGTTCGCGTAATGTTTTATATTGATGAATCATGCATTTAGTCAGCCATGTTGGGAGAAAAATAACTGCTCGGTTGATGTCAGGTGGGTGCACGTAGTAATATTCTTTAAGCATATAGTTATTAGTAGTTTAAATATATATTATAGTTATAAACTTAAACAGGTCAAATATTTTTTTGTAATAATTTGTATTAATTTCAAGCAGTTATACTTTGAATGAGTTGTGTATGCTTTTACTGACATGGTTAACATTGCTCGAAATGTTTGAAGTGACGCCTGCTCCACGTTCTTCAAATGACAAATCAAAACACTAGAGTCTCATCATTTTATGCAACTGTTATTAATTCATTTTCATCAATGAATTCGTAATTTTAAACTGTTGGTGAATTTTTATGTATAACTTCTGTCAGTGCTGTTTAATTTGTTTAGAAACGTTTTACTAGGCCTTGTGGATACATAATACTTGCATCCATCGTTATTTCTGAATGAAATTGTTAGTATAAAGTAAAGTCAATATATATATGCACTTCGTGTGTGTGTTTGTGGTATACATTTTAATACATACCACATGGTCAAGTATATTTATTTATTAAGTACTTTTTACACGTGCTGCAAGCTAAGATAAACGGATTTTTAATACAAAACAATTTTCATATTAATTAAAAAAAAAAGTTAATGATTTTTTTACATTCTGTTTTAATTTCCTAGCTGTAGCGCAATCTCTTCAACATAAAGCTTAATTAGATTATAAAGATTTGAATTACCAGTGTTATTTCCCTTGCCGCTGAAATTGCTTAATGTTGTTTATTATAATGTAGGTCATATGCGTTTAACTCTTTATTAACCATTTTTGCTATCCACTTAGTAATTGAATGTTTGTTTACATGCTTTGATTTAAATGCACAATATTTAAAGTTGAAAATGTAGGCTTGAAATTAAAAATATCATGTAAGCATTATATACTATTTGTAATTTAAATAAGATATCGATTGATAAAAAATTTTGCATTATACAGTGTAAATATAGTTTGGAACTGAACTATTTATTAACGAAATTACATTTGTTCTTGAATAAAAAAATTATATATTTATATCTTGGGTATTATGAAGCGGAAAATCTGTCTGTTATGATCAGCGACTTGGTGTTCGAATCCAGATTGACTAAAAATGAGAAATTTGTACTGGATCTAAATAATCTTGTGATTTTTATTCTAATAACTTGTTCAGAACCAACCCAGTTAGTTAATCAGGAAAAAAAAAAAAGATTATAAAAGAGAGAGGAATCTTTAGGTTTATAAAAAAAATTTGCCAGATTGATTAAATTAAAATTAGTTTTATTATAAGCAAACAGTAATAAATACTTTCTTCTATGTGCTTTATGCAATGGGAATATAATATTTTATTATTCCACACTTTCAAAAATAACTATCACTTTTGACTGCTGAACCGTTTTTTTCAGAGCTTTTAAGATAATATAAATATTTAAGTATCTTATCATAAATTAAACTTGCAAAACAAAATTTTCATACATATTAAAAGTTTTAAAAAATTAAAATAATTTAAATATGATTTTTATATCAATTATATATTTATGTCATCTATGTTGAAACAATTTTAATTATTAATCAACTTTGCTAATCAAGACTTAAACTAGTTAGTTGGTGATTTTCAAGGTTTTAGAAAAAAATCCCAGCATAACTGGCTATATTAAAAACAATGGAAGTGATTTTTACTTTACTTTCAATGGTTAGAAACTGACAAAATATTTTCTAATATTTAAATATGCTTCATTTGTACATATTTTAGAAAGACTATTTCTTTCATCAGAAATCTTACTTTCTATATCTTTCACCAACCATACTCAATTATTAATATTCTTTGTTATTCAAACATAACGTTATCATTACTATAAAATATTTCCCAATTTAAAACTATAGTAAATAATTAAATTTTTCTTATTCCAATTCTCATTAAATATTATTTTCTCAAACGGCACTAATACTACTATTGTTCACATTTTAATAAATTGCTATTTTATAATTCACTTTACCATATTTGTTTATATGTTTACTTGTTAATATATCTAAAAATTAATGCATGTGATTATTCATTATGTTATTAAATGTGCTGCAAATTTAAATTGGTTAAACACTAAGCTAATATTTTCTTTTTTACATGTTTATTTCTTAAGTTCTTTCTGCAAATGTGTGTTTTTTTTTAAAACAATATTTCTAGAAAGTAATAAATTCTTTCATTTTGTACAATTTGTAATATTTTAAATATTAGTATAGATATTAGAAACATTATAAAAGTTATCTATTGTATATTAATTCAGATTTAATCTGTCTTTCAGTTTAAATATTTCGTCATGAGAGTATTATCTGTCTTGCTTATTTTGAAGACCATTATTTTATTGATTTCAAAATCAATTTCTGAAAATGCTATTCTGATATAAGCTTATTATTTAAATGCACTATGGTATTGATAATTATTTTTGACAATTTATTACTTTAGGAATTATAAATATAGGGGATTTGAACTCAGACTTTCTAGTACCCTTCAACTATCCATGCTATCTTATATCACTGATACACATCACCACACACATGTAGAAAAGATAAATAATCACCAATATCTGTATTTCATGCTGAACCAGCACTCATCAGTTGATCCAGATTATCACCTCCCACACATATATATAATCAGTGCTTAGTTTATATTAAGATAGCAAGTCTTCATATTTTAATGGACAGGCTTCAATCTACTCCAGCGTCCAACTCTTCAGCCATCTATACCATTGAAAATCTGATGATTGAAAGCCCAAATCCCATGCTGATGCCAATATTATTGCCATGCCCATGTTGACCTCAAGTCACTCTGACTCCTCATGTATAGGACCTCATCCATTTCAATACATAGAAAAAGAATAGGCAGGATGCAGGCTTAATGTGTAATATTTGAAATACAGGCATTCTTCATATACCTGGAGCTTAATTATAAATATAGAGAATTTGAATTCAGACTTTCAAGCACCCTTCAACTAGCCAATTGAAAATATAGGGGATTTGAATTCAGACTTTCAAGCACCCTTCAATTATCCAGAGTATGGATAGTTGAAGGGTGCTTGAAAGTCTGAATTCAAATCCCCTATAATTACAATTAAGCTCCAGGTATGTGAAGAATGTCTGTATTTCAAATATTACACATTAAGCCTGCATCCTGCCCATTCTTGTATCTATTGAAATGGATAAGATCCTATACATGAGGCAGAGTGACTTGAGGTCAACATGGGCATGGCAGTAATATTGGCATCAGCATGGGATTTGGGCTTTCCATCATCAGATTTTCTATGGTATGGATGGCTGAAGAGTTGGAAGTTGGAGTAGATTGAAGCCTTTCCATTAAAGTATGAAGATTTGCTATATTAATATAAACTGAGCACTGATTATATACATATGTGGGAGATGGTAATCTGGACCAATTGATGAGTGCTGGTTCAGCACGAAATGCGTATATCGATGATTATTTATCTTTTCTACATGTGTGGCCATGTGTATCAGTGATATGTGATAGCATGGATAGTTGAAGGGTGCTTGAAAGTCTGAATTCAAATCCCTTATAATTACAATTAAGCTCCAGGTATATGAAGAATGCCTGTATTTATAAAATTAATTCTATCCATACTATTTCCCTATTGATCCAATATATGTTACTATTAAAAAAAATAAATGGCAAAAATATATTATAAATTTTTTGTCTAACATAACTCAGCTAAATATATATGACAATGAACTGATACAAAACATTTCATATGCCAGGGATTGAATTTGGTACATTGCATCTTAGTGATAAAAATTATGCTTAATTCATTTAAAGTAGTAATGTAATTAAAAAACAATTTTACTAGTTATCAGAAAAAAAAAATTATAACAAACATTTAAATTCAGTGAGTGAAACTAAAAGTTCTAGTATTCATTCTGTACTACTTATCTAATTCAGAAAGAAACCAGAATAGTTTTTATCTTTTATTTTGTAATTGTTTATTTTTTATAAGCCTTTCAGTTTTGTTTTGCTCCAAAATTTTCATCATGAAATTGGGGAAAAACAAAGATCATGCCTGACTGATTCAAAATTGAAAAATGTTTCTTTAAAATAAGCCATAGTTAAACTTAAAATTGTTTCAATAATCCATCATTATATTATGGGGAGGGGGCTAAATATTAGTTTGTCGTACTGTACAAAAATTGTATAGTAGTACAAAACTACTTATATGGTGCATATTAAGTCATACTTGAAAAAATTGAACATTATTATAAAACATTGGCCATTTCTCTTATTATGCCTGTCAATTTTTTTATTTTCTGATTTAATCATTTCTTTTTTTTTCTCCCACAAATCAAGGTAAAGAATATTCTAGTAAGATTAAAGATGTTATTTGACAATATTTTGCAATCAAGAATTTATGAATTTATTAAGCTTCAAATATATTTTAGACATTTAACATACTTGTTTTGCCTAAAGATATTATAGTTATGGTGGGAATAAAAATGGGATAGATAATTATGTGTACTGTGTACTTATAATTAGTTGGTAAAACAAAAAATAAATAGAAGAATTAAATATTCTCTAGGGCTTTTGATAGTTTTACTAATTTATATATAAAGGAGGCATCTTTAAGAATAAACCTGGTTGAGGAAAATATGAGATTAAAAAAAAAAAAAAAGCTTGATTTCTGAAAAAGGAAAGATTGTGATAGATTTTTGAGAAGAATTGGAAGAGCTTTAGCTTTGTTATAGTCAGACAATTGATGATGATTATCATCTGAGGATTTTTAATTTTTCTTATTTGGAACTGAAAATTTATTTGATTGACACTGGAAAAAAACAAGGCTTTTACCATTTCACTTCTTATTTTCTTTGCTAACATTGGTCTTTTTATTAGTAATCTCTAAAACTCTTGGATTTTTCCTTTTTAATAATCTAATAATATGTGACACTTTAATTTAATTCAGTAGTATGGTTCATAATTATTTTCTTTGCAATAGATTAATATACTTCAAAAAAGATAGCTTTAGAATTTCTATTACATTAGTATAATGGTCAAATATGCAATACAATTTATTTGTCCATAATGTTGTCACAAGATTGCGACAAGAAAACTAGATATTTGGATATTCAAGTACAAAGGGAAGGTCAACAACTCAATTATAAGATGATTATAAAACCAATAGAAAAAAGAGGCCATATACAACCCCTTTCGAACACACCACCTATTCATAAATTCGCAGGATTGATGTCTTTCTTACATAGGAATGAGCACCTTTGCAGATTTGAAGCAGACAAAAGGGCAAATTTGATTTTATATAGAAACGATTTATTAAATATCGGTTTCAAACAAAATAGTATTGATGGGAAAATTAGACAATTTTACAGTAAATTAAATAACAACGCAATTAAGCAGCAGAAAAATAGAATATTGTTGCCATACTTTGCAAACGCCCATAGAAAACTTTACTCAGTGTTTAATAGAGATTTTCAACTATGTTTTCACACCCCCCCTAATACCAATAGAATTATCAACAATGCAAAAGACATTGTAACACCCAACAACATTTCTCAGGCTGTCTATAATATCTCATGCCCAGAAAATAACTGCATGGCATCATACTATGGAGAAACGAAAGCAACTCTCTCAACAAGATTGTCCCAGCACAGATATTCTTACAGAAAGGCCCAAGCAGACCCAGCTTACACCTCAATATTCGCAATGCATCAGAAATTAACTGGTCATTCATGTGAACCTGAAAATCCAAGAATAGTTTGTAGGGAAAGAAATGATGTTAAGAGAAAGGTGAAGGAGGCATGTTTTATTGCCATGGATGATAAGGCTATGAATAGGAAAGATACGTGTTATAAAATTTCTAAGAAATGGGTTAATTAGATTTACGCATATAGTTCAATTAATTTACATATATCTGCATATATTTACACATAGCAACCTTGTTAAGCTTACTCTTTGTTACCCATGATTATGAGAGCTAAGTTCTCTTGAAAGTGCTCGGGCATTATTTATTATGTATTATAATTTATATTAAGTTTATAATAAATTGTGATTTAATTTGAAAAAGCTCTGCTGTTATGCGCTGATTTGTGCATTAAAATTGTATATAAATAAATAATCAATCAAAATAAGATTGATATAAACTACTATTAATAACTATATTATAATATTTATTTATATATCTTGAGATATCTCAATGGAGATAAAAACTGATTCAATAAATATTAAAATATTATAATATACTTATTAATAGTTGTTTATTGCAATTTTATTTTGATTGATTATTTATTTAATATTTATTGAATCGGTTTTTATCTCCTTTGAGATCTCTCAAGATATGATATAAATAAATATTATAATATAGTTATTAATAGTAGTTTATATCAATCTTATTCTGATTGATTATTTATTTATGTATTTGTGACAACATTATGGACAAATAAATTTGACATGTATGCGTCAACTTAATTGAATTCTCCAACAGATTTGGTAACAAAAATTAGATTTATTAACAACTTGAACACAAAAAATAATGCATAGCTATAAGTTATACTCTAAGAAAGTTTTCTAACTAAAACTCTTCTACTAGATAAAACGTTCTACTCTAAACCCATAGTTTTTAATAAAGTTCATAGCTTTGACAGAACTTGTTAGATCATAATGAAGTTTCGAGCACATACATTTTGCTACAGATATTTCTTTTTAAATAATATAATGGATTTTTTGTAAATTTTTTACCCGATTCTTTTTTAATTAAATTTATATCTCCAGTTTCCATTGTTGTAGCATCATTAGTCCATAAACTAAACACATTTATTTCATGATGTAATCATCGAAGATGTTTAAGATTTCATTATTATTATCTGCTATTTCCAAGCAAAGCATAAATTTTTCTCAAGCACAAATGTTTATCAAAGTCAGTACACTTAATGCAAACTAATAATATAAATTTATACCGTATCAGTAGATTCATTCTTTAAAGAGAAAATTACCTAGATTGTTTCATTTTTGATATTCTTTGATTTTTTTTATATATGAAGACATAATCACTTCTTTGAAAAGAGACATGACACAAAGTTTAGCCATAAGGTTTTTGGTTCATGCACTTCTTAAAAATATAAGATTTTTAAGAGTATTTTATTTTGTTGATATTTTGTCTAGATTCTTTATGCTTAAAAAACCACTTAGATTTACCAACAAAATCTTTGTATTCAATTTTAAAATGGTAGAACTTTTTTTTTCCAATATTATTTTTTTTGATTAAAATTTCAGTATTTAATTTGCATTGAGATATTTTAACATCTCATATTTCCAATGTATATGAATCTATGCTTAATGTAGTCTGAACTGTTTTCACTCACTTGTAAATGATCTTTTTACTGCAATAGCAATTGGCTCCTTTCCATAGAATTCATTTCAAAAATTTAAGTAATTTAAATTGTTACATTCATTTTAATATGGTTGGATTGAAAATTAACGATATGAAAGAAATAATACTAAATTATTCACAATAAACTAATATATCTTAAATGTAGACAATCATTCACAAATTGTAGTATGCATAGTAATTGAAATGTCATGATATTAGCAACCATTAGTAAAAAAGTATGGCAATTTCCTAAATTTATAACAAAGAAAAAAAGATTAAAAATTAGAAAATAAATGAATAAATAAAAAAGATTGGAGTCAGAATTGCTTTAGATGTAATTAAATGATTAAAAAAAAAATTGAATTACCATTGATAATAAGTTCAGGGAGATAACCAATGGCATACACGACTCAGAAATGATCTGTATACTATTCTTAATTAATTGAAATTAGTAAAGTAAAATAAAAATGAGAGAATACATTTACTATTTAGAGCAGAGTTTATGAGAAAATTGACAGAAAAGTAGAATAAAAAAAGGATACCATAGATAGAATTTAAATATATGATGATAGTGCGAGAGTTAAATGTTATGTGAAACACATTTTCATGTGATATGTCACTGTTGTGACAAAATAAGAAATGAATAAGGAAGCAAATAGAAATGACAGCTTAAAGAAATATAAAATATAGTGGCTCTGTATTTATGCAGGCAACATGGAAATTCATACTTAATGTAAAAAAATATCTATTATGATACAGATTTTATTAAAAGTATATAAAATATTCAAAGTAGACCATGTCTTTTAAAATTGCATAGTAATTGAATTTATTTAATAAGAGAAAAAATATTTTTCATTTCTTTAACAGCAAAGCTGCTTTTTTACTTTTTTATTATCCCAATAAAAGAGGGATGAATATGTCTTTCTTATTCAATTGTTATCAGCAGAATAAACTTATTAATTACAAGATTGTTTAATCTCAGAATATCCGCTATTTTAAATACTATTTTGTATTTTAAATTATATATGTTTATAAAAGTATTTTCAATATAAAATCACTATGATTACAATTAATATATGAAGATGCATTTTAGTACATTACAGAAATAAAGATTTATAAATTTTTGACTTACACAAAGAGCTGTGTAAAAAATAGAATATACTATTATATAGGTAGGGGATTAGCTGTAAATGCTATTCATTTTAATAAAATATTGTCTATAATGCATGTTCTTTAAAAACAGACAGAAGCAGTGCAAAATTAAAGACTTATCACCAAATTGCTGATCCCATCATTGGGGATTGAAAATCACGGTCTATAATATAGCCAAATTATTCAGGATTTTTTTATACATTAGCCATTGAGAAATGCTTTGGAATTATGTTTGTTGATACTTTTTAATTATTATGGAATAACATGATTTATTAAATTGCTGATGGTCATTTAGAAAGGAATAGACATTATAGAAAAATTGAAAGAATGATAAGCATATCAATGGACTGATAATGTTTAATGATTTAAAAAGCTTATTAGAAAGAAATCATTATGCATGATGATTTCAAAAAGGATTCAACTTTAATTCTGCCTTTCCTTTATTAGCAAAATATTTTAAATACAGGTATAATGTAACATACATCAATGAACATAATTGATGACAGATACAATACAGTAATGAGCCACTATTTGTAATGTTAGTTTATCCTCAGGTAATTATTTATTTAATAGTTTTTCCATTTGGATGATAATTAAGGAATATTTTTTTGATTGCTCTATGACAATATTTGATTTTATTAAGATCTATATGAAAAAACTCAGATATTGATTTTTTTTTGTGCTGTTTATAAATTCAGTATTTTTTGATGTCTTTAAATGTACAAATTTAGAAATTTTGTTTATAGAATTCATATCTATAACTTTTAATATTTATTGTTTGCCTTTATTTGTTCATTTGCTTTTCTTCACCATTAATTCTATCTTCTAGTCCACATTGCCTTATAAATAATGCTATTTATATAGGCTATTATAATTGGATATTTCTGAATTTTTTATTTTTTTTTGTATAAATTCTATAGTTTTTGATGATATCATTATTAAAGCAGATGTAGAATTCAAGGAAAATGTAATAATTGTCATATTTGCGGTAATATTTATTTCTCCCAGATCATTTGAGATGAAAATTGTAATATTTTAACATTCTTTAGGTGTCATTTCTCGAATATCTATATAAAATAAATTATGTGGTAAATTGCTTGAGATCTCATGTGACATTTGAGCATCTAAGTAAATGGCTGAGCATTATTTTTAGTTAATCAAGATGAATTTCTTTTTTATCTCAGTTGGAATTGATCCAGTGATATCTAATCCATTATGACAATTATTAAGCTAAACAGCCCTGGACATGATCTGTCAGGATGCTTTATATAGATCCTAAAGAATTCTTGCTTTCTCTGTAATTTTAATGTTAATTTTTTTATGACCCATTTCTTGTAACCAACTCTTATATGTAGACTTGTAGACGTGTTCAAATTTATCAAATCATTTGCAAGTATTATATTTTTATATAGTACTTTCTGGTGTAGCATGTCTTGATCTGATTTTGCATAAAAAGTACTTTTTGTTTTGGAGCATCCTATTTTTTGTTTTTTTAAATTGAATCTTATGACTTTTTTTTTCTTTTAAATGTGCATTATACTATAAGTTTTTGTGATTGTTACATCTTTAAATTAGAAAAATAATTATTATCTATTCAATAATTAAAATATCTTACCAAAAATTGTCATTAAGCTAATGTCCATAATGTTGATATAGCTACTGTTTAATAATTCTCATCAAATTTTCTGAATACACTCTTATTACAATTATTTTACTGCATTTTAAATTAAAGCATGTTACTGTAATGATTCTCCTATCATCTAGTTTTTCTGTGTGTGATTTTATATTTTAAATTGATTTTAACATTTTATGATTGTAGAAATATGAACTGAAAGTTGATTTAAAAAATATTTTTATTAAAAAAATATTGCTTTTAGTTTGACAACCATAATTAAATTATTTTGGAAAAATACTATAAGATTTAAAATAATTAAAATCAACATTAAAATTGAATCATGAGTTGACAGTTTATTTATATTGTAATTAATAATTGGATTTTATTTAATAGTTGATAGTAATTGTTAAATTTTTAAACTGAGTCTGCATTACATATTTGGATTACCTTAAAGCATTAATTAAAAATAGAAAGGATAAGCTGAAATATTATATTCTTTTTATTAAATAAATATTGACTATATACTTTTTATAGTAGTTTAGTATTAAAATTATCCTTGATTTTTAAATTAGTTTGAATAGAAATGTCTTTTTAAGTCATTTTCTGATTAGCAGTTTGCCTATTTTATATTAATATTGTTAATAATTTCTATATCCAATTTATGTTTATATGTGTAAATTTTATATCATGTGATACTATAATTTTATGGAATTTAATTTTAATTTAGTCTTTAAAAGAATTTCCATGTTGAAATAAGATAAGCTTATATATATTATTTAACTTTGTAGATTATTATACAATAGATACAAATATTTTTTCCATTTTGTATATTTGATTTAATAATGGAAAATTCTAAGGCAGAATCGATCAGTTAGAATATGGAACTGAATAAATGGAATGTTAATTTTTTTGTAATATCACACATGCATGTGTAGAATTCCAATTATTCAGGTACTTGTTTAAAATCAAATTTATTTAGATGTAAAATCTTACAATTAATGTAGATGATGCAAATTAAAGCATACTGAAATTCCAGAAGCGCATTCATTAAGTCAAGGGGTGGAGGGAAGCTTTGTTCTGCCAAGGGCCATTTGAATATTTACAATACCATTCATGGACCAGACAAAATTATTTACCTAACTAGGATGCAATCTTTTATAAATTCTTTTTCAGAAAATACAGAGTTTTTTTTTTGAAATAATGTAATTTGCTTTCATAAAATTTTTTGACTTGTTTGTATCTTTTATGAAATATGTCAATACTTGATGAAGTTTCTTTTCAAGTTTTCTATTTAGATATTTCTTCTTCCTCAACAATTTTGTTGTAATCAGAATATTTTAATAAATAGTGCTTCTTAATATTGTGTTATTTGTTAATTGAAATACTTTCCAGACATACAGATACATTGATTTACTATTTATTTCTATAAAAAGATGTTACTCTATTTGTTTTGAATTGTGCGATTTTCTGTGGCAATTTTTTATATCTTACTCAGGTATAGCCATCCTAATAAAAAAATAAATAAATACAAAATAATAATAATAATAAAACAAAATGAAATTTGAGTTAAATTTTTGCTAATATACATTCGTTTATTGGGATATTGCACTTCTGATGGAATGAACTAGAACTATTATTATAAAGGTTAGAGAGAGAAAAAGGTGTAGTTGAGAAAATATTTTATTTTACTTAATTCTTAATTCAATATTTGCATTATATGCATGTTTAAATAGAAGTTTTATACAGGGCCATTTTTTATTTCTTTTTAAAAATAACCATGAGCATAATTGAGAGGTTTCAAGAGCCAGAATTGGTTCAAGGGCCTGAGGTTCCTCACTCCTACATTAAATGATTCTTCGTTCTATAATACATCAAAATACATATATAATTCTACCAAGAATTATATAGTGATAAAAACAAGTACCTTCTACAACTACTACATCTTCTGAATTGCCAAGATTTTAAATGGAGACATGCAATTAAATGGGGAAATCTCACAGGTAATGATGGAATTATAATTGATATCTTAAAAAAAGCAGCTGAAGAAATAGAAACATTTTTGGCAAAGTTATATACCAAATGTCTAAATGATAAAGATGTACTGGATGATTGGAAGAATGCTGTATTAATATTTAAAAAAGGTGGTAAAGAATATATTAGAAATTACAGACTTTCAGTCTTATACAAGTTTTGTATAAAATTTGTATCAAGATAATTACAACTCGTCTACAGAGAACATTGGATTTCAACCAATCAAAAAAAACAAGCTGGATCTACAAGGTGTTTTAGTACATTGTGTCATATCCAAGAATTGAGAAAAATTATAGAAAGGACCAATGAATATGAGTTGCCATTATGGTTTGGATTTGTAGATTATGAAAAGGCATTTCTTCAATGAATAAAGCATTGGATCATCAAGGTATAGACAAGAATATTGTCATATTCTAAAGAATATTCATAAAAATGCAATAACAATAATTAGATTACATAATGATACTAGGAATGATAGCATTGAGAAAAATGTAAGACAGGATGACTCCATATCTCCAAAACATGTTGCAGCAGTGCTGCAAGAAGTATTTTGTGATTTAAAATGGGAAGTTGAAGAAATAAAAGTAAATGGAGATTATTTAAGTCATTTATTTAGATTTTGCAGATGATGTAATTGTTTTTGTAAATAATCCTTTAGAGCTTCAAGAAATGTTGCAGGAGTTATCAGATGAAAGTAAGAAAGTCGGTCTAAAGATAAATGTTAAAAAGATTAAAGTAATGTTAAATGGATTTTCTCAAAAGATGAAAATAAAGATTGATAATGATGAGTTAGAAAAAGTTAACTACAAATACTTAGATCAGATTAGTACTACAGATGGAAACATAATGGATGAAATTAATCATAGATTTAAATTTGGGTGGAATATTTTTGGTAGAAATAACTTCATATTAAAAGAAAATATGCCTACACGTTTGAAAAGGAAGTTGTTTAATAAATGGACTTTATCAGTTCTTACTGAGGGATCTGAGTTTTGGGTACTTAACAGAAGAGCAATACAGAAACTTCAGACCACTCAAAGAAGTATGGAGAGTTGCATGTTAGGAGTAACGAGGAGATTGAAAACAAAATTCATCCAGTAAGAGAACAAAATGGTGTTATTGATATCGTTAAAAGAATTAAGAGACTAAAATGGAGTTGGGTTGGGCATAAGAGGAGCTAATGGTAGATGGACAGTTGAAATCTTAAATTGGATTCCAAGAGATTATAAAAAACCCAGAAAGAGACCATATATGAGATGGATGGATGAAATGAGGAAGTGTGCAGGGATGATAAGAAGAAGAGAGGCTAGAAAGAAACCAGAGATGAATCGAACAAAAGACCTTCATCTGCAGTTGATTGGTAATCATTGACAATGATGATGATATTTAGATATAATCAATTTCAGACAATAATCTGGAACAAAATTATCATCCACACCCACAATATAAGTAGCAAAAAAAAAACAAAATAAAAAAAAAATAATTATAAAAATATATATTAAATTAAATGTACAGCATTGTATATGTAAATGTTAAAATTTGATTTTAGTATAAATTAAATTTGAACTTTTAAAACTAAAAAATATTACAGTGATTCTATTATCTGCTATTTGCTTCTTCTATAATTTACATTTATAAAAGGGCATCTATCTATTCTGTGACATTATCATAAGAACTTCTTAATCTGAAATCTTTTTATTTATGCATTTTTATTTTATAAAATAGTACAGTTCATTTATTTAGCAATTCCATATTCCACACAAAACTAAGAAAAAGCTCTGAAATATTTTGAACACTCACGTGCTTTTTCAGTCAATGGTATTCATCATGCATTTCTGTTCGAGCTATTTCACATTTTCTGATAGTTTTCTCTCTCTTTCATTTGGAAATTTGATCTTTTTTTGATATCTGTCTTAATTAATTTTTTAACAATTTTTCTAGTTCTTAGATAAAATTATTATGTATACATATGAGAATAATTTAAACATGAAAATACATGTAGCACTTTCATTGCTTAATTTACAAATTATTCAGTATGCAATTTTGCATTTTTGTGATGATTTATCAAATAAAATATATTTAAAAATGTTGTTAATTTAAAATAAGTTTATTTATGAAAATCATAATACAAAAAAGTGCCTTAAATTTAGTTTAATGTTCTAATAATTTATGAATGAAATTACAATATATATTTTATCTTTAAATTTAAATAAATAAAGCATGTCATTGAGAAAATAAATTATATCTCAAATATAAAGAATAATTGTCTAATGTTTGATAAAATAATTGCAATGATATCTAAGAATATGAGAATTTTGGTAAGTGAAACCAATACAAGCAGTAAGTCTTAATGTCTTGTATGTGTACTTGCATATTTTGTGTAAATTTTAATTTGGTGAGAAAAAGTATGTAGTATGAACCATTCGATAAACTGGATATTATTCTATCGTTAAAGCAAACATATAGAATCAGTAGTTATATTCAAACTAAATTATTTCTGAATTCAGGATTAGAGTATAAATCTTTTAATACATTTTCTGGAGCATATTTATAACACAACATTCACATACATTTTAACTGTATTTTACTCCAACATATGCCTACATTTAGTTAGTATGTGCCTAATTAGGATATTAGATATGTTACCTGTTTGTAGATTTTTTGTTAAAACCTTAATTACGTAAATTATTCCATAATAAAAAAGGATAGAAATTTATTTAGTGATTCCACAATTCACTACATTCATTGCCAAGTTATTTGTAATTTATTAATTACTGAATCAGTCTTTTGATAAAACTCATATATATGATTGGTTTTTGCAAACAATAAATTAATTTTAAAAAACAAACTTTTATATTTAATTATATGAACTAAAATATATACAATAATTGTTGGCTAATTTATAATTCTTGGTTACACACATAGCTAAATATTTTTAACGACATGCTTTTATGATGAAGCGTTTGAGATATGATGAACACCAAAGTTCACAACATTAATAATATGCTGCCGTGCTTCTGGGAACATACATACATTGCAGCAAAATTTAAGTCAGTTATTCGTGCCACCATCATAGCAATTTTATCTGCAGTTGTTGGATTATTCTTAGAATTGTAACAAAAAGCAGTTGCGTTAGTTTCTTTGTCCTGATCGATATGTTAAAAATTTGTAGGTTGTTTTCTTTTATAACTCATTCAAAAAATGTAAGCAAATATAGTTGCATTTTTTTTTTAATTTTTAAAATTTAAATCTAAAACCCTATTTTTATTTCAGAAAATGCTAATTCTAATGCTAAATAAAAAATGAAAGATTGATGATGAGGGAAGAAAATGTTAAGAAAGGTGGGAACTGAACTATTTTTATGTGGAAGTGAACAATAAGATTACGTGTTTAATTTGCAAAGAAGCTATTAGTATCGCTAAAGAATACAACATTAAACAACATTTTAGCACTAATCACGAAGAACAATTTTCGTGCTTTGAAGCAAAAATAAGAGAAGAAAAATTAAAAATAATGAAGAATTCATTAAGTATCCAGCAAGGAGTGTTTACAAAATTCATGAAAAGTAATGAATCAGTAACAAGAGCTAGTTACGCAATAAGCTATTTATTAGCAAAACATTCAAAATCATTCACCGATGGTTCTTTAATTAAGGAATGTATGATAAAAGCTGCCGAATTTGTGTGTCCAGAAAAGGTACAGGCATTTCGAGATATTTCATTATCAAGAAAGACAGTGGTTGATAGAATTACTGAAATGGCAGATGACATCACTTCGCAACTACAGGAAATATCTATCAAAATCCAGTTCTTTTCAATTGCAATTGCTGAAAGCACAGATATAAGAGATGTTGCACAAGTTGCTGCTTTTTTTATGGTTACGATAATAACATGAGGATCACTGAAGAATTGTTAGAATTTATCCCTTTTCACAGAACAATTGGTGAAGATATTTTTGATGCCGTATGGAGCATTTTAGAAAAATTTAACTTTCCTCTTGACAAGCTTATTTCTGTGACAGCTGATGGGGCTAAATCGATAATGGGTGAAACTAAAGGTTTTGTGTCATGGCTGACAAGGAAATTACAAAATGAATATCCAGATAAACTGAAAATAAAAGCTTTTTTTTCATTTACCAACAAGTTCTCTGTTTAAAATTATTATAAATGGACAAAGTACTTAAAACAGTTACAAAGATAGTCAACTTTATTTCAATCCAAATTCAGATTTTTCTTATTTTACAGCAAGTTTGTTGGTTATCCCGGCACAATGTCCTAAAGAGCTTCTATCTGCTTTTGGGGGAAATAATATTATTTTTTGGAATGAAAGATGAAAACAATGAAAATATATTGGTTATAAAAGATCGATTGTGGGTACAAGACCTAGCATTTTTAACAGATATTACAGCCCATTTGAATAATCTTAATATTACATTGCAAGGCAAAGATCAATTGATAATGAACATGTACGATGCAGCTGCAAGCTTTGTACACAAACTGAATTTGTTTAAAAATCATTTGCAAAAGAACATTTTGATGTATTTTCCTACATGTGAGCAGTTAAAAGCACAAAATCAAAGTTGCTCATTTTCACAATACTCTGCAAAAATTGAAAAAATAAATTCGATGAACATTTTGATGATTTCAAGGAATTAGAAGAAATTTTTTTCTCTTTTCAGTGGACCTTTTGCCTTTGAAGTTGAAAAAGCTCCGACTTCGATACAACTGGAAATAATTGATTTTGAGAATGATTCAATTTTAAAAAACAAATATTGAGAAATAGGAACTCCCAAAATATATTCTTATTTAGGTAAAAGATACCTGGAAATTAAAAAATTTGTTGCACAAATTTTATGCTTTTTTGGAAATAAATACTTATGTGACAATTATTTTCATGTATGAAATTAAATAAAACAGCTTACCGATCGAGATTACCCGATAAACATCTATCTTCCATAATGAATATTGTTTATGCTCTGTCTTTGAATTCAGATCTTGGAAAACTAGTAGGAGGAAAGTGTTGGCAAATTTCCAGTAAAAACAACTATTTGTAGTTTTATAAATATGTAATCAAATAAAATAAATGTTTAAATAAAAGCACTACTACATCAATTGTACATTATTGAACTGAATTCACTAAATTACATAATATGCTTTAATTACCCCACCTATATTTCTGCATTCACACTTCAAAATAAAATTTTAAGAAAATTTGTGTGATGTGGCCCGCGAGAATCTTATCACATCTGCTATAGAGATTTAGATGTATATTGTTCTTTTTGAAATCAATATGTTTTATTTTTATTTTTTTTTAAAGTATGTATTCTTTATTTCATGCTATTCTGGGATTGTATTAAAATTTAAAAAAGTTTGGATAGACAAATTTTAAATAATAGTAATTCCTACTATTTACTTATGATTTAATAAGATTCCCACAGTAATAGAAATTTTGAAACTATTAAACTTTCTCGGTTTCAGTGGGAAAATAATTCTTATCCATGATTATATATGTTAATATTCTTAATCTTTTTCTTGACATCTGGATTGTTTAGGCACATCAATTTGTTTGTTTTTTTTTTTAAAAAAAAAATTCTCTGTGTACTTGTTGTAAATCATTAGTCGTGCCTCGACATTGCTTTCATGGCCAATGTACTAAAATTCAGTGAAAATTAATATCTACTTTATTTGTTAAAATTTATTTCATCAGCAGTCTATTCATCTGTAAATTTCTATTGATTATAAATATCCTCTAAGAAAAATTTCTTTGTTGGATTTATCATCATAACAGATTATTAGGCATGACACACCTGTAACTAATATTATTTAATCTATCACATCACTCAGATATAGTGTCAGTAGGTATGCAAATGTCTTACGATTGGTCTATTCAAACTATCATGTATTTTGTTGTGAGGAATCTGGTTTTTGATCCTTTTTCGATTTGACAAGTTTTTCAGAAATAACCACTCAAATAAATGTATATTTATGCTTAAAAATGACTATTCATTAATGATTTAATTTCACAAAAAAATAAATCAAATTTAAATTCACTATGTCTATTTTTTTGATCATAAAGAAATTTTGAATTGTTCAGCAGAAACTTGATACTATGATAAAAACTTTACAATTTTTATGCATTGTTTTATAAGTTGTGATTTAAGTAAAGATAATTGATTATTTGTTTGATTTATTTGCTAATATTACTTTAAGAAATTAATTAAATAAATAAAAAATTCATTAAGTAATTATATTTACTTCATTACAAAAGATTATATATGATGTAGAAAATTAATGAAGAAAATTTGTTTTGTACACTAGTTCAGAAACAAAGCTTAATTGATATTGTTTTTCTATTATCATTTTGAGGATAAACATTTAACATATAATTGCATACTTTTTACTTTTATATTTTGTACATGGTTAACACTATTCTTTTCGTAAAAGTGGAACTACATTCTGAGCACATTTTGCTACATCGAGTTTAGTGTCATAACTGTGTTTGATCATTAAAACTGTTGCTATATATTTTTTTGAAATGAATTTTTAGTGTAAAATTGTAAATTTTTTGCTTTAGACATCTGACATAATTATGAATCAATATATTTTATTCACATATACAGATAAATACAATTTGATCTAGTGTTTTTTTAAGAAGTCAGCTTTTTCATTGATGAGTGCATTATAAGAATTATAATCTTTGTGGTTCTATTCTCACAGGATGCCATGTTAGCTGATATAAAAATGCTCAAAAAATATGGTAGATTGTCTATAGTTTTTCCAAATCTATTAAACCAAAGCTATTAAATTCCTTGTAGTCCTGTTGTCATTTTAAATTAGTGAACTTTTTTACAGCTTCCACAAAGATCTATATTGAATTTTTTTTAGGGAATATATATTGCTCACTGCTACTATTGGAACCAGATCCATCATTTAGAAATGTTCTATTAATTTAAAATCTGAATCTTTTTCGCCACATTCTGTCTTCAATGAATATATATACACTATGATTAATAAATCTTTTGCCAACAAAAATTAAAGCAAAATTGAAGTTTTAATAAAGTTAACCTTTTCTATGAACCCTTTGTCTATCTGGTCAAACAAATAGAAATTTTTGTATTTTAGTAAATTGTATGAAGAAAAATTGTACATAGTTTGTTTCAGAGTATTCTGTAAATAAAGCATCTCTCAATAATAAATCACATTAACAAAATTATTAGGCACCCTGACCCTGTTTTTGTCAGCTGTTGGTTTATATCATAATTACTTTATTTCAGATGTTTTGGAGATTTCCATCATTATGAGAAATTAATTTTTATTTATTATTGTTTTTATTTCTTTTTTTGATTATTATCATTTTATAAAATTAACATGACTTTCTCAATTATTGATAGTGGATTCACTAAAATCTAGAGATCATGCAAATTAGCAATTAATAGCTCATACTTTATTTACACCTGGGTCTCTTTTTGTCTGGATTTTTTTAATGCGTTTTTGAAGTTCATGTTTCTTCTTAATATCTTTTTATGCAGTTTTCTTTTATGCTATAAAGAAGTTCATATTTCACTTAAAATCGGGATTTCCCCATTTTATATACATGCTTTAAATTTTACATACTTTAAATGCCTGTTGGAAAAAGATTTGGCAATAAATTTAGATACTGTAGAAGATTTAGAAAAAGATAATAAGTGGAACCTGTTTGTTTCACAGCAAAAATGATTCGAGAAAGTTTTCAACTTTCTAATCAATTGGAAAATCATTTTTTGTTAATGACATAAATTATGAATGAGCTCTTAAATTCCAACAAGAGCTAAATAATGTGTTATGTATGTGTATGTTTATATTTTCTTTTATACACATATATACATGGAGAAAGTTTTAGACAGAAAAGTTTCAAGTAAAAATATTTAAGAACTTTTAATTTCTACTTAAAAGGAATGTATCTTTAAAATGTGTATGTTTATATTTTCTTTTATTTACATATATACACGGAGAAACTTTTAGATAGAAAAATTACAAGTAAAAATTTTAAGAACTTTTAATTTCTACTTAAAAAGAATGTATCTTTAAAAGTTCTTAAATATTTTTACTTGTAACTTTTTTTCTGTCTAAAAGTTTCTCCATGTATATATGTCTATAAAAGATAATTTAATCTTTAGTCATTATTAACACACTCATGGAAGCATGTTTTATATATATATAATTGCATTCATGGAAGTGTATTCTCTATTGTCAGCTTCATAAACAATTAGTAAAATCATAGTCTCATAGTTTAATTACTGATTACATTGTTGAAAGAAAACCATTAACACAACACGAGACTGAAGTTGGCGCTAATTGTATTTCCTCTTGTGACGAATCTGATTTCTTACCAGCTCACAAATGAACCGTATATTGTCAAATAGTGATAGTGATTAAAATATGCATGAAAAAATATAAAATAAATTACACATAAAAACATATTGTTTTGAATAAAATTAAATAGTTAATAAAAAAAGTTTGTATTGTATCATTTTTTAGTCATACTTTATTTCCTTATTTTTATTTTTTTTTATGCGAATTTTAAAGTAATTTTACCTTGTTGCTTTGGTTTTATGCGATTTCTGAAAATTAAGGAACATCCCACATTTTTCAATGTAAGTTTAGTCTATTTTTATGCTATTTTTTTAATGTGGGTTTTCTGTGGAACGTCTGTGGAACCTATCTACGCATAAAAAGAGATCCAGGTGTATTTGCAATCCTATATAGTGGGACCATATACATATCTTAAAATATCAAGATTAATCATTGGAAATATCTCATATTTACAACTATCTTAATATATATTCATATAAACATATATATTTAATACATTATAATTAAAAATTAATATACCATACATATTCTTAATTAATAAAAATAGAGAATACTATTGCATTTAGAATCAAAACAAAAATCTTTCACAAGTTTTTTTTTTTGTGAATATTTGGTAATCTTTTAAGTACTGCTTAATATCACTACAATGAGATTCAAACCAGAAGATTAATTTTTTTTATAACCTTTGGTTTAAATAACATTTTGTGGCAATATAAAATTACTTATTGCATATATATATATATTATTAAGCATTATTTTCCATATAATTAAATTAATTAATGTAAATGTTTAAAAAAAATCAATTTATCATATGAAATTTTTTAAAAAAGTCCACAATCTGATTTTAGTAGGGGGGAAAAAAATCGAATATGTATTATTAGTCATGTCATTTTATTTTTAGTAGTATTCCTTTATATTTATAACTATATTATGTATTAAATTAATGGACATAAATTTAAATCTGAAAAAATATCTATAGAAATCCCCTGCTAAAATTCTGAGCATTAATGTTTTTCCATTTTTTAATTACACCTGCCATTATAATGCATTAAAATGGAACTGTCTAATATAAAATTACACCAAAATATTTTGGTTTTTGCTGCAACCTAGAACTACATAATTTGTTCCAGGACTGGAGTACTTTCCAGGATATGTCATTCCAGTCAGATAATGGGTTAATGATTTATTTATCTCATTTATAATTGACTAAATTAATGAAGTATTAGTATATATATAAGACAATAATGCTATTACCTCACACAATAGTCTATTAAAAATTCAAAGTGCTAGAAGCAATATTCTATTTTATATTTTACTCCTCTCCCCAATTTATTAAATATAGGTTTATAAAAAGAAAATTAAGTATTAGGCAATGATAATAAGTGCTTAAAGAATTGCATAAAGTAATTTTTTTTTATTAAAAAAAGCAAACACATATAAAAAGGTTAAATGAAATAAAATTTAAATGTATACAGTGCTAATGAAAGTTTTTTAATATTATGATGTTAAAAAAATACTGTACTTAAATACATTAATTAATATATATATAAATTCAATATTTGTATACACTTTGAATTAATGGATTGTTGTAATTTGGTAATGATAAAACTTAAAATATACAGTGTGTATCTGATATTAAATTGAATACCAAGTTTTCCATCACATGGTGTGTGCCTTCATAACTTAGAAATTTAAGATTTTATTCTGTTTATAAATTTTTATTTTTGTTTGGTACTATTTTTTTGGGGTAACAAATGTTGATACAGCATATTTATTTTTAAAACCATACTTATTTTGTTAGCACATTTTGGATCAATTAAAAACATTTTAAGATGTTTTTTTTTTTAATTGAAATTTTTTAATGAATTACAGGTAGGTAGATTTCTTGAACAGGTTTTTACTTAAAAGTCTTGAAGCTGGCAACATCTTTTAGTAATATGGATATTTAACAAATAAAGAATACAAATTTATTTCAATCTTGTCTGCCAAATTACAAATATTCAAGTGAGACTATATGTTCAATGATTTGGTTATTTATACCACCCATTTTTAAATGTCAATTTGTTTCCAATATTGTAATAATAATGAGTGTATACATTTGTACACAGTATTTGCACATATTCATTTATTAAATGATAATATGTACATTTAATGCATTGCATAATTGTTTACTATCAGTGTTAATTTTTTTTTTTTTTAAACTATAGTGTTTAAGATTGTTTAACATTTCATTAAATTTCTATTATAAGAAAATGTAATACTGAGTAGTGTTTGTAAAGTTTTCAAAATTAATAATATAAATTATTTTGGTTTAAAGAATTCTTTTAATGCAGTATTCAAAATTTAAATTATGTAAATCATTATGAATTAATTAGGATAATTGGTGTTTAGGGTATATGTATATTATATTAGCAACATATATATTTGTAAGATAATGAAGAAAATTTTAGGTTAAATTTGAAAAATTTTTGTTGTTTCTTAATAGTGCAATTTATTTAATGTGGAATAAATTTAAATACAACACAAGTAAAAAAAAAATTTATTTTTTTTCTATAAATTGTTTGATAATTTAAAAATAACCTGGAGGAAATTGAATAAATTATATTAAAATGCACAGGTGTTTGTACGTGCTAAATTTATTGAATGGCTTTTTGTATTAATATGATTCAGAGACTTTGAAACTGTCAGTTTTTAAACTTCAGCAGGGATGGTATTCTATTTGCTTCAGCATATGTGGAAAAGATTTTATATCTACATTCAAAGAATTTGAAGGATATATAGAAGTGAGAAGAATAAAAGAAAGAGTGGTAGAAGAAAATAGTTATGAATGTTAAAGGATTGAGATCAATGAAAATAATTATTATATTATTATGCAGAATATCTTTTTGATTAATAACTAATTGTGATGTTGAAAGAAATTTCTTATTTTATTTGCATAAGTATTCCTTTAAATATTTGGTGATTGATTGTTCCAGTGTAAGGATGCTCTGAGTAAAAAAATGATTGACAAAGCTGTTTTGCCTTTGCTTATTATTCAAAATTTTATTATTTAATACAGAGCTGTCTAAAGCACAGCCTGTGGTGAAGGTTTGTGTGACCTGTCTAGAGGTTTTGATATTCATAATTGATATAAGTAGTTTAGTAAAGAAAACCAAATCACAAAACTCTAGTTAAAATGATATATTATAAATGGGTATTGTATCTTGTCTATTATTTCAATAACATTTTTTTGTAAATATCATGATATGGTTGAAGTGCCTGCTAAATCTAACTAATGGTGGACTCCTCAATAATTTAATATATGGAATATATTATTTTGGGTGCACTCCTTAGATACATATTTTTATTTTTAATGAAAGGTTGGATTATTTTGATCTAATGGGTAGACATTATATTAATAAACTTTTACATCCTTATAATGTATATATATACTTTAAGAGAATATGTCTAGGCTCCAAAACTATGACCACACACTAATTTTCCAATTTATCAAATTTTTGCTCAAAAGTTGATAAATGAATATATGAATTTAGTATTAGCTTTCCAGATCACATATACTTAATGACTTTCCTATTGGTAATTTTAGGCTTATGAAGCCAAAGGTCTTGATCATTAACACCATTAGCTTTATTATTTATGTGTGAATATAACAGTAGTATGTACTAGACAATATATAATAAAACTGGTCTGATGTGATGCACTGTGACTTCTCCTTATGGGAGTCAGGAATCTCTCGGCAACTATGCCCAGAGAAACCTGTTAGCCACTTTACCTTCCCTTTCCACTCTCTACCCTATGTTTTCCCATATCCTGCTCCATCCCATTTCCACAACATAATCTTTGTCAACTCCATGGCTTTTATATCTAAATCCTCTTATCTTTTTCCAAACCAAGCACAAAAATCAATAACCCACTTTCTGTATAATCACTTTCCTATGATTTATTCTTCCACAACTTTATTATTTGTATCCTTTCTACTTTCAGGCATTTACATTCAATTAACCAATGCCGAATATTTTCTATGCCTTCCTTACACAACTTGCAGACTATATCACCCACGTTTTTCCACTTACATGTATAATCCCCTGTTGCTCAACATCCTGTTTGAGCCTTAAACTCTAAACTACTTTCCTTGCTTGTACCCAGTATTTCGTTTACTTCTATATATATTTAAACTCTTTTTACTCTCCATACTAGTTCATCTCTCCAACTCCCTATTCTTTATTAATGCATCTATTCTTCTATTCCATTCCTTACCACTATAACACTCAACAATTCTGCAAATATAATCATCCCACCTTTTGTACAAGTATACTGACATTAATTCTTTATCCATATCTTCTGTATACTGCATTACCTTTCTCACCCATCTTGTTACCTGCCTTTTATTCATAACCCAATTAAATACTATTTTGGCTATTCTTTTATTATCCATAAATTGCAATCTACCAAACATTTTCATTTTGTTTTTTGCATCCCTCATATAAAAACTTGACCATCCCATTTCTCTTTGAATTGCCTCCTTTGCCATCCACACATCTGCATCTAATGTATGTCTTCCTACTACTCTTTGTATTTTTTCCAAGTAATTTAATACCCCTTTACTAACACATAACACATCATTACCATACATTAACCCTGCTACTGCCACTCCCTTTCATACAATTCTAACTGCATCATATTTATTATAAGAAAATACTTAATTTCTTTATCAATCCCTTCCTTTTCTTTGTTTCATTTATCAATTTTTTTTCTCCCATTCATTCAAGTAATTTCTCTGATTACTTAATATGATTCCCAAATAGTTATATCTATTCACCACACTTAACTTTATATCCCCCAATAAAAATTTTGTCTTCTCTTTCTCCAGTATTGATCATCATTACTTTTGATTTTTCTTCAATAAACTTAATCCTCATTTTTTTACCCACTTTTGCACATGTCCTCAGCATAACTTTCATATCTTGCCTTCTTTCTGCACACAAAAAGACGTCATCTGCAAATAAATGACCCAATAATGTATTTACTCCCTTGCCATCTATTAATAGTATCTCTATCCCTCTTCCTAATCTTTCAATTGCTCTCTCCATTTCTCTCAAATACAACAAAAACAAAATAGGTGACATGGGGCATCCTTGCTTTAGACCCATCCGATTTTTAACTTTAATTGATTCTATATTACCTAATTGATACGTATAATAATTATTTTCATATAATTTCTTAATAATATCCACTAAAGCACCATCCATTCCCAAATTTACTAAACTTACTCATAATCTATTTCTATTTGCTCTATCATATGCTATATCTATAAAAACCATATATAACGGTCTAGCTGTATACCTACTCATATCCATAAGTTGTGTAACTACAAATAAACTATTTCCTATATGCCTATCTGATCGAAAACCTCCTTGCATTTCTCCCACTATATTATGTCATTCCATCCATTTTGCAACCCTTCCAGACACCATATATGAGAAAACTTTATATAAAACTGATATTATGACTTATCGGTTTATAATTGTTTAACTTTCTATTATTCTTACCCTTTCCTTTAAATTACTCTTGTATTACTCCAACTACCTGGAAAATCTCTCTTCTGTGCCATCTTATTAAAACAATAATAATTTTACTTTTGCCCTACACCCTAAATTCATTGCCATCTTTGCTGCCCATCCATCTAAACCTCTTGCCTTTCCACATTTCAATTTGTTTTCTGTTTCATTCATTTCATTTTCTGTAAACCTAATGCTCCAATTACTACATGCTTTCATGTTTGCTATCACTCTGTTCTTCACATCTAACATTTTTTCTATACACATTACATACTTATTTAATATTATCACTAATTTCTTCTGTAGAGCTACTCTCTATTCCCTCATCATCTAATAATACTATTTCTCTCTCCCCTACATTCCTTCTTTTAATGTATTTCCAAAATTTTTTACTCCCATCTCTTCCACTTTTATTAATATCTTCCAACAATTTACTATTCAATTTCATTCTCTCTCTCTATAATTATCTATTTTATTCATCTTTTTTTCTAAGTACTTTTCCCATTTAACATTAACATCTTTTTCACTTTTTTTTATTCTTAATAGCACACTTATATTCTCGGCATGCTTTCCCCCCGCTCTTTTACACTTTTATTAACTCACTTTTTTTATTACTTTTATTCTTCTGAATGTTCTCACCTATAACCGTATTTGCCACTTTCTCTATTGTTCCACACCTGAGGGGCACAGTGCTACCATATATATATTGGTGAGAATTTATTTCAACTATTCTACATTTATTTTATTATATACAATATTCACTATTTCTTGGGTTTAGAAAGCAGCCAACCATCGTCTGTTTGAAAATGGAGAAAGAACTGCCACATCTTTCATTTACCTAGGCAATTAGAAAATTTCTCTAAGGTTTTATTTATCAAAATTTTTTGTAACACAATTTTGAAAAGAATAAAAAATGTTGAAAAGTATCAGCTTTCTTTTATATTGTTTTTTTTTTTTTAAAATTTATTATTTTTTTATGTAGATTATTCAGATGCAATGAACAATAATAAATAATTCAATGATATTGTTTATTGATATTGTTTATTCTCAATTAAATAAACTAATATGAATGGTTGAATAAAAACAATTCAGGGAAAAAAAAGTTAGTTGTCTTCATTTCTTTTTATTTTATGCTTCTGTCTTTTTTTAATTACTTTAAATAAAGTTAAAAACAAAAAAAAAAAAAGTAGTTAAAGTAAATTATTTTTCAAACAAAAGATTGTATTATAGTTACATTTACTGTTACAATCAGTTTAATTAATTTATAAATCGTTTCTTAGGGCCTAAAATCGTTTAAACATTATGTTAAAATAATATTGCAAAATCTCTAACTTCTAAAACAAATAGTTTACTGAAAAAACTAAAAACTCGACATATAATTAGCATTCATATTATTCTGTGGAATTAACATAAATAAAGGTAAAGCAATCAAGAACCCAAATGCCAATAAGAGTATGATGCCCCTCCCCCTATCTGCAATAAAGGCTTTCATATTACAATTATATATATATATTTACTTTTATGGTCAATGCTATGGCACTCACCTGATTAGTTCAAGTTTTAACTCAAATCTTTAACAAAGCATAATATGGTATCCATTATTGGATAATTATCAATTATGTGCCTAAAAGAAAACTCCTAATCTCATTTGAGACCCGAAGAAATGACAAGTGAATCCAGATAAATACAACATGATGACCACTTCACCATGACACTATAAAAAAAATTAGATAGACAAATTAATATAGCATTTTTTAAATAATCCCTCCATGAAAAGAAAATTTATTGAAGTAACTTAAATATGTCCAAATAAAAGCAAAAAGATGATAAATCAGTATGTCTTAATTAATCCAAATTAATTGTAAACTATACAGAACAAAAGTTGGCAAAATATAAAAAAAATTAGACCAAGAATAAGTTTGGCACTATATCTAATATCTATTAATTATTCATGAATACATCAAACAAAACAAGAAAATAGGACTAGTGATAAATGTTAAAAAGAATAAATTAATGTATGATAGTTTTTCTCAGAAAAGGAAAATAAAGTTTGGTGAAAATGAGTTAGAATAAGTAGTTCTTCAAATTTCTTGGTCAGATTGTTAATGAGGATAGAAATATAATCGATGAAATTAATTATAGAATTAAACTTGGATGGAGTGGTTTTAGTGAAAATAAATTAATAGTAAAGAGAAATATGAATTTCAAAGGGAAGGGAAATAATTAAGTTTTACTCATTCTTACATAAAAACAATATGAATATTTCATACCATATGAGTATGAGAACAAAATATATCTAATCATGTCATTGAAAGTGAAGTAGAGATGGATTTGATATATTGCTAAAAATAATAAGAGATTAGCAATTAAAGTCTTATTTTCCTAAGGTTTGTTGCTAGAGATCCAGAAAGTGACAATGTGTGAGATGTATGAATAAGAAAGTTTGCTGGAGCAATGTTAAGAAAATCTATTGATCAGCAAAATCGGGACAAACATGGGGAGAGACATTCAGTCCGCAACGGATCAGTCATGTTTGAAAATGAAGATGGTGATATGTTTTCCTGAAGGTTTGTGATGATGGTGTTCTCGTATTTTTATATCGGACTATTTCCATCATCTAATATATGTATTGAATGTCTTGAGAAAAATTCAAATTTATTTAAATATTCCAAACACATTCAACTGTTAGTAATAGCACATCAAACAGGTTAGTATATGCACAATGTTTCGAGAGGTATTAGTCTCCCCTCTTCTTCAGGTGCTGCTGTCCTGACCAGTGACAGTACTAGCATCGGATTCGAACATGGGTCCTTAGATTTTTTAAGTTTTTGAATTTTAAGGTAACACTAACCAACTGAGCCATCCTGCCAAAGGCAACAGTTTGTAGTAATTTCATATACTTATCTATGAGATTCCTCCTGATTTTTCCACTTTTCTTAAGAGCAAAATTGATTAGTGGTTTCCATACATTAGGTATAGTCACACTAGGTTGGCTTATGGGATTTTTTGCCATTGTCATGTGAGCAGCTTCTTTAAATTTTATTCTTTGTACCTTTTTTTCTCTATCCAATATTTTTGTATTTTTCCAATTGAACATATGTTCATTGGCACACACATGCTCTGCTATCTTAGAAACATTCTGTTTTCTTTCTTCTAATCATCAGTTTGCGTTCTTGCAAGCACTGTTCAATGGGACAACCGGTCTCACCAATATACGTTTTTTTACATTCACATGGTATTTCATAGATGCAGATTTTTCTTTTCATCATTTCAAGAAGAAAAGGTACAAAGAAAGAAAATTTAAAGAAGCTGCTCACATGACAATGGCAAAAAATTCTATAAGCCAACCTAGTGTAACTACACCTAATGTATGGAAACCACTAATCAACTTTGCTCTTAGTAAAAAGTGGAGAAATCAGGAGCAACCTCATAGATAAGTATATGAAATTAATATAAATAGTTGTCTTTGGCAAGATGGCTCAGTTGGTTAGAGCGTTACCTTAAAATTCAAAAACTCAAGAATCTAAGGACTCAGGTTTGAATCCCATTCTAGTACTGTCACTAGTCAGGCCAGCAACACCTTCAGAAGAGGGAAAGACTAATATCTCTCGAAATGTTGTGCATATACTAACCTATTTGATGTGCTATTACTAACAGTTGAATGTATTTGGAATATTTAAATAAAGTTAAATTTTTCCAAAGACATTCAATACATATATTACATGATGGAAATAGTCCAATATAAAAATGGTGATATAATGTTTCTGATAACAGCTACTAAAATCTTCCAAACTATTTTGATGATGGCAAGTGAGATCCAAATGGAACATCAGCATTGTAATAATAACAAACAATCACACATAAAGAAAAACTGAAAACTGATATTTGTGTCATTTGCTGGAGAAAACTGTTTTATCATACATAAAGCAACTTTATTTTAAAATAAATAAATTTTCTATTTATCAATTATCAGTATACTAGATACAATTTCAAGAATTATTGCTTAATCTTTTCTACAATTAGATTTCTTAGAAAACTTGTTACATTCAAACAATTCTATTTTTATATGTAGAATTAATCTAATAATGATACTTAACAATAAAATACAAATCATAAGAACATGTACACATACATAATATTGCTCACAACACATGCAAAAAATGAATATTTTTAATGAAACAAAATCAGCCCTGAAATAGAAAATTATATTTAATAAAGTGATTAAATAAGAAAAACAAAATAAGCAATAAGGATGATTTGCAAACATTAATTAAATTATAAATATAAAATTTATAAATTGTATAATGTAGAAATGTCTTTTTTTCTTTTCAAAATGGAATAGCTGCATCTAAATGAGGCACTGCTAATATAGATTTACTTTTTAAGCCTTAAGAAAAAAATGTTTCATGTGTTTTAAATCTACATATAAAGATAAAGTGGAAATGAGCGAGTTTCATGTGTTTTAAACCTACATATAAAGATAAAGTAGAAATGAGCATCAAATACAGAGCCACAAAAGGAAAATATTCTGTAAAAGTTGTAGGCCTTAATAGTGAAAGAAGCCATTATTATCACATGCTATAAACAAAAGATCCATACTGCAAAGGTATTTGGCAAATACATATTGTACCACTTATAAAAAAAGCGATCCACATGAAATTTTTGTTTAAAAAATTATTAAAATAATTTTATCATAATGCGAAGGTTTGTTTGAGAGATTGTTGTTTATAAAATCTAAAGAATTTTTAGTAGTCTAAATAAATACATTTTGATAAAAGAAAACAATAAAAATCTAAAGTTTTTTATTATTATTAGTAGTTTGAAATAAAAGTTACAATTAATTAATTGGAAGGGAGTAGAAAATATAACTTAAAACTAAAAGCTTAAGATATAAATCTTTTACATAAATTAAAAATATCTTTTTTTCATTTAAATTATTAAAGAAAGAAAAAGGAAAATAATTTTAAAAAACTAAATAACGAATTGATTTTAAAATATACATGTGCGTAAATAACAAATGATAAATGTGTGTGTTAAAAATATTGAAAAGAAAAAACAAAAGCGTGTGATTGGAATTTTCTCAAAGATTTAAATATTGTATATGCTCATAAATGATATAAACAATTTGCAATGGCTACGAATTAAAAATCCACAAAACAAATTTGCAATGGCTACCAAATGAAAACACATAATCAAAAGCTTATTTAAGCAATGTATTCAAAAACAGTGGAAGAATCTCAAAAACAAATATAGCTGGTAGACGTAAAAACCAATTACCAAAGTGACAACAGATCATCATATAAATAGTCTGGATTTTCATCAATCAGCAGTTGAGTTCGTAATCCGTTGAGTTCATTCAATCAGTTACTCAATCAGTTCTCAGTCAGTCTTCTCATGCATTTAACAAAGGCCATACAGTCCTAACAGTCACTGGAATCATGACTTTTCTCCAAGCCCGAGTCCAAATGAACAGCCAACCTGCCCGATAAAAGTGATGCCGACCTAACAACTTGAAAATCCACCATTCAGTATCTATCTTAAAGTATAATGCCACGGAATACTAAGCATTAAACCTCCGCAAGAGAAATTTAAATCCAACCGGTTGGATAGATTTTCAATTGAAGCAACAACTCAAGAAGTCAACGTTCAAATCCTATAGGTAATAAGTAACTTTTATATTTCCATTTCTGATATTAAAGTAGCCATTGCAATAATTTGAAGGTTCCCAGAGTCAGTTAATAAATGAACTCTATAGCATGCATAAAAAACTATTGATGTGCGTGTTTTGAAATGTCATGTATGTGAGTGCTTTATGATACTTTATATTGATTTCACGTATTTATTAAATGCCATGTATTATGTAATGTTTTGTTATATTCTATTTTAGTGTATGAATTAAGAATGTGTGTGGTCATTGTATGTAATTATCATTGTCTAATTTAAGTTTTATAAAAGTATTTAAAATTTTGCAATAGTAAATGTTTAGTTTAAATAAATTATCTTGAAACATAATATTTGTCAGTCAATTTTTTTGCCACTAATTGAAGCAACAATTTGGTATTTATTTTTTTTTTTTTGTTCCTGTCATGGGGGGTTTCGGGCGCGGATTACCCCATATGTTTTTTTGGGAGCCAGGGTTTCCCCCCAAAAAAATAAATTTGTTTTGGATAGTGGGGGTTTGAATCTAGCAGTAGAGGTGCGCCACGGTCTGGAAAAGTGATCATGGTATGTGTTGCATCGTTGATAGCTCTGCTATCGATGGTATTCTCTCCTCTTCTCAAAGGACTGGTCCATTTATGTAACATTTATAATATAAAAATATAAAATTAGGATAAATAAGGTTTAAACCCAGTTAAACCTAGCAAATAGAGTACGCTGGATCATCTTCCAAACAGACCCGGTACAATATAGATGATTATATGTTCCTTTACATATACTAAAAACATTTTTGAAAAAAATATATTATTTTTTCTATTAAAATAAATTAATGAAAAGAGAATAAATTAATTATCTTATTTACAATTTCTTAAGCAAATATAAAACTAAAAAAAAAAAGTTTTTAAAATTTTAATGTTTGTATAACAAGGTCATTAATACAACCTGGAAAGAGAGGAAAGCTGAATAAAATTTAAAATCTGTTTGATATTCTATCTCAAGAAATATTAAGAAAATGAAGACGAAATTGACTTCAAACACAATCAAGGATGAATAACAGAATTAAGAAACTGTATATAATTATTATACAGAGGTTTCTCATTGATTAATATTTGTTTTAGACTTACTTGGGCTAAGATTGTGTTACTTATATCTTTTACATATATATATATGAATGACTTTTATATTATCATTATTCTTATTCGCTATATCTAATAAAATGTTGTTTATTTACGTGTAGCATTTTTGGAATATGATCAAGGTATAAATTTATTTGAATTAACTTGGTTTTCCATATTTTCACAAGGCCTAACCGGACATATGACCCCCAAAAAAACTTAATTGCAGATTTTTATATATTTCAGTAAGAAATTAAGAAATTACAAAGCATATAATCACATTTACATTATTAACAATATACTTATTTCATAATATATATATAGTAAAAGCAAAAAACAATTATTTATATATAATTCATCAAAACAAAATCGTAAATTGAAATTATTTATTCACTTCCATTTTGGGAAAATTACTAATTAACCAATCAAAAAAAATTAATTCTAAAATATTAAATGAAAAAATATTAATTTAAAATAAAAATTAAATATATAGTTAAAATTAAAAGTTAAAAAATTAAAGTAAAAATAAAAACAAGTAGTTAACAAAATTGGGACAATTAACTGTTTTGAAAGAATATATTAGGTTACCAGGACAAGAGAGCTAAAACCAGGACAAATCTGAGAAAACTGGACGTATGGACACTGTAGAATTAACAAAATCTTTGCAATGTTGTTTTAAGGCCAAATATAAATTAAATTAATTACTATTATTGCTCAGAGAATCTGCTATCCCACCACTGCCACATAGGGCATTGTAATGATAAAGGTAACTAATTGTCACAGTTATTTGAAAAATAACAATGTAACTGTTATTGTTTTTTTTTATTTTAATACTTTAAATAAAATTCTAAAAAGGTAGTTTGCAATTAACTGAAAAAAATATTTGGTCCTCTCAAGTCTTAAAATAAAGCAACCAATCAGATCAAATTCTTAATGATGACTCTATAACTTATTATGATTGCAGTTTTTATTGTCAAGTGATTTTTCATCTCATAAACTTATATGAAAAGCTGTTTATCAATGTTCATGATCTACAGTAAACTATGCATGATTTGGTTCAATCGGTTGAATGTCTGACTTGGTATTGGGAGGTCTCTGGATCGGTTGTGGCGCTCGAACTTCTTATGAACTCTTGAGCAGTGTTTAAGTTCCTAACTAACAGATTGATTTAACATTTTCATTCAATTGCTGAAATTGATTTTTTAAATTTTATTTTGCTCTATTGAGCATCTTGGAAGCTTGGGCTCTTTGAGTCAGTCTTGCTGACTGTGCAGAGGAAGTGAAATTTACTGTTATACTATTTTATGAAAATCAGTTATTTTATATAGTAATAGTTACCCCATATACATTGCATTTGATTTCAAGCCCAGTGAAACCAGAAACTATGGAGCATAGTATATATATAAGCGCTTTAACATGTTGAAGAAGAAGCTTTCATTAGTAACAAAAACAATTAAATTTAATTAATCTAGGCCTAGTACTTTCAAGGTTTTTCCCTCATATTCATGGCCAAAATAAATTATAAACCATTGCTGTAATATTACTAAATAATAATGTATGCAAATGCGTATGTAAATTAATTTGTCCATATAGCAACTTCTTTGTAATATACATGTTTAACATGCATATATACATTTATGATAATAATAAAAAATCTAAAATATACATCATCAAAAATAATTGATGAAAGACTGAATTATGCAGTAATCTTTCCACATCTTCATTATTTTTCTTCTTTGCAAAAATAATTCAGAAATAAAGTATATATTAAAAATACAACATATATTCTATCTTTTTTAAACAAAGCATATTCATTCCAGAATTGTCTTAATATCCATTTTTATATATATATTTCAACCCTATTATATGAGTTCTACCAAACTACTACAGTATATATAATCTATTAACATTATTTATTTATGCCCTCTATAGAAAATTGTCAAAACTCACAATCCTATATTCAGCAATCCCCAATGAAAAATCAACTAACATCCCACAGAACATATGATTTATCAATCAAACCTGATACTACCTGCTAAATAGGAGACCACCTAAGAACACAAACAACCTAGTAAATGTAGAGTGTAAATAAAAAAATAATATTAGTAGATTATATACTTATGTGGTATTTAATTAATATATACATATTTAAAATGTTTATTTAAAAAGGCAGAGTTACTTAAAAATAAGTTAGATTATAAGCTCTGTCTTAACAATTAGCATTAAACCAATGCAAATGAAGCTTCAGATATTCCATTGCAATCAACTATTCTGCAGTATTTGGTTAATGGTTTTCTCTATACTTAATATTAAAAACTTAAAATAATGTGCAGTTATTGATAATATTTTCAATAAAAATTAGTATTCAGAGACAATGTTAAGAAATTGAGATTTCAAGCAAAGAAAAGGCACAGGTGGGGTTTCCAATGAAGAAGATCTCATTAGATGCAATGTAGTTATGACATTTACATAACCATTGTTTTTGTTTAAAATCTGGCAAAACAACAAAACTTACCAGTTTACAGCATAATTTGTTTATTTTATTTTTGTAGAAAATTATACAATAAAAATAATATTTAATTGATAGATAAGTTATATATTCATAGAAAACACATGACTGAATATTAGAATAAATATGAAATCATAATACCTTAACTATTGTGGCAATAATATATAATGATATTGAACTATAATATGAGTTGACTATTATAATTCAAGTTATATAATTGAATTAATATAAATTTTTAATTTCAAAATAACTTTATTTATCAGCATAGCCACCTCCTAAATAGCAGCTTTTATATAGCTTCATTTTAAATTTATTAATTTTTATTATATTTGGAATGACCATGAAACTAATTGCGCATGCACATTCATGTTAGATAATTTATTAATATTAAGAATACTTATCATTATTATTATTATAATAACTTAAGTCATGTTATTAAAGTAATAATATTTTAATATCCTTTGTTAAGTTAAATGAATGAATAAGAAATAAACAAAATTAGAAATAATTCTATTAATTCTATAAAAGAAATGTTTTAAGAGTTATTTTTAGATTTTTATCATCTCCCATTATGTGAACTTAATATTTTCAACTTTCTGGTCTGAATTTCTAGCTTATGGGAAACATCTTTATAATGAAAATGCCCATGTAATAAAATTAACAGTAAAGATTATTTTAATCAAAAACTACTGTTTCTGGAAAACATTTCTTGGAGTATTTTTCAAATATAATTAATTTGGAACAATGAAAAAAAAATAAAAATCCGAACTTCTAATATGAGAAACTTGGAATGTGAAAACTCAAATATATTAATTAAAGAGCATAGATGGAGAAAATGATAGTAATTACGGTAGACTTTCCAGGCAGTCAATGGAGTATCCAAGAATTTTAGACATACATATTTTTAGAAATTCTGTGGATATAAGTGATAATAACTATCCTAATTTACCCAGTTATTTTCCACCTAACTTTTGTTAGGCTAGCCTAATAACAGTTACTAATAGACAGTTAAACAAGAATAAGAATTACAATGAGTGAATAAGAATGAATGATTTGTGTATACAGATTATAGCTTCCCCAAAATACAGTGTTTAATTAAAATTTCTCCCATATCATCCACATTTTTTTTTTATAAAAGTACTTGTAATCTCTTTATGACAGATAATGTAAATAATTTAACTTCCTTTCTTAATAGAGTAAAAATTAAAATATAATTTTAATTAACTTAAACAAAAATTAAAATTTCAACAGGTTTGTAGTATTTTTACTTTAAAACAAATGGTCAGTGACAGCTGCTTTATAAGCAGTTGTCCTGGGTTAGCAGGTTCGCTTTCCAGCTGATGCTATGGCACATGAGAAAAAAAAATAGAAATCTTAGATTATTTCTAATTAAGTTTCTTTTTAATTATCCCATATTCTAAAACATATTGCAAGAATAGATGTAAGATAACAAAATTATAGAATTTCTTAGATTTTTTTGACTATAAATTAAAACATAAAAAAATAATAATTCATCCTTTTTATATTTGTAAAATTTATACATTTTATAACGAATTTTAGACAGTCCTATTGTTATCAATTTTATAATATATAAAATGAAACCTATCATTAAATATGAAGTTATATTATTTCAGTATACACTTCAGTCTCGTTTTATGCGTATTTTTATAATGCGATTTTGAAGTTATGCAATTCATGTTTCTTAATATATTTTTATGCGGGTTTTCTTTTATGTGATAAAGAAGTTCATATTTCACTATATTTATTAGATATCAAGAAATTTAAATTATTAATAACTTATTTTGACTTGAAATACTTTTTTTCTTTCAAAAATATAACATTATATTAGCAGCTAACATGAATATGGCCTGAAGCTGTATTTAGAATCTTAGCTTCTATGTAAATATCCTACTTATAATTATGAGTAAATAATAATAAATATTCAAAAATTTTAAACTTTTAAAAAATATTTTGTTAGATATAACAAAAATATTCTTTTAGATTTTTAAAATAAATAATGAAGATTTTGTAAACTGAAAATAATTTTTCTGATGATAATGTATAATTTTTTTGTTTTGATTGTGATTTCATTTTTAAATATAGAAACAAAATATGAACATTTAAAATTTATTTCAATAGTAAACAAAAATATCAAATGAAGACAACTTTATTATTTTCTGACAAGTAATAATCATTTAATCATAGATTTTACATAGATGTGTGAAACAAAGAAAAACATCAGAAAATGCTGAAATCTGAGAGTTTGCTGCAATGAACAAACTTTTAAATTCCAACGAGAGTTAAATAGTTATATGTCTGGATATTGTGAGCTTTATAAACAATTAGTAAAATAAATCATTGTCTCAAAGTTTAATCACCGATTACATTGTCGACAGAAAACCATTAACACAGCACAAGACTGAAAGTGGCGCTAGTTGTACTTCCTTTTGTGATGAATCTGATTTCTTACCAGTTCACAAACAAACTGCATATTGTCAAATAGCGATAATGATTAAAATATGTATGAAAAAATATAAAATTAAATAGTGTAGTTAATAAAAAAAGTTTGTCTTGTATCAATTTTTTTCAAATATTTGAAATTTTTTATTAGTTGTACTTTATTTCTTTATTTTTTTAATGCGAATTTTAAAATAATTTTTCCTTGTTGCTTTGCTTTTATGTGATTTCTGAAAATTATAGAACCTATTCCCCATTTTTCAAGATAAGTCTATTTTTGTGTGATTTTTTTTAATGCAGGTTTTCTGCGGTACCTATCTACCGCACAAAACAAGACCCAGGTGTATTATAATAATATGAAATAAACGTTATACCAGACTGCCAAAAATATGCTACAAAGATGATGTGTGTGTCTTTGATGATGATATTGTATATGGTCATTCCTCGCATTAGTTCATCAAATTTGCCATAGCATATAAATTAACTTTAAGGTATATATTTTTAGCAATGAATAATATTCAGTACTCTGGTATTATTCTTGCTATGACATATTACTCTGTTAATATGTTATTTTAAGTTTGGGTTATATGTTTAAAATAATGCCTTCAAGGAATTATGTAGGCAAACTTAATTGATAAAATTTGTCCGGTGGAGACATTATTTGAAAGATATCTCAAACTTAGAAAAATACGTCACTGGGGGCGAAAGTTTAAATCTAAACAAAAAAAATGGAGAGATATATTCAATATGAAAAAAAACACACACATTACTATACAATATAAAAACAGGTAGTTGTGACTTTTTAATATGACATTTTTTGTGAATTTTTATTACGACAATTTTGTGTGCGAAAACCATCCTTCCGCCCCCCCCCCAGCATAATGCCGCATTTTGTGCCATCATAAGCATCCAGCATGTGTAATACCAAACTTCAAATTTAAAAAGAAACAACACATCTTATTTACAATGATGGAGAGATATATTCATTATGGAAAAAGCAGAAATATGAAAAAGAACCTTGAATTATTTTTTAAATGGTGAGCTGTAACAAAGTTTTAGCTGTAAGTTTAACGTTACATTTTAAATTTTTTTAAAAAAAAATAAATATATATATATATATATAAAGTTTTAACAAAAAAACAACACAAATTTATAAAGTTTTAACTGTAAATGTATATTTTCAAATATAAAACTATTACTTACAAATAATTTGAGAGATATATTATATTGTGGAGAATAAAAAAAGTCACTGTCAGACAACCATTTAATATATTCTAAAATGGAAAGGAAAGAGTCAGTTTATTCGACATGGATTGATTATTCATGCCAGGATTCTTAGTTGTCATGACATCATAAATGGAATAAATATTACTGGATGCAAACTTCACTGGAATAATACATCATAGCAGAAATAATACTAAAGTACCAAATATTCCAAATTATGTACACATTCATAGAGAAGAAATATTTATTGAGGGCATCATTTACTCTCTCCACTAGGCAACTAACTAACTAGCCTGCGTGTATTATTGTTACTCATTATAAAACAAGTATAGAATTTGATGGAACAATAAGTCTTCTAGCTTTTGAAAGCATAAAGTCAGAATATTTAATCATAGTATCACTAGTCACATATATAAAAAAATATTGAATTTTAATTATATTTTAAATATAAAATTATTAACAACACTGATTCATATATAATGTTATCCTCAATTTTTTTAGATGCATTTGTTTGTATATGAACAACTTATAAGTAAAAGAGATTAAATCATCAATGCATTTTCAAGTATATAATATTTATAATTTCTAGTTCAAGTAACTTAGTAAAAAAATATTTAAATTTCTAAATTAATTTTTTCTCTGTATGCAATGAGAAAACAATTTGATTTAATACATATTTTAAAATACTATTTAAAATATAATGGGTGCATATCAGTAGTATTAGTTACATATAATTTGCAATAGAAATTATTAGATATATAATAAAGAATTGGATGGAAAAAATGGCAGACTTTGGATTTCAAGGTACACGAATTATGGCCTAGCTGTCATTTTCATTGGTTGAACTTTTCTATGAAAACCTGAGTAATAAACTGTTTGATTATTTTTTAAATTAGATACACCTGGGTCTCGTTTTATGCGGATTATTTTAATGCGATTTTGAAGTTATGCGATTCATGTTTCTTCTTAATATCTTTCATATTTCACTATATTTATTAGATATCAAGAAATTTAAATTATTAATAACTTATTTTCACTTGAAATACTTTTTTTTTCTTCAAAAATATAATGTTATATTGGCAGCTAACGTGAATATGATCTGAAGCTGTATTTAGAATTTTAGCTTCTATGTAAATAACCTATTTATACTAATGAGTAAATAATAATAATAGATTTATACTTACATATAAAAATATTGCAATAAATAATCAAAAAAAAATTAAACTTTTAAAACGTATATTTTGTTATATATAACAGAAATAAATAATCTTTTAGATTTTTAAAATAAAAAAACGAAGATTTTATAAACTGAAAATAATCTTTCTAATGATAATGTATAATTTTTTTGTTTTGATTACGATCTCATTTTTTTAAATATAGAAACAGAAAACCATTAACACAGCATAAGACTGAAAATGGCGCTATAAAAATAAAGTGGCTAACAGGTTTCTAAACATCACATGATCACTATCTCATACTAGCACAATAATTGTTATTAAACAATTCAAAACAAAACAACACTCTCCATATAGTAGTGCCATCTTGTGCACTACTATATGGAGAGTGTTGTTTTGTTTTGAATTGTTTAATTAGCACAAGATGGCACTACTATATGGAGAGTGTTGTTTTGTTTTGAATTGTTTAATAACAGGTTTCTCTGGGCATAATTGCTGAGAGATTCTTGACTTCGTTTAAGGAGAAGCTACAATACATCACATCACATTGAATCTGATTTTTTTCCAGTTTACAAAAGAATGCTAGCAGTAATGATTAAAATATGTATGAAAAATGTAAAATTAAATACTGTAGTTAATAAAAAAAGTAAAAAAAAAGTTTGTCTTATATTATTTGAAATTTTTTATTAGTCATACTTTATTTGCTTATTTTTTTAATGCAAATTTTAAAGTAATTTTTTTTCGTTGCTTTGCTTTTCTGAAAACTACAGAACCAATCCCCCATTTTTCAAGATAAGTAAAGTCTATTTTTGTGCAATTTCTTTTGTGCGCATTTTCTGAGGAACTTATCTACCGCATAAAAGAGACCCAGGTGTATATAAATTAAAATGCGTAAATTAATTAAATAAAGCACTAAAATATCTATCTAGGATTTTGGCATAAAAAGATAAGACTGTACATATTGAAAGTTTCATGGGAGTTTTTTTTTTGCATGAAAATTCTCTAGTATGTCACAGGTTATAGCTTTAACTAATAAAGTTACTTGTTGACTCATTTCATTTTTTAAATGAAGATAATTTAGGCAGTATGGAAAATATAAATCCATGAATTTTGATTTTTGTACGATTGAAATATAATTTTTACTAGTTTTTTTCTGATAGATAATAGTTTATGTTTGAGATAAACTATTATCATGCAGCATGTAATTTATAATGGAGAAAAGATTCAATAGATAGCAAGTAGTTCTTTATTATTTATAAGGAATAAGTAGCAGATCATCCAAGAAAGTTTATTAGCTGGTTGTCATTTTGTGTATAGATAAAAGCACTTAGCCCATGCATTTGCGTCTATGGGCTGCATTTATTATTGCCATTACTACTAATAAATACTAATATTGTAAAAGTGATAGAACATAATTACTAGGGCTTTTTATATCTTTCTGTTCTTATTATTGGAAATCAACTAAAAAAACACACATACAAAAAATATAAATTGACTTAACTAATTAACATTTTTCGATTATATGCATTCAAAAAATTTGGTAGACAAGCCAATTTGGGTTTAGACTAAGAAAGAGATTTCTCGTTTTTTATAATTTAAATTTATCACATTTTCAATTAATTTAAGAATTATTTTAAAATACAATTAAAGAAATGTTTATATATATTAAAATGTTTTAAATACACAGCAAATTCCTCTCTCCCATATGGTGGATCTTTATATCATTTGTCATAATGCTCATCAACAATTTCTATGGTTTATTAAACAACTATTCTCGATAATTTTTTTTTTTTTAAAAATTCTAATTTATTTTAAACAGCAGCCTGTTATAGAATAGTGACTTAATGAAAAGAATGTCATAGGAAATTAAAATGTTGATATTCATGCCAAAAAAAGTACAAAATAATATAAGATTTTTTCATTGTATACAATAATTATTTTAATTATACAACATTATATACAATTAAAATAATTAGACTTGCTATATTACATTTTATGGCACATTCAGAGTAAATAAATTTCATTTCAAACAGCAAATATATATATATGTTTGAATCAATACAATACATAATCAAAAACAAACTTCGATCATACACTGTAATGAAGTGCATTAAAAATTAATTTTAAAATATGTACATTAGCTATAGTCACTCAATTTTTGTTTAATCATACAAACGCCAATTTTTCCCAAGACAAAAATGCTATACACCTGGGTCTCTTTTTATGCGGATTTATTTAACGCGATATTGAAGTTACGCGATTCATGTTTCTTCGGAAGTTGAACTCCGATAATGCGCTATTACTTTAAATAATAAATTTTGCGCACTTATGTCATATTGAAAGTAATAGCATATTATTGGAATTCGACTTTCATCTTAGTAATTTCAATATTTTCATTGCTTTATAATAGTAAGATTTTATGCAATAATGAAATTAAAATCATGATTTCCACATTTTATGTATACATACATTAAATTTTACAAGATTATAATGTAAATTTTTTCAAACATTGTGCGTGTTAATTTTGCATTTTAAATCACATTCTGTTTTTGCTTTTTAAAAAAGAACGTAATCAATTATTAATCATTTAGGGTCCGCAAGTTTATTTTTAAAAGGTGAGTAATAGCAGTGAAATGAAATTTGATTTTTAAACGGAATTGAAAATTAAAAAATTAAAGACAAAAATAAAAAAAATGTAGAAAAAGATAATGAAACAGAAGTGGAACCTGTTCCTTTCTCTGCAAAAATGATTCGAGAAGGTCTTCAACTTTCTAATCAGTTGGCAAATTATTTTCTTATAAATGACACTAATCATGAACGTGCTCTTAAATTCCAACGAGAGCTAAATGGTTTTATGTCTGGATATCACGTTCATAAACAATTAATAATATCATCATCTCAAAGATTAATTACTAATTACGTTGTCACCAGAAAACCATTAACACAACATGAGAGTGAAGTTGGCACTAGTTGTATTTCTTCTTGTGAAGAATCTGATTTTTTATCAGTTTGCAAATGAACCTGTTTATCAGCAAATAGTGATAATAATTAAAACGTGTATAAAAAAATGTATGCTTAAAAATACATATTGTTTTGAATAAAATTAAATATTATAGTTAAAAAATAGTTAAAAAAGTTTGTCTTGTATCAATTTTTTTCAAATTTGAAATTTTTTATTAGTCATATTTTATTTCCTTATTTTTTTTTGCGCAAATTTTAAAGTAATTTTACGTTGGTGCTTTGCTCTTACGTGATTTTTGAAAAATCACAGTCCGTATCCCCCCTTTTTAAAGGTAAGTTACATCTATTTTTGCTCGATTTCGTTTGCGCATGTTTTCTGAGGAACCTATCTATCGTGTAAAATGAGACCCAGGTGTATACAGCTTTCGATAGATTGAGTAGCATTTAACAGTTAAATACTATTCAGATTCTGTAAGCTGGCCATAGCTATATATCAGCCCATCATTTCATTAGATAAAACATTAAATTATTTAAAACCATTAAATTTGTTTTATATGCATGAAACCAGATAAACATATATGAAAGTGTTAGTGTATATTTTATACTAAATTTTAGAAATGCATTTACATACATTTTAATTATTTATGTTTCAACGATATACATTATTGACTGAAAGACGTGTTACGTAGGTTTTACAAATGTTTTACAAGGGTTTTGCCAGGTTAAGGTTTTACAAGGGTTTTGCCAGATTACAAAGGCATTTCACATATAATGATTGTTTGTTATTATATAAATTTAATTATATAAATTTAATTAACATTGCTTATTACAGTACAATTATACGAACATTGGTAATTGTACATGATTGTTTTTAATGATTCTTTTTTTATAACATAGTATTGGATATATAAAAAAGGAAATGTTCATATTGAATTGTTTATTTGCCTTGAGCTTGACTGGTCCCGTTAGATAATCTTCTTAGATATTGAACTATTGTAATGAGTGTCTGGAACAATTTTTCACGTAGTTAGTTGTATTATGAAGTAGATGAAATGTCTGTGAAAGTTGTTAGTACTGCCCACTGTGGTTGTGGCCACTTATAGGTTAGATTACTAGGTCACCAAAAAATGTTAGGGGGGGCTATGTTGTTACTCCGTGCTTTTAGCTGGTAAAATTTATTGATAAAGGTGGATGGATATCTCCTGGTGTTGTTACCTAACAAGAAGTGGCAATGGATACACCAGAAGGCAAATGGTAAATGTGGCTGGACGCACAGCAGGGATGTTTAATCTTTGAAAGGGCTATGTTATATGATGGATGGAAGTATTTAAAAAATTTTCAGTGTGGAATTTAGTGCTCGGCAGTCATTGAGATGTTATTGAGACTCCTCGGTTTTGTGACCTAGCTCACAGAATGGGTTGATATTTTTGTACAGATGACGATACCGCAGAAAAAATGATGTTGGAAGCATGTGCAAGTTTAATCTAATTAGAAAGTCAAAAAACTTAGGTTCTAGCTTTATTTTTTAAATTGGTGGAGAAGGTGACGGTTATTTATCCCAAGCATGGGGAGAGAATAATCATCACGAAGGTCTGGATAAAGCAGACTATATGTTTGCCAGTAAGTGTACTTGGAATTGTGGAGAGTCTGAGTTGGTAGTCTGATTTGGTTGGTGGTACCTAGGATTGAGCGAATATGATTGTGAGATATGGTGTTGAAGTAAGAGGTTTATCTGTAAGGGTTATTGTTATGAGACATTGGAGGATTTGGATCCGGTTGGTAATAGCTGCTATTAAGTTAATGACTTTTTGTGTATAGTACACCCGAATACTGTGCAAGCCTAGACCATTGCACTAGGGTTGGTAGTTAGCTGTTTTATGGATATTGATATGGTTTTGTGGCCCCAGAGCAATTTATTGCACATGGAGTTGATGGGAGAAATGAACATCTTTGAAAATTTTATATATCTGTATAGTATGCAATTTTTGGCATAGCAAGAGTATGAATAGGTGTATCCTGGAGTAAATTGATAGATATACTTAAGAAAATGAGTTGGTAATTTGCATTACAGAATCTTATAATTTGGTTTGTATTGTGAGTCTCATATCAAGAGAGTCTTAGTAAAAGGAAAAGCCTAAGGATGGAGTAGTTTTTCTTTGAAAAACTTGGGAACATATTTTTTTGAAAATAGAGTCCATGCAACAATTTCTTTGGGATTAAAAGTGCAGTTTGTCACTTACTGTGTAGTCATTAATAATGATTTGTAATATGGGAAGTTATTTGTGAGAAGGCAAAGAAGACACTGATGTCATCTCTATGGTCTATGCCAGATGTTTAGAATTTGGATTCAGGTAATTCTGTGTTTGTTGTAAAAGTGGATTTATATAGAATGTAAAAAGTAATAAGCTTAGGAGCAACCTGGCTTGAACGATGAAAAATTTCTATCATTAAGAGTGATGTGCAATTCGCAATTCAGAAATAGGTTGGTGATTAGGTATAACAGAGTAGGTGAGATGGTGGTATTAGCGAGCATTTGAATGAGTAGGTTACTTGAGGCAGAATCAAAAGCAGCTTATATATCAAGCTGGACTGCAATGGGACTGTTTATTTTTTTGAACTGAGCTTAGAATTGTCATAAATATAAGTACTGTTTGCCTGATGGAAGAGCCTTTTTTGGTAAACTGTAGATGTGACAATGATGGAAATATGTGTGGCTTAGTTTGGTTCTTGATTACCCTTTCAAGTATTTTTATGGCTAGTGAGTCCATGGATATAGGCTGGAGGCTTGTTAGATCAGATGTATCTTCAGGTTTTTTAGTGAAAGGCACTATGGCAATTTAATACAAACCTTTTACACTGTATATCCTCTGGGATAGGATATTGGCCAGATCACGAATATTGTGTAGTGAAGTAACTGAGATCATGAATATACAGTGTAGTGAAATAACTAAAATGACTTAAGATGAATGCCCTATATACCTTCATTTGAAAAATAAACTTCAGACCCATGAGGTATTCGCTCCATCAGTACACTGTTTTGTACCACTGGAAACGTCTATTCCTTTTCAAACCAACCAATTTGCCGCCAAACTTGTCACCCTGGGACATTCCTACATTTTAAATTATTTATACAATGTAATTGTAATTACAAATAATGCATAGAGAAATCATTATTAAAATAGTCAGAATAATATCTATATTACTATATAAATGTGAAAGTTAGTTGGTTGATTTGTTTGTAACTTTACAATTTTACAGATATTGCACCACTTTAGAATCTTGTATAGTTTTTTCTTTTTTTATAGAGAGTTTTATTAACTTATAAATTTTTGCTTTGTTTTACAAAAAAATATTGTAATTTGTATTATAAAAATGCATGGAAAATCTATATCATATTTGTTTCAAATGACTTCATAAAAAATAAAAGGATTAAAAGATTCTAGTGTTGGAAATTTTTTTAAATGAAAAGTATAGTTTTTTTAAATTACTTAAATTGTGATTGCAACTATGTATTTAATTTCTCATTTGAATAATGACAATTTAGATCAGTTATAATAATGAAATTGATAGATTTTTATGATTTCAGTTTAAAAATGTATTTAGCATGTGTCAAATTTAGTAAAATTTAAATTGGCATTAGTATAATATGAGAAATACTGTTGAATTTGATAAACTTTTACTATGAAATTGATAAACGTTTAGGTTGTCAGTTTAAATATATTTAACACATGCAAAACTATATTTTAAAATGCTGCAGGTACAGCAAGAGAATTAGTGAATTTAATAAACTTTTACATTTCCCTTTAAATATATTCTCATGTAATAAAGTAAAATGTTATGTTCTATGTATTGAAATACATATTAGAACAATAATTCAGGTAAAATTTTATTGAATAAATATATTTTAGATTATTTAAACTTCATTTGGATCATGTTTTTAATTTCTCACTTGGATATATTATGACAATGTTTAAAATTTTGTAGTCATTAAAAAAATTATCACATGAGAAATATAAAATAATTGATTTTAAAATTATTGTATTTAATAAAAGTTAAATGTTTTATGATCCCACTCTTGATAATTATTTCTTACAAATATTATGTAAATATATTTTAATTATCAAACTAATGCAAAAGGACGGCTAGAAAAGTGGAAAGAACCAGCGAGTAAAAATTATATCGTCTTTGGTATTCAGTATATCAAAAATTGAAAATGGAATGCATAGTATATTTTATTAAAGTTTCTACTAACATGAGGGTATAGCTAGAGTTCAAAAATGGAATACTTAAATATATTTTTATTATCAAACTTTCTAATAATGGCAATGAGACAGCTAGAAAATGGAGAGAATTATCATGGGAAATGGAATTGACATAAAACATTAAATTTTTTTTACTGCTCTGAATATATTCTTATATATATATTTTAATAATCAACTGAATCATATTCTTTTATACTTTCATTCTTATTATTAGTTTACTAATGCATGAAAAGTCTCTGTTGGCTTTTCTCATGTTAGTAATATAAAACAATGTAATGTAGTTGAGATTTAAAATATTTTTAAAGACTATTTATATGAAATAATAATACATTAGTTATCAACAGCAATTAAAAATGACCTACAACATTAATGTGTTGCAGTAGTTATTTTAATTACTGTTGATAATTCATGTATTATTATTTCATGTTAACATTATTTAAATATATTTTAATTATCAACTATATTATGTTCTTTTATCTAATAAAGCAAGCAAAGCAGCAGATACAGCTAATTTATAAGAAAGTATAAAGGTTTAAAGTTAACACTATTAATCAGTATAAACAATTCACTGCTGAATTGCAAAATAATCTGGTCATCTAGTTCACTTAGTCTTATTGGCTGTGCTTAAATTATAATCACTATCCATAACCATATAGTAGACATAACCTTTTATTTATATGCTGTTAAATGTTTCAAAGCATGAAAATATTTTGAACTACACAATCACATCAAACATGATGTGTTATAAAAAACAAACTAACACATACAGGTAAGTAAGATAAAACTTAACAGTGATCTAATTAGTACTAACTTGTAATTATAATATTATACAGATATATAATTATACAAATAATTATACAATAAGATGGAATAATTTACCATTTATATATTACTTTAAAACTAATGCTATTAATCAGTGCAACCAATTAGCCATAGTTATACCTAGATTTGGACAATAACTTCATCTCATTATCTGTACTTGCATCCATAATTCAGTAGCAATAATTAGCTTGTTATTTAAAAATACACAAGAATCCTTTTATTTGTTTTAAAGTTTGAAATATATTAGGAACCTTATTGTAGGTGTCAGTGATTTGTTGATAGTCATTTAATAGTTTTTATTATATCACTGTATATGCTTTCTAAAAAATAATGGAATTTAGAAGTAATGATTGTTACTGGTTTATAGATAATAAATATAAATACTTGAAAATCAGGCACTCTTCACAAACCTGGAGCTTAATTGTAAATATGGGTGATTATTTATCTTTTCCACAGGTGTATGCCATGTGTATTAGTTGTATGAGATAGTGTGGATAGTTGAAGGGTGCTTGATAGTCTGAGTTCAAATCCCCTATATATAGATAATAAACATTTAAGTGCAGCTGCTGTGATTAAATTTTTCATTGAGATGTAATAAATACTGCATGCTTAAAATGTTATTTCATAATTCAGTAGTTAAAAAAGTTATTTTGATTAATGGCATTGATTTGATAGTCACAAAATATATTGTTGCTGGCACATTGTTTCATATAATTTTATAATTAATTTGTACAAGTTATACCAATATTAATATATACTAAATTGTTATTAAATTTTGTTTGGTATAAAATTCCATTTTTTATCTTAGTTATTATTAAATATTAGCATATTTGTCTATTATAACATGCTCTATGATTTCATGATTCATAACATCTTTTTAAATTAGAAATGAGTACAATAGTTCACCTATATTTACCATTATTTAGTTCCATGTAGATGCTTGAAATTGTGGATAACCCTTTTAGCACATATTCAGACTTTAGAATTCTGAAAATGATTTTCACTGCTGTGTTTTTTAATTTATAGCTGATATTAATTTAGGATTGGGGGTTGGAAGATAAAAAAACAACAACAACAAACCAAGCTCATTATTTTGGTTTAAGTCATTTGTTTATTTTGATTTAAATTGCTTTTTTTGACTTTAAACAATTTTTTTCATTAATATTTGAATCATAAAATTGAATCCTGTTTAGTATATTAATGCTGTGAAACATTATTTTCTATAATAGAAAGCTTAATCAAACTACTTAATATTTTCTAATATAATAATCCAAACTGCTTATTTCTTTTTAAATCTGAATATTTGCACACTATATATAATAACACAAATAATACACATAGGAGTTAAGCAAAATTGAAATAAATTAATACTATGCATTGTTTACTTATTATGTATAATTATATCCAAATAAGTAGTAATACAAAATATAAAAACACTGTTCAGATAAACACATCCAACAAATGTTAAGCATTAACGCTAACATTAAACATGCATTTAAAATTGCAAATACTTGTTTAAAGACCTTTTCAATTCCTAGTTTTGTTTCAATTTTTTTTTTTAATCTTAGCTGAAGATACTTGTGCAATCAGAAGTTGATCAATAATGAAGTATATATTAATTTGTTTTCTTCACTTTGCTTTTTTGGTTTCTTTTCACCATTCATATGCTGTCACTTGTGATACTAAAGATCCATTGAAAAATTAATCCTGAAATGGTTGAGCTGGTATTTGGTAACTTCATTCTTAAAATTAGAAAGAAGGAATAAACCTCCGGTCATGTGCTTTATGAATTTACATGCACTTGTCCATGAGCATCGGTTTGAAAAGCATAAGGGTATAGGCAAATGCATGTAAATTTGTAAAGAGCATGACCAAAGGTTTGTTCCTTCTTTATAATATTACATACAGAGTCTGTGCTATATAAATAGTAGGCTATTCATTCTTAATAGTAGTAGAAAATTTGTATCATATTTTGAGCTTGTAAAATCAAGTCATAATTTTTTCTCAATTTTCAGTTTGGATCAAGTATATAAGCAGGAAAATGAGCTGGAGTTAAAGCTATATTATATTTCTTTATTTGTTTACAAGTTTTTCTTAATATTCTCATTTTGTATCACATTCCATATATGTTTTGAGATCGTTTCTTTATATATGCAACATGATTAGTACAACACAATATTTGTACTTCATCAAGAGTTTCATTGGTAGGCTTCTAAAGTGTAAATCATATCTTTAACGTTCTTTATAAGTATAATATTGGAAATTTACTATTAATTTTATTATGATAATTTTCATATACTTTTAGAAGCATAGACCAGATTTTAATCTAAGCAGCCAGGTAATCTATTAAATAATATTTGTCTAAATCGCATGTTGTTAATAAATTGGTAATAATTGAAAGTTTGCTAGTCTTTCACATACGCGATTGTCTCTCAGACAGCCAATCAGATTTTAAACAGCTGTCTTAAGAATGATCAGGCTTCAACACATGACGAGATTTTGATAAGAAAAGGATGATACCACCTTTTCTCAACTTAACTTTTTATATATATAAGCCAGTCTTAAGCATCTTGGCCTGAAAGCTTGAATATATAAACATAGTTGTCATAATAAATTTTGGAACATCCGATTAATTTATGAGATCATTTGCAAAATGGCTGTCTTAAAAAAAGTTTAAAAACATTGATTGATATTTTAGATTTAGAAAATAGTAAATATTCATACCTTTACAATTTTAAACAAATCAAGTTGTACATCACATGACTTAATTTAATAAGCTTGTATTTACAAATGTAATATAATGAGTGTTCTAATAGCTTTAAACAAGTTTTTTTTGAGGCCTTGGTGACATTATATTGCTAATGCTATTAATATATGGTATCTGAAAATTATTCTGTTCCATATAGCTATTTAACTTAGATAGCTAGTAGCTGGATTTGAAGACATAATAGATTTCTGAACATTTCAAATTTTCTACTTAATAGTTAATTATTCGATAAATGCTGGTCTTGAGTTTGTATTTTAGATCTAGTATCTGAATGTCCTAGGCACCTCACTGATGACAGCCATCAGCTTAAAACAGATTTGGGGATACCTGGTAATTCTAGATAGAGATTTTAAATGCATTCTCGCGGCATTTTTCAAAAAAAAAAGTTTGTTTACAGCTATTAACACTCATTATATTACTTTGCAAATTTTATAGCAAGTAAAGCATTTTTGATACATTAGATATCTTATTTTTCATAATTGAATGCATAAAACATTAAACATTTCTTGATACTAATATTGGATGCCATATTTTTCAATATTCTGATATTTGTGAATTTTCTTGTGTCCTAATATCTATCAAATTCAAATATCTATCCTCTGTTGCAGTATATTAATGTTATGTACATTATTGGTTCATTATGACCATTTATCCATCTATTTTTCCTATCCAAACAGTTTTATTTTTTATGACTGAAGAATATTTAAATTTTTTTTTTTCTCTAAACATTGTCCAATAATGAACCTTCAATTTTTATTTTCTGTTTAGGTTAGTTGGACAAATTGTGATTGTTCTATTCTGGGAAATGTGACATCTTTTCAAATGTTTACACAGAATAAATTCAATATTGACTCTGAAATTTTTTCTTCAATAATATATAGAAGAAAAAAAGAAATAGCTTGAAAAATATTTTTTAGGTGTGAATCAATATCAGGTACAGAAAAATTAAACGTTTTCTCCTGTATCAGATAAAGTATTACTGACAAAGATATCAAATTTGAGGAATCATACAAGTTTTCTTGTGAGAAGAAGCTTTGAAATAAATTATCAAACTAGAAGCAGAAGGATATGGAACATATGAATTCAATGATTATTAGTGATTTAGGATAGTTTTGACTAAGAATGAAGCAAATGAGATGGTGGAAGTAAAATTTCATTGCCTTAAAAATCCTCTCCTTTTTTTATATGTCATTGGTGGATAAAGTTTAAGTGTCTGTATTCAAAATTATTACCTTGGTAAACTTCAAGTATCCTACTGGTCATGTTTATTACCTCTGCAAACAAGAAATGGACAAAAATTACAATTTTTAAAATTATGTTGCAAAAGATCGCTGAAGTTGTCCACATAGAAAGATTTGAGATGATATTAGCATGTATAAGAATATTTTAAATAAGAGTTATGTAAAGATAAAAATGAAAATTATTATATAGGTGTTATAGTTGAGAATTTTTGTTACCTTTCAAGTTTTGGTACTTGAGTATTAAAGTTGCAGCGTAGGGGAGATAGGATGCCTTTTCACACCCACAGTATATGTGTAATGTTGCGATGATGTCATATTGAAAGAAAATAATTCCTGCGACTATACGTGAAAATGTGTGTGTGTTTTTTTTTATCAACAAATTTTTTTTTTCAACTCAATCTTTTTTTTTTTTTGTAATACTTCAACATTTTCAGTTATTTGTCGTATTTTTCATTATGAAAACGTGGTTCTTTTTGTCAACAAGATTTTTTTTTTCAATGCGATCTTTTTTTTTGTAATACTTCAACATTTTCAGTTATCTATCATATTTTTCATTAATGTCCGAGGTCAACACTAAAATTGGCATTCGCAAGGGGATGTGGATGTTTGGTGGCTTATGTAGGAAAACAGACAAATGTTTCATATAAAAATTTAATAAAAGTGTAATAATTAATATGTATTTTTTTGTAGTTATGGTTTAATTTCTTTATTAAAAAAAAATGCTTATTAGCAGTTCTATGAAAATCACAGCATATTTTGCAATCACGTGGATGAAATTTTTTACTGCAGATCTCCTTTTTTCTGTGGTAATAGTTTTTATAAAAATTTTGGTTTTAATACGTAAATTCTTGTTATATATTACATGGTAAGTGTTGACCAAATATAGTTTATGTATTTTTATTTAAAAATCAAAATCATTTACTGTTTGTTTGGTGTATATTTAAACTATTTTTTTTATTAGTAGCATCATTATTGTAATATTGCATTTTATTTTAAATGTCATTCTTAAAAGTTATTAGTTTTTTAAAGTCGCATCTTTTTTATTCAAATCACATTTTTTTCTTGTTAATGTTGAAAGTTGTACATATTTGTGAAAGTCACATTTTTTTTGGAAACTTGTTAATATTGAAATTTTATGTTAAACATCATTCTTAAAAGTAAAGTTGCTTGTTAATGTTGAAAGTCGTACGTATTCGTGAAAGTCACATTTATTTTAAATGTTGTTCTTAAAAGTTTTTTGTTAATGTTCTAAGTTTTACTATTTTTTTACTTTTACTTATTTTTAGACCTGCAACACGGAGCATGTATTAGATCTACTGTGCCTGTTGACATTCGTATCAATCTGATAACTTTGTAGTCTTGCCAAAATACCATGTACAAGATCTGTGTACACGTTCTTTTTTTTTTTTTTGCCGAAGAAAGTCATGTACAAGATCCGAGTATACGTTATTTTGATCAGATCACAAGATTACAAAGTTATCAGCAGATTGATAAGAATGTGACCAGGCACAGTAGCTCCCTGTTGCAGCTTTAATACTCAAGTACCAATTGAAAATTTGAATTAAAATTTTAGTTGTCACTTTATGTGTAAGATTTTCTGTTTTGTTTGTATAATTATTTTTCAAAAACAATTAATATGATTCCTTTTTATCTCACAATGAATCTACATAAATAATACCAAGAGACAAATTTTTGAGTTTTTTTTTTTTTTCAAAATTTTTAAATTTAGGTTTTTGAAAAATTCAAGGTCAAAAACTTTATGAAATGATTATAAAGTTTATCCAAATTAGGTATCACATGAAAGCTTATAAAATAAATTATAATTTGATACATTCTATAGCTTTCTAGCTTAATTTTAGTTTGAATAATTATTCCTTGTGAAATTGCAAATGGGTGCAAAATTGATTTTTTTAAGACATCAAATAACCTTTTCACAATTACATAAGATTAAAATTTTTTTGTTACCGTCTTTGGTTGTTGATTTGGTAAGCTAAATTCGAAAAAAAAAAAAAAAATCTGAAAATGAATAAATAGCTAATCACCCATATTACATAAAGAAAACCAGCACCTATTTAATCCTTACCTGTGTGTTCAATATTATTACTATCTGTGTGTTTAATAATAACAAATAAAAATTAATGTATATAGGTTAACTTTTGGAAGCAAGAAGAGTAAGATATATTTAACTTTGGGAAGCAAAAAGAGTAATTAAGATATGAATACTATGATATGTTGTAGGACTTAAACATTATTGTGATAATTTATCAGTGCTTTGTGTTCTCTTAACACAAATTTATCAGAAGAAAAATAAGACAAAGTAATATTTTGCTTTAAAACTTTTTTTTTATGAATTAAGTCATAGTACTTCATAATAGGATTGATTATATTTGAAATGTAATGCTAATTGATAGGAATTTTGCTGTCATGGAAGAAGAAGCTTACTATAGAGAAAGGAGATGCCTATAAAAATTGTCATACATGAAATAGATACCTCTCAAAATAAATTTATCAAAAAGAAAACTACATATAACAAATAAATTCATATTTAAATAATAAACTATTATAATTTTTTTATATAAAAGAAGAATTGCAATAAAATTCTTTTAATTTATTACGGGATTTATTTAAAACTAAAAATATAATATTGCCCTTCATGTTTGAAATAAAATGTTTATTTAGCTATATATCAGTCTTCATTAAAGAAAAAGGGATATAAGCCAAGAAAGTTTACACTAATAATTTAAGGAATAAATACAGATAGTAAAACTTATGAGCTTTCATTGAAATTTTTCAAATAATACTTTTCTAAAATTATAGAATATATGAAAATAATTTTACTTAAATAAATATTTCAATGGTAACTATCTATTTTGAATAGTGGATATTTTTAAAAAGTCATTAAGTAAGGTAGCATCATAAAAGCTGTGCTATTACTTATCAACAATAAGGAAAATTTAATATTTTTATATATCATATTTGTATAATTTATATTTTGTATTGTTATATTTATAAAAGAAGATTGAATGCAATTATTAAATGTTGGGATATTCATATATGAGATTCTACTGATATTAATTAAAATACAAATTACAATAGAAAAAGAAAGTAGGCTACCATATTTAAATATTCTCTTAATAAAATCATATTCTAATGGTAGGTGTAAAATAGAGATATCAATATATAAAAAAATGAATATAGATAATAGCATGGCTAATTGGAATTCAAATATTGATAAAAAATATAAAATAAATAATATTACTTCAAGATTGTATAGCGTTATAAGTTCCTGCTTGAATAAAGAGGATTATAATAAGCAAGTAGGATTAATAATTAAGGAATTTAAAATAAATGATTACCCAATAAAGATTATAAAAGATAATATAAAAATGTCAGAAGAGAAATTTATTAATAATAATGAAAGAAATAATCCCAAAAAGGATAAAGATAATAGAAGTAAATATATAGATATAAAAACATATAATAATAATATTGTAAAAAATATAAACAAAATAATTTGGAGAATTAATAAAAAGTTTAATAATATGATAAAATTTAATGTAATAAATAAAAAAAGAAAGAATATGCTTAATATAGAAATCATATAAATGGAATATATAAAATAGAGTGTAAATCTTGTCAGAATAAAAATATTAGGAGTAATTATGTGGGTGTAATAAAAACTTCAATTTACACAAGATTAAACCAACAAATATGATAAAAGATCACCTGTTTATTTACATTCATTAGAGACAGGATATAAATTTGAAAAAGGAAGTATAAAAATGATAAATCATACTAGAAATGGAAGAGATAGAAAGATAAAAGGAGCTATATTGATTAGTAATATTAGGCCATTTCTTAATAAGGATTTGGGTTTGAAAACATTAATTTTATATATATGTTAATAAAATAGATATATAGTGTACCGGACAAATATTTTTCTTTCACATATACTACCACCAGGGTGCCACTAGTCTGAAAATTGGAACTGGACATTTATTTTAAAGGTGGACAGGATATACAAACATGAATGCGCCCGACTAAACCCAGGGAGATCAAGAGCTTGTGAATATTGTTTGGACAATTGAGAAAACACTGAGACAAACAGCCAAAATAATTACAAGAACTTTTTAAATCTACTAAACATATAACAAAATAAACATGGAAACGTGACTACATTTTTTTAGCAGATCTTATCATTGAGTGTATGCGAAATATTAATATGTTAAATACCCAGGCAGACAAGTTCATTTTTCATCTATAACATAAGAAGGATTTATATCTTCCCGCTAGCACCAATTCCATTTTTTAGAGATATTTAGACAGATGGATTGTGTGGAGAACCAACGGAACAGCGCAGACGAGCTTTTCTTAGCCTGGGAAAGAAACATCGGAACTAAGACTCATAATTCTGCAAAATGCTCATGGTACGTTTAAACCAGCCAAGGTTAGTCTCACACAAGAAAATGTAAGATTATGGACTATGTAATCTGAACTATAAAAAAATAAAATCTTTACCAGGACAAACAGAACAATATACTCGACAAACCACCAGTCAAAAGATCAGTGGTCTGTAGAAAATGCAAACCAAGTTTGATTAAATTTAATAACAAAGAAAACAAACAAAAAGGACAGGTAAGTAAAAGAAAATTACTAAGATCGGCCTGAGTATTTATCAAGGGTTAATCATAGAACAGAGAAAACATTAAGCATATAAAATATCACTCGCCATATACTCTCAAATAAGTAATATTTTAAGATGGAAAATCTTGCTACTAAGATTCTAATATAAAAAAAATACATTAATAGGTTACACACCATAAATATAATTTTTTTAAAGATTAATCTGAGATTTGCTAGAAACTTAGAGATTTAACCCTGATTTTAATATGGAAAGGTTAGTTATCTTGAGATAATATTAATTTCTGCTGATCACGCAAGGTACAGTTTATAAAGAGTCATCTATGGCAGCCTTAATTTACTCCAGGTTCAGAAGAATGGAAGCACTATTGGGATCAGCTCTGGACTTGGCACTTAGGTCATGATTGAAGTCACAATTTTGGAGCTCCAGAGATTCATCTTTGGAAAGTGTTTAGCCCATCATGTTGTGGAGATTCTTCATGGCATAGATTATAGGCATGGTGTCTGAATCATGGAAAATAATAGAATTATTGTCGGTCAACAGAAATCCAACTTGGTGATTCCCGTTGAACAAATATTAAATAAAATCACAATCACTTTAACGACACAGCAGTTCAATAACAGAAAAATCTGGATGAATCCTCAATAACAAGAAGCTGAATAATCTGAGGAATCAGAATAAGTAAGCTGAATGACTAGAATAGTCTGAATAATCTGAATGAATGAATAAAAAAAAAACCTAGAGCTATATATGTCCATCGTTATCTCCCGTGCAATCTTTTATTGCAAGTTTCAACCAGGGTAAATCTCTATCTCCCACTCAATCTTAATTAGAAAAACAACATCTGACAGGGCTTTATCTTACAATATTAATTTTTTTTTTTTTAAAAAAAAAATATGCCAAACTAAATCTCAGCTTTAAAAATAAGTCAACTTTTTTTTTTAAATAAAATACTTTTATAAAAAGATTAATTAAACTTTGCTTGCTTTTAATTACTTTAAAAGAAAACAAGTTTTAAAAAAAAAATATTTTAAACTAAAATCAATTGAGAATTAAAAATATTAGATTTTATTATAAATAAGTATGTGTGTTATTGCACATATAAAACTTTTAATTTACTTTCTTTTAAATTTTACAAAAATAGAATTTGGTTTTAATTTAAGAACTTTTGAATCGGATAACTTTATACAGTTCAATAGATGAAAAATTAAAATAAAATATAATTTCAAAAAGCTGTTCATAGAGGGCGTAAAGGTGACCTAATAAAATTTAAGTTATTTTCAGTTAAAAAGTGGTGTACTTGTAGTGAAGTACTTTAGCTTCAAGCCGCCATATTGAATTTTTTAAAATACTGGCTTGAGACAATTTTCACAATAACTTCAGTTTTAATTATGTTAGAGCAAAAACAATTACATTGCTAGAAACTAGAAACATTAAGGAAAACAATAAGCATAAAATAAATAGTGATAACTAGATAAAAAATAAGGAAAAAAAGAAATTTTCACATCCGAAATAATTATTATCTTATTGTTTGTTCATAATTTGGAAATTAACTAACTAAAATTGAAAATCCATCTTCAGTGATAATTTCTTTATATTCCTCACAAAATTATCTTTCTAAACATGTATAACGTCTTACCTGAGCTAATCCACAGCTTCACAATCTCCAAAAGAATTCGGATATGACTTCTTCATTTTTATCTTGTACCCCAAATGTTCTAAATGTCAAAGGTGTCTATAAAGAAAAAGATTCATCCTAATAAAAGATACAAAAGAAATCACCATAGCAATTGGCTTCTTATCTATCTAAAACTAGAAATTGTTGGCTACTGTCTATATCACTGATAAAATGAGTTTTATCTCTTCATTTTATATTTTTTTGTGTACATCAGTGATGTTTATATTCTTTATGGACACCAGTGATGTTTATATTCTTTATGCACATACAAGTGATAATTATATTCTTTATGCACAGAAGTGATGCTATCTTATTATATTTATTGTACCACATAGATATAATTTATTTGCATATAGTATATTTATTAGCTATAGATTTGAAAATAATGTTATGAAACATATAGCAAAAACAAAGCATGAACAAGAGTAAACAAAAACATAAACAAGAATCAGAATTTGATTATGTTTGTGTACGCAATGTTTGTATACATTTGATTATTAGTTTTATAACACATTACTTGTAAACCATATTATATAAACATTTAATGATTTTCATAATAAATTATTATACTTTTTGAAAAACATTATTTTTATAATAGTGTAAGTAGAACGTTAGAAAATTACTATAGATATGAATTCTATATGAGCATAAATAAATATATAATGAACACACACTAATTACAAACTAAAATTAATAAAAAATATAATTTTATCAAAAAATTAAAAAAATAATTTAAAAATGTCACAATATTACATTGAAGCTCTATTGTAGGCCTTCTTTGTGAATAACACCGGAGAAATTTTCACTTACAGCCCATTAACCATTTTTGTCTTATCGCTTCGTGATAAGTACAAAAATTATCAAAAAAACAAAAAAATTAAATACTGTGGGCGATTAAAACTGTTGCCAAAAATCCAAATTTCAGCCTATTTTTTTGAGGTAAAGATTGTTTGAAAGCTAAGATATTGAGCTATAAAATGCCCGTGTTTTGATTGACGTCATGCTTAAACTTTTTACGTCAGTAAAGAAAGAAAACAAAACATCATTTGACAAATGCCAGCAACGCTCTCGTAGTGCTCACAAAGAGCAAAATTAAAGAGGTAGAGTTAATTAAAAATTAAAAATTAGGAAGAAATAGAATTATATAGATATTCTGTTAATATTATTGTTATTGATAAATGCATGTATAATATGTAAAATAATTAAAATAAAAGAAATTAACTAGATAAATGAAAACAAATTTAAAAATAGTAAGAACATGAAGAAATAAACATTTAACTTATATAAAAAAATTAATTGTAGAGATATAGAATATAAAAAAATAAATAAAAAAATATTACCTTTTTAAAAAAATATTAAAAATCAATAATTTAAGATGCTATTTAGATTGTTTGTGTTTTTATGAGTATATGTGTGTATATATATATGTGTGTATATATTGGTGTATATATATATGTATAGAAAAGTATCAATTGTATATGTTCAAATGTTGTAGCTCTGATGATGATTGCAAGGTAGTTGAAACTGTAAGCAAGAGGAAATAAATCATATATTCAAATTGCATTATGAAGTGTTTATTGAGCAGTATATGGTATACTATATATATAATTTATCAATGCAAATAAGAAGTGGAAAGAAATTTTGAGGGTCACATGAAAGTCTGAGTTCGAATCTCTTATATATTACATTATATATGTGCAGGTGTGTGTAAGCCTGTACAGTATATTAAAATACTTCATATATTAAATTGTATAGTATTACTATTACTATTTTCTTCTCTTGCAATATTTTATAAATGTTAGATTTTTTTTATGTCATTATTATCAACATGCATCATTTTTTCAAATGATGAAACCTTAAATATTTGGATATTGATTATGAAATTATTAAATTTCATATATTTTTTATATATAATTTTAAATTTATCTATAGTCTATCTTTTTTTTTCAAATGGATATATTACCCTTTATACTTTTTAAACTCATTTTCCTTTACCCCCCCCCCCCTAAGTTATTTCATTTGAAATTGTTTCAAAACACATAACTAATAATCATATCATAGAAATTCTATTAATCATAAGAGAATTTCTGAAATAAATTTAATTGGTAAAATAATTATTAATATAATTACAGTTCAGATGATAAAAAGTAAATAGTTGTTTAAAAAAAGTGCATCATTCTTTGATGAAATAATGAAATTCATTTTTATAAGAAAGAAAAAAATTACAATAAGTTTTATTACATTGTACAGGCTTTATCACAATTTTTTTTTGTTTTGTTTTTGTGAGACTGATTGATTGAACAAATATACATATACTGATTACATATATAAGTAAATATATTCTATTTTTTTAAAAAAATTATGTTTGTGTATAATCCATTTTAAAAAAGTCTTTGGTGAATAATATTGCACATGTACTTTAAACAGTATTAAATATAAATATGTTAAATACACATAAACCGGTGGAGCTTCCTTTAGTTAATTAAATAATTCCTTATAGCTAAGCACTTTTGGGGCAATATTTAAACGCCATATTCGTAGCTAATTAACTGTATAAATGTCCACATAAAATATTCAAATATGCAAATTTCTAAACATTCCATGCTTTGGAGAGAATAAAGCAAGCCTCTCTTTTGTTGATGGTGCTGTTGTCATTGGCTATGAGATAGACTTCCTTTGCTTTTCTCTTAACATCCTCTCTCTCAGAATAAATAATGCTGGCTTTAGATGTTCAAATACATGAGTGGTTATAACTTAGTGCTTCCAGAATATTGACCTAGTTTCATTTTTATTTTTGGCTTTTTATAAACAAAGGAACAGTCTATAACCACTAACTTACACTATCTGTTCAAAATATTGCAAATATATTGGCTCCACTATATTAATACAAAATCATTAATTGTAGTTGTTAATATTCAAGAAAATAATAATAATAAAAATATTAAGTTCAATTGTGAAATTGATTGTGAGAGATTTCAAATGAAATAAACTTATGAGATTAAATAAAAAAAGAACTTAGTACATATTCAAATTACTAAGAAGATCTATGTTTTTGTCTATGAATAATATATGAAAAAATATGAAACTAATAATGATCCCGTCCTTTTGTTGCCATGAAACTGTTCTTAGCAATATATATATAAATTTCCATTTAATTTTTTTATTCCAAGATGTTGCAAGAAAATTTTAGATTTGCATTTTTTTGTGATTTTTTTAAAATGCATTTTAATTTTTCATAAGGTAGAAATATTATTTTTTTATCGCTGTAAATGCTTGTATGTATATACACCTGGATCTCGTTTTATGTAGTAGATAGGTTCCACAGAAAACCAGCATTAAAAAAAAATCGCACAAAAATACTTAACTTACCTTGAAAAACGGGGGATAGGTTCTATAATTTTCAGAATTCGCATAAAAGCAAAGCAGCAAGGAAAAATTACGTTAAAATCCACATTAAAAAAAAAAAAGCAAATAAAGTATGACTAATAAAAAATTTTAAATATTTGAAAAAAATTAATACAAGACAAACTTTTTTACTTTTTTTATTAACTACAGTATTTAATTTTACATTTTTTAATACATATTTTAATCATTACCGCTAGCGTTCGTTTGTAAACTGATAAGAAATCAGATTCGATGTGATGTATTGTGGTTTCTCCTTAAACGAAGTCAAGAATCTCTCAGAAATTATGCTCAGAGAAACCTGTTAACCACTTTATTTTTATTTGTGATGTGATTTACAACTAGCTCCACTTTCTGTCTTATGCTGTGTTAATGATTTTCTGTTTCTATATTAAAAAAATGAGATCGCAATCAAAACAGAAAAATTATACATTATCATTAGAAAGATTGATTTTCAGTTTATAAAATCTTTGTTTTTTTATTTTAAAAATCTAAAACATTATTTATTTCTGTTATATATAACAAAATACGTTTTAAAAGTTTAAATTTTTTTAATATTTATTGTGATATTTTTATATGTAAGTATAAATCTATTATTATTATTATTTACTCATTAGTATAAATAGGTTATTTACATAGAAGCTAAGATTCTAAATACAGCTTCGGGCCATATTTACGTTAGCTGCTAATATACACGTTATATTTTTTGAAATAAAAAAGTATTTCAAGTTAAAATAAGTTATTAATAATTTAAATTTCTTGATATCTAATAAATATAGTGAAGTATGAAAGATATTAAGAAGAAAATGAATCGCATAACTTCAAAATCGCATTAAAATAATCTGCATAAAACGAGACCCAGGTGTATTTTATTGATACAGTTAATTAGCACTTCACATTGATTGCTTCAACAATGCATTTAGATTATATCTACATGGATTTATCAGCAATTTTGCATAGTGACATTTTCTTTTCAGAGTGGCACTCTTTTTATAATATTTACATCTTTATCAATTTTATAAAATTATTATATACTGTATGCATAGTATTTTTGTGTTAATTAATATCTGAATATATTGTATCCGCCCGGTGTTGCGTGCGAGCGCGCTACCTCTCCCTCAATAACGTCACTATTATGAATCTGCTGTGTTCTTGCGTCCGGGGGATTACATAATGTTCTGTGAAGATAATTTCAAACACATATACACGTACGCTTTATTTATTTTATACGTAAATTCGGATTGAATCCAAGTAATAGGCGCCAGGAGAACTTTTATAAGAGTCCGCCACGTATGTGCATAAGCTCACTCAACTATATCACAAAACATGCCCGTGCATCGCTCCAGTCGGAAGCAAGAAACGAACACAGCCAATATTACCCTTCAAGTTACATCGTATCTGTGATCTTTCACTCACGATCAATTACTTATTATATGAGGGCCCGCCCTATATCCCACAGAATAAATTAATCAAACTTAAACTTAATCTACGAGAACATAACAAACATAAGCATAAATAAAATAAAATCCCAACACCAAAAATATCAAATGCAGTCATTCATATACAAACAAATTTGATCGCTCTAGCACTCATTCCTATTATATAAATTTATGTTGAAATTCCAAGCAATTAATAACAAAAAATGCTAGTTAAATAAATGTTTTATTTAATCTGTTTACTAACAATTAAAGCAGGTATATGATCGGCAAGCCGAGATAATTAAATATAGATTTCAAGGTGACTTCGCACATATTTTAAAGAATGTTAATCTGTAGGCACACTTATTTGGTTAGATTCTCGAATCGTTCATTAATGGTCAAGAGTAACTTTATCATTTTAGCTTAATGTTTTTTAATAGTTCTGGTTATTAAAGTTATTTTATTTTGGTGCATAAGTGAATACGACAATTTAAAGATAGCTACTTGTGGAACGTAGAAAGACTGTAATGGGATCCTGAGCGATGGTTTCTTCTTTAACGAAGCATTCCGGCAATTTGCAAGGTCTCAAAAGCGTGTGTGGTCCTTATGTGAAGTTTCTCCGGTGTTACGAGCATCCTATTGGCAATCAGCTGAGCTGGACGCGGAGGTCCGGCGGTCAAGCCGCGAATTTTATGTTCAGCAACGCATCTCTGTTAGATTTCAATAGTCTAATAATAATCAATAATAGTCTAATTCAATAATCCCCTTTTGTTCAAAATGATTCAAATGATTTAATAAAAGTTAAACTTGCGCTCAATCATTCCTCTCTCTTTAATTAATTAAAAATGAAAAAAAACTACAACTAATGATTATAGATTTATTCTTAACAAACAAACACAAAATAAAAAAAAAAAAAACTATTTTACTTTTTTTTTTTTCAATAAATTTGACAGGTACTCTTATATAGCTGCGATCATGCTTTAGAAACGGCTGTTTCTCGTTTATTATTAAAGCAAGACCGCTTTTTTTTAAAAGTTTTGTTCCTGTCATTCATTTCGTCAATTGATTATAGTTTAATATAACCTCATATGCCTGGGTTCAAATCCCATGTAACGCTATTCCGTTACAATATATTATAAATTATATATAAATTTAAGAAAAAAACCTTACTTTTCATTGTGATGTATCTTTATGATATTTATATTGTAACCAAAAAACTATTATTTTAATAGCATTTATATATTTATACCAATTATATAAACAGAAACTACAAAACTAAAATTAAAAAATAATTTTGTTTAAGGTATGACAAAGAAAGAAAATATCTTTCATTTGTGGAAACTGGCTTGGCTTAGTTTTAGCATTAACTATTTTTTTTATCCTAATGTTTAAAAAAAAAAGGATGAAGGGATTACTTATAATCTTTTTTTTTTTTAAAAAAATATGTATATTAAAAAAAAAAAAAAATTAAAGTTATTCATTATAAAATTGTTAATTCCAAAGCATTATTTATTTTAAATATTATTAATAATATGTTTAGAATATTATGCTTTATAAAAATGTTATTTGTATGGCAAATATAATCATCCAAAGAAGACACATTTTAATACACAATAGCAATAAAAGGTAAAACCTTTATTGTTCAGGAGTTCATAAGAAGTTCAAGTGCCAGAATTGATCCTAGGATCTTTGGATCTCAAGTCAGATGCTCTACTGCAGCGGTCCCCAACCTTTTTGCACTTAAGAGCACATTCTATAATACTGGCCAAGTAGTGGGCACCATTTATTTTTTCAATGTAAATTTATAGTTGGATATTGTTAATAATACATATAATGTATAAAAAAATATTTATTTCAAAAATAAAATTTTAATATTTGATTATAATATAATACAATAATTTATAAGAAATTTTAAAAATTAAATTTATTTGTATCAGATAAATAATTTTTTATTGTGTTCGGATAGTGGCGGGCACATGTAAAATGGTCTGCAGGCGCCATGGTGCCCGCGGGCATAGGGTTGGGGACCCCTGCTCTACTGCTATACCAAATAACGCACATTGTAGCAATAAAATCCTGTGCATTTTGGTGCATTGTAGAGTATTCAATGGGATCATAAAGTCCCAGAATCTATTCTGATGCTCAATCTTCTTATGAATAATAAAGACATTAGCCTTTTTGGCCTTATGCAGTTTAGCGTAGTAGGTAGAACATTCGACTTGGGATTGGGAAGTTCCAGGATTGATTCTGGCGCTTGCATTTCCGACACTCAAACTTCTTATGAAGTCCTAAGCAATAAAGCTACTAGCATTTTTTTTTATTATAAATAATAAAGATCTATATATTTTTTCTGTTTGAATTAGATTATGTAAAAAAATTGTGTGAAAGATTTCTGACTGTTATTTTACAATATTATTACCTTTTAAAATTTTGTTTATATATTTTTAATTAATTATAAATATAAAATAATGAAACATTAATAATTAGTAAAATAAAATGGTGTTAATAAAATATCATTATCAAATAATTTTTGATTTATATGTGCATTTGTACACTGTATGCATTTATGAGGGGGGAAAAGGATCTACTTTATTTTAAGATCACTTTTACTTAATGGTGAAGTTTCAGTTCCTATTTTGTTATTATTGTGACCTATTTACTGTACATATATGTTAATAATTTGCAGAAACCCTTTAAACCAATTTCTATTACTTAGAAGCAAGAGCAGAAGGCATCATTTTGTGCAGAAATATTATTTTTTGTAATAAATAAAAAACACATGGGATGAATGAATAAAATAAGATTATTTGCTGCTGCTATGTGAAGTAATGAATCAAGAAATTGGATTAAATTAGGAGAGCTTTTCATTCTGCATTGAATCAATAATAATTGAAAGTGATGATGATGATTGAGATGCTGAGTAAATCATGATAAAGAGATTTGGAAAGTAATAGCAAAACTAACATAAATGTTGTTCAATATCATTTAATCATAGCATAGGCATTTCAGCTTTAAGGTAGCATGCTGAGAACATAACATACATATATTTGTTTTTACTATATAACCAAATTCCAAATAAACTTAACTAACAATGACTTAATTGTGATGAAATATTTATTATAATTACATTGTTTTAAAATTTTTCTATATTATATTTGAAGATTTGACAGTTACATCTTGATATTTAAATATCACATTTACTTAGTGATGATAAATCTCTTCTCAAATACAAAGCTTTTGTAATTTATTTGCAGTTAAGCTTAAGTTTGTTACCATGGTAGATGATTCATGTTATTTAAATGGAAAATATTAATATCATAATTATGCCCTAAGGATTATTAAAAAAAAAAACTAGGTCATATCAGTATCAAGATTTATATGTTCTTTTTTCCTATTGTGTTTATACATTAGAATGAGTGTGTAAGTATATATATATATCTGGTATCTTTATTATAGTTTTAATTGGAAATTAATTTATATTTTACTTCACAAAAATTTACTAATTTATGAACTTTTTTATTGATTGCTAAATATTTTCAAAAAGATTGGGATTATTATTTATAAAGAATGTTTTTGACAGTATATATTTAAATTCATGTCAGACAGACAAAAAAGTTATATTAGAATAGGATTGTATAATTATTCTAAAGAAACTTGACAACAAAAATTTTGTCATTTTAGTATTTAATGTGCAGTTGACCTTTCTTTGCTATTTTTTTTTTTTTGGAAGATATTATAAGTAATTTTGAAAATATTTATTACACTTGTCCATAAAATTCTGTGTATATTGAATTTTTTATTAAAAACTAATTTATATCAAAAATGAAACATGCTTTTAAAGGCAATTACTACTACTTTATCATTTAAGTTGAACATTTTTTAACTTGTTGATTCTCCAGGTACCATATTGAATTTTTAAAAAAAAAACTGATCCAAGACACAACACAATTTTCACAATAACTTCAGTTTTAATAATGTTAGAGCAAAAACTTTACACTGATAGAAACTAGAAAAACTAAGGAAAACAATAAGGCTAAAACAAATAGTGATTACCATTAAAAAAATAAGGAAAAAAAAGATATTTCAACATCTGACATAATTATTACTTTATTGTTTGTTCATAATTTCTAATTTATCATTAACTAAGTTTAAATTATATCTTCATTGATAATTTTTTTGTATTCCTCACAAAATTATCTTTCAAACCATATATAATACTTCTTACCTGAGATAATTAATAGCTTCAGAATTTCCAAAACTATTCGTATAAGAATTCTTCATTTTTATTTTGTATCTCAAAAATTAACAAATCTCAAAGGCATCTATAAGAAAAAGATTCATCCTAATAAAAGATACAAATCAAATCATTTCCAGAAGGTGGATATGCATTTGTCATCATAGAAATTAGCTTCTTGTCTACCTAATACTAGAAATTGTAGGCTACTATCTGTATTACTGATAAAATCAGTTTCATCTCTTAATTTTATATTTTTTGTGTACATCAGTGATGTTTATATTCCTTAGACACACCAGTGATGCTATCTTGTTATATTTATTGTCCCACAGAGATATAATTTATTTTCATATAGCTCATTTTCTAGCTAGACTTCAAAATAATGTGATGCAAGATGTGGCAAAACTACTGATTCCCCAGCATGAGTATCAAGGCATAGGCAAGATTCAGAATTTGATTCTTTACCTGCATACAATTACATGTGGTATATGCATAACCATTGTGGCTACCACTACCATTTGAAATCTTTCTTTATTGGTTTTAAGTGTTTATATTTTCACATGGTACTATGCCCAGTAAATTTTGTGATTGCTTTATCAACTGCAACTTCTCTGTAAATTTTACAATCAGTTTTAAAATTTACATTGCACTGCTCTATATATTTAAATCATTACTTGTTATACAAACACAAACATGCTAGTGCAAAGACAAATACAAACACATTAATAAATTATTAAACCTTTTGAGAATTATTATGTCTATAAAATAAAGTTGCTTCAAACTTGGATAAGGTTCCATAATTACACTATATAAAAAACACTTGTTACATTTGAATACAAATTTATATACTATATAATAAAGAGCATAAATGTTTTAATATTATATAGTTATATAACACATACCAATACAAATGCAACAAATTAATATACCGTTTCTCAAATAATTAAAAAAAAAATTTAAATCTTCAAATAATTAATTAAAATTAATAACTTATGACTGATATTCTGCGATTACATTTATATCACGTTGAAGGCCTTGAAATGCAAATTATCAGTCTATTTTTAATCCATTTTATTTACTAATAAGGCTGATAATGATTTTCTGCCTTTATTGTCCTCATGTAAACTAATAAAGTGACTAGAAAAGAAAACAATTAAATGCACTTATTAATAAAAAATTCAAATTTTATCTGATTTCAGTTGTGATATATCTGTTTAAAGATGGAATTAAGCAGCAACGAATGCTGGGATTTCTGTTGATGTCATGCTTATAGTTTTTGCGCATTTTTTTTTTTTAAAAAATTTCAAAGAATCAGCTGATGCAAGCGGATGATCCACTATAAAGACTCAACATGTTTTAATGAAAAGAAATTGAAAGCAAAAAAGGAAGTTGCTAAATTTATTTTAAATTTCATATTTAATAAGTAATAAAAAATGTTAATCTGGTGATGACTGTAATCTATGGACTTTAAGTTCCAAAGTCTTCCACTCTACCATGTCACTAAGTTGTTCATTGAAAAATAAATAATTAACATGTTTGTTGTTTGGGAGTTCGCATGAAAATTCACATGGAGTTCAACCACTAAAAGCAGCAGAATTGAGCTAACGACTTCTCTTTGAGTATCTTTCTCAAAACCTACTAATTTATATATGCATTTTGACTGAGATCCACACTTTAGGCTTATAGTTGATTTAATATTAATGGCAGTTCTATATACAATACATTTTCATTTTACAACATATTTATAACAAATTTTTATATAAAAATTATTGTTTTGTTTAATTAAAATTTGTTCTTATATATAATTTTCCAAAAATAGGCAAAACAATTTTGTGATTGACTTAAATTTTTATCTTATAAATCTAAATTTAGTTTATTTGAAATATATATTTATTTTAAAAATACCTTCTGAAAATATTTTAGAAACTTTTAGTATATATCATATAAAAATAGTTTTATTGAGCTACAATTTCAATTGAATATTATTAATATTATTCCTGAAAATCTAAAGAGGATTAAATCTTTTGTTGCTCAGATTATATGACATTCGAGCACCAGATGAGGTAGAATTCATACTTTAGCTTTTGATTCTATCACTACTACTGCCCTAAACTAATCAAATGCAATAAAAAAGGATTCTTTGTATATGATAAAACCTAAACGAAAAGATATAAAATAAATAAAAACAAAAATTGAAGGTTTCATATAATTTTTGTATAGCAAGATAGCAAAATTCTTGTTTTATAATTTGTTTCATTAAGTAAAAAGGCAAATGATTTTTACTTAAAATCAGATTAGTAGGAAAACATGAATCAATTTTTAAATGAATTATCATTGATTCTTTGTCCTTGGAAAGTTAAAAAAAAAAGAGGGAAAACATATGTGGTGGAGCAACTTAGTTGCAATTTAAGCTTCAGTTTAGATTAAAAGATTCAAATATTATTGTTAAAATAAATACTGCTAATGGTGAATCGGTTAAATATAAAATTATTTAACTATTTTCTGCATCAAGAAATTAATGACTATATAGGAAAAAATAGTAGATTGAAACAAATATTAAAGAAGAATTAAGAAAAAATACAAAGGATTTTATTTTTGTTTGTTTCAAATTGATACTGTACTTTATAGATGTGATAGTTTATTAAGTTTAAATAATATATGACAAATAAATGCAAATTTCTTTTCTGTTATTTTTCTTTTTCTTTTGAATTTCTGTGAACATTTATAAGCTTTGGAATGTTTTAAATTTAGCTCTACAATTATATAAAATATTATATTTTTGTAAATTTATTAATGAAGGGTGAACAAAATCAGATTCATAAGAAATCAGGGAATAAGTTATTAAGGAATTGCTTATTTATAACTGCTTATTTGATGTTAGTGAATTAAAAAAAAAGAGGAAAAACATTGGTTTGATAGAATAATTTAGTTGCAATTTAAGCTTGTTAAATAAAAATATTCCAATATTATTGTTTAAAAAGAGTGCTAAAAATAAATCTTATCAAGTATAGAATTGTTTAAAGTTTTGTCTATTTTCTGCCCAAGAAGTCAGTAGGTCTTTAAAAAAGGGAAAAAATCAGTCACTATGAAAAAAATCTTATAATTTCACATGATGTTATTAGTTCGTTGAAACAAGCATTAAAGAAAAATTAAAAAAAAAATATTTAGAATTTTATTTTTGTTTATTTAAAATTTGTACACTACTTTAAAAATATAATAGATTATCTAGCAAATAAATATTTTTTTCTCGTTACTTTACATTATTTTTCCTTTGAACTTTTGTGAAAATTTTTTAGTTTAGGAATGTTTTATATTTAATTTTAGTTATTTAAAATGAGTTTCATATTTCTGTAATAGTAAATAAAATTATTTTAGTATTGTTTTTGTTTTAATTGAAAACATTGAAGAAAAAAATACCTGTATTGTAACTTCTACTTAAAATATAAAAGACTGCCCAGGACATTGCTTATGAAAAACATCACTCATCCAAAATAGTCATTTTATTACCTTCCTTTCCCTCTAAAAGTTGCATTTATTACTTTTACTATATAAATTAATGTGCTGAAGTATTATTCTTCCAACTTAATGCATTTGTTTCTGATTATTTGACGGAATTTGTAGTAAATGACTGATTTGATAATAGATTTATTGGAAGAAAATGATTATAGTTCTTAAAAATAAGATCATAGTATTTTAACAATTTGAGAAATATTCACATAACACTGTATTTTAATTATTAGGAAGCTTGTTTAAAACACAAACTGCCTCTAAAATGTAGGCATATATGCATTGTAGCAGTCGATCTTAGGCCAAGATCGAGCTCCACTGTTCTACCACTTAACTCACTGGTTTTTTCGTCATATTTATATAAACTAGTATATTTCTGAGAAGCGTCTATAAAAGTTTATAAATATAAATCTCAAATAAAAATTTTCTTTAATTTTAAACATTGACTTTTATGAATGCGACTCGGATATATACATATATTAACGGAGCTTTTATATATATAAAAGCACAAACAAATCTTTTAAATAATTTTGTATTTTTATTCTTAATTATATGTCATTTGTTTTATAAATATTTTCTTCATATAAGTACACAAAATATTCAAGATGGAAGATAGCTGTCCAAGAATAATTAAAGGGGTGGGATTCATGATTTTAAAAAGAATTTTTTAACTAAAGTTAATGAAAGTAAAATTTAAAAACAGAGCTAATTGATTTTAATTAGAGATTAACATTTTTTATCAAATCTATTTCCAATCTGGAAATTGATTTGAAATTATTTTTGGACAGTTATCTAACGATTCCATCTCCACTAACAACAGCTAAAATATTTCTGTTAATTAAAGATAAGTTTTAATTAAAAAAACATTCTTTGAACACCTTAGAGTTTTGTATAAATAGGGCCAAAAATTTATTGTGTCAAAAAAGAGAGTTAGGTCAATAGTCTTTAACCGACTTTACGTCTGTGTAATTTTTGAGGGGTTTCAGCTGCCTTTCCCTCCGTCTTCAGCTCCAATCTTCGCCGTGCATGATGTAGCTTCTACCGTTCAAGTATGCCTGTGCCGTCAAAGAACCGCCGAGGCCAAGAGACAAAATTCATCTGTATTCCATAGAATGCTGAGGTAACCAGCCCAAAGTCATTATAATCGTATTACCTAAATTATAACTTGTAAACTCTCTTTAAATTAATGTTTTCTGTATATTTAATCTCTTTTAACTCGCTCATCGGCGAGTACTTTAAAACTAATAATTATTTCTTTGGTATCGATTCTCTATAACCCTAACTAATATTATTGTAAACTATTTAATCCAACTCACGCTTCATACTTTCTTTTATAATTTAGTGCGGTTCTAATTTATTTTAAATGATATTTTTATATTTTTCACTAAACTTTTATTTTTAAATGCAAATCAAACCCGGTTTTACGAACTTAGAAGGAGGGGGGGATTAATGAGTTCTTATTTACTTATTTCTAAATAGTTCGTAAGTCTGAGTTTTTCTTGTTAAATGAATATATGCTTTTTAAAAAATATTATACTGTAAAATTATACAAAATGTATAAATATTTTTCAATCTGGGATGGATATTGGTATACGTCGGTTTTATTAATTTCTTTCTGATCATCATCGCCAAAAGAACCGGTGAACAAATCTATTTTATTGTTTGTACTTTTAAGTGCATGAATTTTAGTTTTTTTTTATTATATTTCAAGAAAATAGTATTGATTCAAGAAGGGGGAGCAATGCACACTTCATTAATTATAGCGTTAACTTTTAATAAATGATTTTTATCTCACACGGGTCATTATTTTAACATGTCATTACGTATTTGTTAAACTATTTAAGGCTTTATATTTATTCTTTAAATCCAAGAATTTTATAATATTATAATAGCGTTGTTAGCATAGGCCACTCTTCATGTTATTAAGCTTTATCTAGAGACGTGCGTCGGAATGCCTGAGTCATCTCTCATCTTCGTTTCAGGTCGTAAACAGGGCGATGAATGTCCCTAGACCATATATATATATACTCGTGTAACGAGAGCAATGCATGGGATAATTTCGGCAAAGTTTGGCCCATTGTATCTCCGTCCGAGGACCTTTTGTCAACCGATTCCACAAAATGTTGGGTGGCAAGTCGGCTAGACTATTATGCTAACACCGCAGTTTCCCTATAGTTCGTTTTTCTTTTAGCCTGTTTGACAAAATAAAACGTAATGATATGTAATAATGAAACGTTTTCTCTTTGTAATATTTTTAGTTGGAGTTTAAATCCAACCTCTCTTGAAGCTGCCCTCCCCTTTATTGAATAAGCCATTCCCTGTATTAACAAAGTTTCGCTATATTCTTATTCTTAAATGTCGAAAATGTAAAATAAATAAATGTTTTTAAGTATATTTTGATCACAAAGTATACTCATTTTAGTGTTGTAAATAAAGTTCATAAATGAAAATATGTATCCAATGCCAAGGGCATTATATTCAAGTCCTATAATCAGCGAAACATTTATTATTATATTTTTACATGTATTTCTAAATGTATAAACGTCTACCAATCATCCAGATAAATTTATGTTTGTACATTGAATAAAATCCTATTTGAAATATATGTCAGTATTGTAACCGCCGCACTAAATTGATATCTATTGAAATAAAATAATTGTAAAAAGATCATCAAATATTTGTAACCAAAATTAAAGTTTTAAATGCGTGAAGTTGAATATATATAAAATCTTGAATTTTTGTCAAAATAGATATTTATATATTTTTAAACTTAATTCAGTTGTTCGAATCTCCTTAATATTTATATTTATGTAATATCTTGGGTTCACTCGATCTCTCATCATCATCATCAGCTGAGTCTCATGCAAAACGATGTAGCACCGGGCCCAGAAATAATTAATTTATGTGGTATCACCATACAGTGTTGTCCGTAGTGTTATAGATTTGGGGAATGGGCAAATAGGTTAGAATTCATGATTGCTCCTGACCTGTGTATCTCGGGCATGATTGGATTCGGGGTACTTTTGCTTAGATTCTAAATTTTGTTGAATGGACATACATTTTCGACTGGTACAAACCAGTGGGTTAAGTGGGAGAACAGTGGAGCTCGATCTTGGGCTAAGATCGACTGCTACACACTTTCCCACTTACAATGACAAACAAAAAAAATGAATTAAAAAAAAAAGCTTTTACTTTGAATCCATGACAAAAAAAAAAAGAATAAAAAAAAAAACCTTTACTTCGAATCCATTGGAGACTGAAGAACAACTAACTTTTTTTCAAAAACTGTACTGAATTATCTAATATGTTATCTACAAAAAAAACTGTTTATGCTAATGCCCTTTCTTTTTTCATTAAAGGTTTCTGAACTTATTTTCCCCGTCTTCAACTATCTCCTGCCCTACTCTTTCGATTGCTCCCCCATAATTTATTTTATCTGCCTGCTATAATGAACTGCCACCTACGTTATATATCTAAAATACATTTGATTCACTAATTAACATACGGTTATATCTCTAACTATTTATATATAAACATGGAAGGCAAAAAAAAAAACTTAAAATAAAAACTACCATATTACTTGGATTTTTCACTTTCTATTTTGTCTTGGCTGTTCTCCCACATCTAGAATAGATTCGAAGTTTATTATTATTACATAGTCATTATTATCTTTAACATGTTTGCTTATTACTATACAAAATTTGTTCATAATTAATATCGATTCTCTACTCCAACCAACTCAATCCAGGTTCTAATTCATCTTTAAATTCTGTGTTTTAAAATGACACCTGTCAGCAAATTTATATGAGGGCGCCAGCTGACAAGATCCCACAGAATGTACAAGTAAAAGCTGGGTCACTCAACTCTCATCTACAAAAAATACATATTTTGTAAGAATTGTCTTACTTTAAAAAAATGTGTTGATAATTACAATCTTTTACATATATATATACTACATTTTTATATACATATGACATTAAATAATTATATTACTGGTTGTATAAACTTGAGAGAGAGAAAGATTACAATGACAGAGCATACAAACTTGGGGGAAAAAATCTTACATATATATTCATTATTATTTAAAATAGAAGGGAAAAAACATTATATATACATATTAAACGCTGTACAGGGTATTGCAGGGTGTGGGAATTTCAAATAGCCCCAAGTTGGGCGCCAAATCCAAGAAAAAAAATTTACTGTACCAGTCGAAAATGTATGTCCATTCAACAAGATTTAGAATCTAAGCAAAAGTACCCCGAATCCAATCATGCCCGAGATACACAGGTCAGGAGCAATCATGAATTCTAACCTATTTGCCCATTTCCCAAATCTATAACACTACGGACAACACTCTAGGGTGATACCACATAAATTAATTATTTCTGGGCCCGGTGCTACATCATTTTGCATGAGACTCAGCTGATGATGATGATGAGAGATCGAGTGAACCCAAGATATTAAGTTTAAAATACATAAATATAAATATTAAGGAGATTCGAACAACTGAATTAAGTTTAAAAATATATAAATATTTATTTTGACAAAAATTCAAGATTTTATATATATTCAACTTCACGCATTTAAAACTTTAATTTTGGTTACAAATATTTGATGATCTTTTTACATTTATTTTATTTCAATAGATATCAATTTAGTGCGGCGGTTACAATACTGACGTATATTTCAAATAGGATTTTATTCAATGTACAAAAATAAATTTATCTGGGTGATTGGTAGACGTTTATACATTTAGAAATACATGTAAAAATATAATAATAAGAGTTTCGCTGATTATAGGACTTGAATATAATGCCCTTGGCATTGGATACATATTTTCATTTATGAACTTTATTTACAACACTAAAATGAGTATACTTTGTGATCAAAATATACTTAAAAACATTTATTTATTTTACATTTTCGACATTTAAGAATAAGAATATAGCGAAACTTTGTTAATACGGGGAATGGCTTATTCAATAAAGGGGAGGGCAGCTTCATGAGAGGTTGGATTTAAACTCCAATTAAAAATATTACAAAGAGAAAATGTTTCATTATTACATATCATTACGTTTTATTTTGTCAAACAGGCTAAAAGAAAAACGAACTATAGGGAAACTGCGGTGTTAGCATAATAGCCAAATATTTGCGGATCCAGTATTTGGAGGTGCTTTATCGTATTACGGAAGAAAAACAGTCTAGCCGACTTGCCACCCCACATTTTGTGGAATCGGTTGACAAAAGGTCCTCGGACGGAGATACAATGGGCCGAACTTTGCCGGAATTATCCCATGCATTGCTCTCGTTATGCGAGTATATATATATGGTCTAGGGACATTCATCGCCCTGTTTACGAGCTGAAACGAAGATGAGAGACGACTGGCATTCCTACGCATGTCTCTAGATAAAGCTTAATAACATGAAGAGTGGCCTATGCTAACAACGCTATTATAATATTATAAAATTCTTGGATTTAAAGAATAAATATAAAGCCTTAAATAGTTTAACAAATACGTAATGACATGTTAAAATAATGACCCGTGTGAGATAAAAATCATTTATTAAAAGTTAACGCTATAATTAATGAAGTGTGCATTGCTCCCCCTTCTTGAATCAATACTATTTTCTTGAAATATAATAAAAAAAAAACTAAAATTCATGCACTTAAAAGTACAAACAATAAAATAGATTTGTTCACCAGCTCTTTTGGCGATGATGATCAGAAAGAAATTAATAAAACCGACGTATACCAATATCCATCCCAGATTGAAAAATATTTATACATTTTGTATAATTTTACGGTATAATATTTAAAAAAAAAAACATATATTCATTTAACAAGAAAAACTCAGACTTACGAACTATTTAGAAATAAGTAAATAAGAACTCATTAATCCCCCCCCCCTTCTAAGTTCGTAAAACCGGGTTTGATTTGCATTTAAAAATAAAAGTTTAGTGAAAAATATAAAAATATCATTTAAAATAAATTAGAACCACACTAAATTATAAAAGAAAGTAAGAAGCGTGAGTTGGATGAAATAGTTTACAATAATATTAGTTAGGGTTATAGAGAATCGATACCAAAGAAATAATTATTAGTTTTAAAGTACTCGCCGATGAGCGAGTTAAAAGAGATTAAATATACAGAAAACATTAATTTAAAGAGAGTTTACAAGTTATAATTTAGGTAATACGATTATAATGACTTTGGGCTGGTTACCTCAACATTCTATGGAATACAGATGAATTTTGTCTCTTGGCCTCGGCGGTTCTTTGACAGCACAGGCATACTTGAACGGTAGAAGCTACATCATGCACGGCGAAGATTGGAGCTGAAGACGGAGGGAAAGGCAGCTGAAGCCTCTCAAAAATTACACAGACGTAAAGTCGGTTAAAGACTATTGACCTAACTCTCTTTTTTGACACAATAAATTTTTGGCCCTATTTATACAAAACTCTAAAGTGTTCAAAGAATGTTTTTTTAATTAAAACTTATCTTTAATTAACAGAAATATTTTAGCTATTGTTAGTGGAGATGGAATCGTTAGATAACTGTCCAAAAATAATTTCAAATCAATTTCCAGATTGGAAATAGATTTGATAAAAAATGTTAATCTCTAATTAAAATCAATTAGCTTTGTTTTTAAATTTTACTTTCATTAACTTTAGTTAAAAAAATTCTTTTTAAAATCATGAATCCCACCCCTTTAATTATTCTTGGACAGCCATCTTCCATCTTGAATATTTTGTGTACTTATATGAAGAAAATATTTATAAAACAAATGACATATAATTAAGAATAAAAATACAAAATTATTTAAAAGATTTGTTTGTGCTTTTATATATATAAAAGCTCCGTTAATATATGTATATATCCGAGTCGCATTCATAAAAGTCAATGTTTAAAATTAAAGAAAATTTTTATTTGAGATTTATATTTATAAACTTTTATAGACGCTTCTCAGAAATATACTAGTTTATATAAATATGACGAAAAAACCAGTTGGTTAAGTGGTAGAACAGTGGAGCTCGATCTTGGGCTAAGATCGACTGCTACAGTATATTCAACTATTACTAATTTTTTTTTCCGAGTCAACATAATATCTAATAATTAATGAATATACTCACAGAAAAGGTAGTTTTTTAATATTCAGCTTTATTACTGCTTAGTATGCTTTCAATATATTCAATATATCATATTCATGACGTATAATGGTGTGAATTCTATTTTAAAAAAAGTTCTTTATTTTTATGACATATTGAAGTGTACTTTTTTTTAAATGATGATATTGCATTTTGAAACTTGTTTTATATATAAATTATATATTATTTACAACTTTTTATTTCTATAGCAAAATTTAATTGTTAAATTAATCATTAATACTTTTATAATTATAAAAAGTTTAGTTGCTAATGGCTAAAAAAGAATTTTTTTTCTTTTCTTTTTGGAAATACTATTTAAAGTTCATTGAACAATATAAAATTAGTTAAGAGGAATTTAGAATAGCTTGCCAATCTTATTTAAAGTTAAATGATGAATAGTGGAATAATTTTGTAAGTTATTACTTGTAATTTTGTAATATCATAATATAAAAAAATTATGATTTTATAAAATTACAAGTAATAATTTATAAAATTATTCCATTATTTATCATCTAATTAAAGTTTAATTTACATCAAACTTGCTGTATTCAAACCACTTCAGATAAATGTATTAATGAGTATTCTTATTTCTTTACTCAATCAAAGATTATACCTAGTGTAAATAGAAACTTTAAAACTCAAGTTTATTTAGACATAAACACATCGCACTTTTTGTAATTTTTTTTTAGATATTCTTAAAATTTCCATACTACATTCTTGAAACATATAACTAAAGATATCTGAAAAAGCTAATGACCTTCAAGTTGCAATTCATGCTGAGCCAGCACTTTTTCAGTTCTTAAAATTATTAATAAGTTTCTCGGTAAAACTTCCACCTTCATTTTATCTTTAGTATTTGCACAGGGTACCCTGAAGCTCATAAACTATGTTTAAAAATATAACTTCTGATTAGCACTTGTTGATTTAAGAAATAAAACTTGATTGCTATATTTTATTTTTTGTTCCACTGTGAACTTTTCCGTAATTAATTTTTAGAGTAAACAATGTTTTCTAGCAGATACTAAAAATTATAAACAATAAAAGTTATACGAATCACAATATCTTCTTAACTTTGAACCACAATGCATTTTATCTGTACGAGTACAAACATTTTGAAATTAATTTTGGCCAGTAATTTTTTTTTTACTCTTTTTTTAAGCTTTTATTAAAATGTCAAAAATCTGCACATTCTTAAAGGATTATCCAAATTGTTGCTTCTCTGAATTTCTCTTAGTACCCAGTTAGTTCAAACTATATTAAATTTGAGAAATATTAGTTTGGGAGATATGTCAATATATTGTATTTATTTCAGCTTATTACAAATAATTTAAATATCTCTTCATTATGGGATCTTTTATCATTACAATATGCTTCAATTGTAATTCATGTATTCTGTCTACAGTAGAAGAGAAACATTTTAGATTTGAGCACTTATTTTTCTCTTTGTGTTTACAGAATATCTGAAAAAAATGTATATTAATTTTTAATATCATTCATGTTTATTTTCGTTTAATGTAAATTTCTAATTTTGTAATGAAGAAAAGATATGAGACTAAAATATTGCTAATATGCATATTTATTTTGCATCTTAAGAAAAAAAATAAATTAAAATCCTAATGTGTTTGTGTGCTTTATTTTTTTATCATGCATATAAACATTGCGATTAACTCCAATATCAATGAAGACACAAGGAGAATTAGTTTTGTATGTATTTGTATAAATAATTTTTTCTTAAAACAAGTAATTATAAAAAAAGAATTTGTTTAAGCAGTCAAGATTTGATTATAATAAATGAACTATTGTAATATTTCATTATTATTCAGTTTTATTTGAATATGGCTGTTGCTTCCTTATAGCTTAAAATTTAATGGTCAAATATTAAATGAATCAGTGATTGGAATTTCTTTCATTGTTATTTTGCTTTGTATTTATGTTTGAAAGCAAAGAAACAATATAATTAATAAGATGTAGATTATTATATTGATTAAAAAATAATTAAGAATAGTTCAACAATAAATATTTCTATTATTCAATATAAATTTTTTTAATTTAATAATCAAGATGTGATTATTTTTGGACTCTTCATCCACTGTTTTTCTAGAGATCAGAGAATGATGTAGTGAAAGTTATATAGCTCTCAATGTGTGGGTATCACGATTGAGGTAATTGTTTGTAAAATATATGCATAGTGAGAGAGGATAATTTGATTTTTTGTGCTAGTGAATGGTTGCAATAGGATGGAGTTGAAATGAGGGATGCATAGATAAAAGTAAAAAAACCCTTGAAAAAATATATATGGAAAAATGATAGAATGAGGGAATCCATAAATATTATAGATAAGAGCAATTTAATGGTTAATATTCCCATATAAAATACAATCTAACATTTCATAATTAAAAATATTTATTTATTATTTTCAAAATGGTGTGTGTATATATATGGATTCAGTATTTCCAAATGTATGTTTACATATATGCTGTATTGTATATAATATATATTCTATTAATAAAAATTTAAAGCAGTATTGACTGAAAAAAACTCGTATTGAAATTTGTTTGTAGTAGATTTTGCATTTTAATTCAAAATATGATTTTTATAGTCCTGGGATACTTTTATAATGACTATCATTAGCACTATGCATGTGGGAGAAAAAGGCTTTGTTTAATCAGTATTTGGTGCACCTTGGTGAAATTTAACACAAATTCAGATTCAATATCTTTTTCATGCCCATGATGTAATAGGAAGTTCTCATATAGCTTCTGCACTGTTTCTATGTCATTGTTTTTCACTTAGTTGGTAGTTGCAGTTTTTGAATTTATCTTGAGTCATTCACATTTTCCTAATCTTGGCTAAAGAAATCATTAGTCAGTGCATTTCTATTATCTAAATATTGTTTCAGAGCATAATTAGCTTTTCAAAAACAATTTTTGATTGTCTTCTGAGCTAGTTGTTATTAACATATTACAGTGTATTGCATTCTTCCAACATATTTTCTTTGTATCTTTGCACAAATCCAACATCTACTTTGTTGACTTCGATTACTGCTAAATCCAACAGTTAGAGAGGACTTGGGTAATGCTATTGTCTGCAAAGAGAAGTACTCTGATTTATTGCTCTCATATTTGCATGTAATGCATATAGAAATGATTAATAAATGCCACAGTCATTCATATAGTATTTAGCAAATAATTTTTTACATTTTTGGACATCGCAGTTTTAAAAATTTCCTTGTAATAACTGCCACTTCCATTACAAGTATCTCTTGCAAATTTTTTTTTTTTTTGTCATGACAAGATTCTATTTTGAAAGCCAAAGTTGAATCAGAAAGTACATTAGAAAAATCTGGTTTCATGTTCATTATAAATATCATGGAGTTTGTAACTTCTAATGAAAGGTAATCTTTCCTATTACATTTACTCATTTTTATAATCTATCACATCACTTTTTCTTGCTAACTTTTTATGTACTAGGTCATGCTGGTATATAAACTTTATTATTTAGTTATAGTATGCAGTGAAATTTTCTATTTCTAGTTATTTCACAATTACCATTATTTTTTCACAAAGAATAGTTTTATTAATTTGGAATATTCGATACATGGATTCTGGTATCTTGTGAAGAACGATCTATGTAATATTGACTTTCTGTTCGATTTCCTTTTTTAACAGATGTCCCCTCATTTTATTATCTGCTCACAAATTTTTATCTGTCTTTGCAAGAGTGAAATCATGATATTAAATAATATATATTTTTCTGTAGGATTATTTTATGTTCTATTATTGTCAATTGCTGCTGCAAAGTTCTCTTTTGCTATACGATATAATATGATTAAAAAAATTGAAATTGTAGTTCCCATGATTGTAAACAATATTGCAATGATTTAGCAGAGCAAGCTTGATATGTCTTGCAATGAAGTATGACTCTCATGACATTTGACATCTATTTTAGTTCAAAATAAAATAAGGACGACCAAAAAATACTGTATACCATTTAAAATTTTTGTAAAAAAAACTATGCAAAAAAATATTGTTACATCTATCATTGTCAATGATAGCGTAAGAAAGCATGGTATAGATATGGAAAAATATTTTTGTAGTCAATACATTGAGAGTTCATTATATTATTACATGAATGGTAACATTATATATGTTTATGAGTCTAGATTGCTCTCATTCTTGTAACAAAACACACACATACAAAATTTATAATTAACCCATGAATATTAATTAATAATAATAAAAATTGCATTAAAAAATAGTTCGTTATTTGTGTAACTTGGTATAATGATAGAGTGGCAGTCTATGCTTGAAGATCCATGGATCATGCACAGCCCTGTCACTTCTAGAACTTAAACTTTTCTCCTTATTTATCTATAAATAAATGGATAATCTGGCTACTTTCACTTTCCTGTTTTTTTTGGCTTAATGATTTAGCAGGATTAAAAACATTGTGGTAATAATTCAACAATATAACTCTATTGTTTTTAAAACACTTGCATATAAATAAAAACTTAATTATTAAATGTATTTCTCTGTGATTTAACATAATAAAGCAGCTGATTTAGAACTAGATTTCAAGATTTTTATCTAATTAACATAAATAATTTTTTTTTTACAGTTAATTGAATGAAACAAGATGTGCTCGGGACTCTCTACTTGAGTGCTCATGATACTCAAAGTTCTAAGCAACTGACCATACATTATTTTATTAATCTTTTCATTAGATATTATTTCACTATATAGAGCTCTTCACACCAATTTATTTTACACATATGGTCTTCAAATAGGTTATTTATTAGCAAAATTTTTAGCATATATTAAAAATAAAAATATCATTAGATAAAAAAAAATTTTTTTGGAAAAAAACCCAATAAAGCATTGATAATGTTAGTGATATAAAGTATTAAATGTCTCCTGTCACAATTTTGCAATGCTTAGAAAAAGCGTAACATATTTATGAAAAATAAATATACATAAAACTAGGTGTATATAAATATATATTTGCAAAACATAGGATTGAGGTAAAGGTGAAAGATGCTCTAATATAAATACACAAACTTACAAATAAATATGTAATATAATTTGAAATAAAAAAAAACAAAACATTTTGACATAAAAAATAAACTTAGTTCACTACCATTTACTGATGTACAAAAAGCACCAGTACTGTTTTTTAATATGTCTTAGTTTTCTAATTCCCATCTTTCAAGGATAGCTGCCATCTAGAAATAAAAGTTAAAAATAAAATATAGTATCTGGATTATAATCACTCAATAACAGAAAAACAGGATTTAGAATGAACTGAAGCAAAAATAACTTAGACAAATGTGATATGCTTTATGCTGTGCAGTATTTTATAATATTGTAGATATATTATTTACAATATGTTCTGTAAATTAAGTACATATTTTATATCAGCATATATATATAAAACATTTTTATTAATAAAAACAAATATTTACCAATTTTATTTCTCCATTATTTTCTTCTAAAATGTATATCAATTTATTTAATTAATTATATAGAAGGTAAACAAATCTCCACACCAGTGCTATAAACCAGATGATAAAACTGTCTAGAAGTGATAGCAAGAATATATAAGCCATTCATTTTAAATCCATTTCTTAATTTAATATTTTTTTTAGCACTTATAAAATATTAATATTTACTTCCTTAAAATTTATTTCCCTAAAGACTTCATCTTGTGACTGGGGCGAGAGTATCCTTACAGTTTTATCATTTTGTTTAAAATGGCGCTGGTGTGGAATTTAAACACTGCAGTTGGAAAATTTATAGAGTATTCATTTATTTAACAGCTTGCCCCCCCTCCCCCATTTTACCTCAAGTTATGTTTTATAAGGTTTGACATTTGAAGTGCATCTTTGATTATAATATAAAATGTAACAAAATTATAAGCGTGTTAAGGCACTGGCAGGAGAAGCTATATACAGTACTCTTATAAATCAATAATATGTAGTAAATATTTTTTTCTAAAAATTAGTTATTTTTTAAGTAAAAATGGAAATCATAAACTAAGAAACACAAAATAGAAACATGACAGTGATGTTTGTTAGGAAATAATTTACATGTATTTATTGAACTGTTTTTTATATATATTTTAAATGGGTGTATATTAATTTATTACTCTAAAATCTTTGTGTATTTAAAAATTAAATACACAATATTGAGCAAATCATAACATGCTAAAATATAATTTATGGACCCATTTGAAATTTGCCTGGATCTTAAAAATTGTCAAATTTTCAGTAGCAATTTATTTGTTATTAGTGGAATTTTTGACTATAATTATAGACACTTTTTATGGAAGCACTTTTATTTAAAAATTTAATTGGGCAATTTTTTTCTTTTATATAGTTCAATAAAGATTTGACTGTTTTATTAAAAATGTAATGTTTTTTTCTAATATATAAATATTAGTATTTATATAAGTTATTTTTCTTTGTTGAAACACTGAATGATATTCAAGGCAAGTGAATAATATGGTATGATAATAATTAACTTAGACTACTAGAATAGATCTTCCTAGACATCTAAGTATATGTGACCGTCAGAACTTAATTTTAAGAAATTAATTATGTGTATATTGTTTATTTAATTTTTGATGTAATTATTTTTAAAATTTGCCTAGTTCTGATCGAGTAATTTATAAAATAAACCATGGCTGTGTAAGCTTTGGTATGGAATGATTAATGTTTAAACCAAGTGGACTTTTTAAAAATGTATAGTTAAATATAGTCACAGATTATTTAAAGTAACCTTAATGTAAAAGAAACATTCCCCTTTCCCCCCAAATAACATATATATGATACAAAGTTTTGAACAAATACAGCAAAAACAATGTGTTCATATGTTGTACAAAAGAAAATACTTGCTGTATTGTAAATGTGACAAAATTTTTTGTTTTATCATTAAAAAATGTTCATTCAAATTTTATTATATAATTAGCTGATATTCTGGATACCTGGAGTATGGCAGCTAATAAAGTTAAATAGTTTAAAATTCCTGAAAATTGTATATAGATTTATTATTTCTTGAATTAAAAGATAACAGACAAACAAATATTTTATTAATGAAAAATCTTATTCACACACACAACTTTAGAAGTTGATTTTGAATACTTGGTAGAATATTGTATATGCAGCAAATTATCAGTACTACAGTATTTAATGCATTTATCTCTGTTTGAAGTTTATATTCAAATTACATATTGTACATTGTGTCTTTCAAATGTTGTTGGGCAATTATAGATTAGCCTGAATTATATCTAGAAGAGAAAGACCAACGTTTTTCTCTTTTTTTCTTCTCAATAGCAACATATTAATTTGTTTAAATTGAAAGTTATATAAAATGTTATAATCAAAATTTTCTATGCATGCCTTTGATAAAGTGAGGAAATTCAATTGCCTAAAATCTCTGAGAATTGTGCTATACATGAAAATCAATCTATTAGTTTCTGATTTATAAGATAATAGACAGATAACTTTGTATATGTTCATTATATAAAAAAATTATATAGAGATTGCAATTAAAATGAATGTCATGAAAAGTGAAATTTTTAATAAAGAAAACTAATTTCTAGCAGACATTTATTTTATATATATATAAAGGAAAATATATCGAAGTTATAATTAAAAATTAACACATTGAAAAATGTGACTCTTAATAAAAAAAACTAATCTTTCAAATGTTATTAGCATAGCTGCTTATTTTCCACATGAACAACCAAGTCCAATTATTCTTAAACTTCTATTGTGTTTTGCTGTCTACTGCCAATTGAATTTAATTATTATTATTTTTCATATTTTATTTATTTATTTATTGAATAAATGAATCCAACTCAATTTTGAATTTTTTTTTTATTGGAATGAATAAATATGGACATTTTCAAAACATGCTGTGTTTTTTTTTGTTTCTTGTGAGACATGGTAGTATTTTATTTAGTATCTGTAGAATTACATAGAAATTCCAATTATAAGTTAATATTCTGGAAAACAAAGAACATTTTTAATCTTTTAAACGTCGTCGTAAATAGTAATTTAAAGTGAGAATTCTACTCACGCTCTCCTCAACAGTACTTCAGATTTGCTCATATAAAAGAATTTGAGTCATAGGAATAAGAGGATCCTTTTTATTCTTGCATAAATACTATATCTTGGATTGAAGAGGAAAGTATTCATTTATTTAACACTTTCAAAAGGTGCGTGCTCAATTAGCTTGAAAGGCTGATATTTGAATGTAATCTTTTAAACATGTAAATAAGCTACAAACATCTTTTAAAGATGTAAATGAAGCTACAAACATCGATTGGCTTAGGCCTAATTTTCTATACATTTTATAAAACCCAATTATTCTTGACTTTATTATCTACTCGTAGACAATTCAAAATTTAATTTTTGTTTCCTATTTTATTTTAGTGAAATAAATATGTTTCATTTGCATGGTATGATAGTTTTTTTTTGTTTGATATGGGACTTTAATAATTTGATTTTAGGATTTTCCCCATTGATAATGTTAGAAAGTTATAAATCTAGTGTTTTCATGAAAATTGTGTTATAAATAAATGAAAAACTCATGGAAATTAATATTTTAAATATTCCCAAGTTATATATGTATATGAAGGACACAGATTCTACTTTATATGTATAGTGATTTGGATAATTATTTGCAAAGGAGAAATTTTATATATAGAGAGAGATTTGAATTATTGTGACAGAACTTAAATAAAGCTGTATTAATTGAGTAGAGTCAGTGATTGAAGACAAGTATGGGTTTAGTATTAGTAGTAGAAATATCAGCAATCTTGGGAATCTGGTTGTATCATTAATAGAAATGAAGATTTGTAGGCAGACTAATTTAAAAAGTTTAAAAAAACAAAGAAGATGGGATTACAATTAAAAAATATGAAAAAATCAAAAAGGATAATAACTGGAAATGCAACTCATTTTTATATAGAAATCATTGTCTTGAGTCATTTATCAACAAGAAAGGTTTTTGAAGCCAAGTGACCTATTGTAGCTTGAAACTAAGCATTTGAAAAGAAAAGCCAAAGAAAAAACTATAAATGTTTATATATCTATTCAAAACCAGAGTCAGAATATTCTTTGGATAGAAAGTTTGACACTGAAGAATAGGTCAGGAACAGTATTAAGCTCTTGAATTGTGATTGTGATGATGTTGAGAATCTATGATCTATAGGATGTATCAAAGAATAAGTATTTATTGAGATTTTTTCTGCTACTTATTAGGCCTTTTTAGTTATTAGTGGGATTCATTAAATTTTTCATTTATATGGCAATAGATTTACTTTATTCACATTAATTTTCAGCATCTGGTTACTGATATGACTATCATATATATATATAAAGTAATTTAATTTTAAAAAACTTTTGAATTAGTGTGCTAAAAATATGAAAGAAAAAAAAATCAAAACAAAAGAAAAAAAATTAAATAATCATGAATTTTTTTTCTTAAGAATGTAATTAAATTCATTACTTATTAAATTATAATGTGGAACATTAGTTTCTCATTTTTAAATATAATCTATATTTTAATTGAATAGTGAATATTTTTCACTTTCAGCTAAAGTGACTAGGACACTTAAATGTTTTAAAGTTAATTTACTCAAGAGTAAAAATTTTTGATTAATTTTTCTACCAATCTGTCAATCAGCACTATTAAATAAATTGGTTAGTATTAACAAGAATCAGGATGACTAATCACTCTCTTAATTAATTAAATTAGATAAAAAAAAAGATTTTCAGTATTTTAGTGAAAAATTTAGAATTAAGGAAAAGATTTTACTGAATATTTATTTGAAACAAAGCTTTGTATAGACTGAAAAAAAAAAAATATTGGAAGTGTTTGAAAGAAAAATAAAAGTTAAATAGGAGAATTAAGTTTGGTGGCTTTGTTCAATCTTTTTTTTGTATTGACTTTCTTATTTCTTGCAATTTTTTTTTTGTGCAATATCAATCTTTCAAGTTGTTTTATTTATGATCTTGATTATCTTATAGTGAATCATGCCAATGCCATTCCTTTGTATTACAATGATATTTATTTTGAATCTTACTCCTTAGAAAACTAGTTCAGCTTGGGAGATACTGCCAATAACAATGATACTGGTAATAGTTATCAGAGCTTGCTATAATCCCAGTGCAAGTATCCCATTTCCCAAAATGGAAATACCATTGAAAGATGGATTTATGTTTTAATTAAAAAACAGCAGATAAAAAGGAATTTCATTGAGGAAACTAAGAAAAAATAGAATTAGACATATTCTTAAAGACAAACCAAAAGAGAAATTGGTAGACAATATTAAAGAAGAAAATAATTAAGAATTATGCAAGAGAGAAATGCATGTGGAGATTAGTAGTCTGGAGTAATACGAGGTATTTATATATTTGGACATTATGATTGATGAGCAATTGCTATTTTCTGTCTTTTAATTACATATATATAATTATTTCTGCTAATATACATATATTTTCTTAAATCACATTTAAATATATGCTACATTTACACAATTTAGGCAGCAAGTCTTTTAAACTTGTATGTGAGATATCAAAAATTCTTTTTACTTTTGTTTGACCTTGTAAATGACGGAATAATATAATTTTTTCTTGTAAATTTTGAATCCTTTCTTTGATATATTTCATTAGTATTTAAGAAGTTAAAAAATTTACAAAAGGGTAATTATATAATATTTTGTAAAGTTTATTATAAATACAGATTTTAGCATTTTTGCCTTTTTTTTTATTATAAAGTCAGACCAAATTAGAAAAGTAGATTTTTATTTGTTAACAGTTAAGAAATGAAATAATTTCATCAGTATTTAAGTGACATCTTTGAACCAAAAAGGGAATTAAAATATTTATTTAAAAAAATAGTATAGGATTAGAAATCCTCAAAATATATATACAGTATATATTGTATTGCACATACATTTCATAAAATGAAATGCAATGAATTAATAAACTACAATATATATATATTACACAGCGCAGTTCTAAATTTATTTAAATCTAATTGTAAAAAAAAAACAACCTATATCTAAATTTACACATTTGTTTTGAACATTTGTATAATTAGATTTGATATTTTTATTATATATATGATTTGGAACATGTTATTGAATGGCTTTATTATTAGAGTTAAATTAACTTTACCAATTTTTATATTTGTATTGTAATGTAAATATATGTTAATATTAAGTTCAAATTTTTTTATTTTTCACTAGTTCATAATACTATAAAATAAATAATTGCTTGGCAAAATATATTGCTTATTAGTTTAGTAAAAAATGGAACATCAGAAGCGATAGAATCAGGTTATGATACATGGATTTTGAGCTCCAGGTCTGCACTCTATCACTATACTAAACTATGCAAAAAGATCGCTAATAAAATTTTTAGGGTTGCTTGTCAAAAGTCACTTGGTAAATTATCAACAGTAGTATTATTAGAAGAAACTTATTTCATAATATTATTTTGTTATTATTGCTCATGACAAAACTGAAAAGAGCATGTCAATAAGTGTCATAGTTGAAGTATAACTATTAAATTGAATTCATAGAAAAAAATTCAGTAGTTTGTTGTATGTATCAATATCACAACATCACATAGCAAAATATAGATGTCATTGAGGAAGTGTTATGTTAATTCAGAAAAGAAAACAAAAATACATCACATAAGAATTTCTAGTTGATATTTAAAAAGGAGCTATACCAAAAAATTTAAAATGTAATAGTCGAGTTTGATTTTATATGCTTATATTGTTGGAAAGACTTTGCATCTTGTAACTTATAATTTAGTTAGATGTATGAGGTTACTAAGATCCAGGTAAGTTATAACTTTTTATGTACAGAGTTTTTCTAAAGATAACTATTTTAATTTTATACATCATAGAAAAGCAAACCATTTGTATATTTAGTATACAGTATATAATGAGATTTGGTACAACAAATTAATTTGTTCACAATGCTTATTCAGTATACCATCCATTGTAAGCCAATTGAAATACAAGTATTTAAGGATAATCCATTCCAGGCCTATGGCTTATATCAAAATTATCATACAAAACAACTATAAATGCAAAAATACAGAGGAAATTAATTGCTCCATATAACTCTAAAGTTAGTTTTTAATGAAAACTAAAATTCAACTTTTAAAAGCATTAAATAAAAATTTATATATCCTAATAAAAATTCATAGATTATTGATTTCAGAATTACATTCTTGTGAGATAATATTCAGCAGCAGTTCTATCACATTAAATGCAATTCAGTTCTTTTTTTGAATTAATTAAACCATATTTTGCTGCAATAAAATTTTTCATAGGAACATCAAATGTAGAAAGAATCTTAGCAAAAAATTCTTCAAACAATTGGTTGTTCTTTTCACAATTAATCAACTCATTGATTCTATCACCTGCCACTTGCTTTTCATTAATCCACACATTAGCAAAAGTTTCCATTTTGCCATAGTGTTTCAATGTCAAAGTGTATAATTGAAAAATCTCTTATACTATTTATGCATTTTTTAATTCATCTTTATTTTTTGAAATTACACCATTTATTGATTTAACCATATTGTATTCAAAATTTAAATCACTCATCATTTTACAGTGTTCTCTTTTAGAAATTACCTTTTTTTACCTTTTCACTTCAGTGCTGATCAATTCTTTGATTATTTACTGGTACATTGTTAAAATTGATATTTGTACAAATATGAAAAAGATTTTTAAAAAACCAGTAAAAATGAACAAATTGTACAAGAAAACTAAATGCAAATAAGTTTATGCTTAAACATGAAAAGTTTTAATACATGTGGTTACTAGTTTAGCCATTAGTGCTGATATCATTTGTTACTTCAGCCATGGTATTCATCAATTTAGTGATTCCATGTTTTAACAGATTTTTGTCAATTTTTAAAATCATAAGTTTACTTCAAAATTATTATTCTTTAACTTTAGTTTCAAAATTTGCTTTTATCACTCGTTGCTAAAATTATTGTAGAATATGCATCTGATTATATTTAAAATATATATAATAATTTGACCACTAGAGATAGAAAAGGCCCAGTGAACTAAATGGCTATTAAGCTTTATATGACAAAGATATCTAACATTGGATTATTTTGTATATATTTGTATTTGTTGTACAGATCTTAATTCAGTAAGAAAAATTTTTGTTGTACTGTTTGCTTTATAAGCCCTCACATGGAACCTCACTATATTATATTCATTTTTATCAGAACAGATTTTGTTAGAGATCTAAGACCAATAAATAGTGATGATTAATTTGACTATGTGCCATGTCTTATTGCTGTAATCTTTTGTCCAGTTTTTTATTTGAAACATAACTGCTTTAGTGAGATTGTATTTACAACACAAGGCAGTGACTTTATATGACAGCTCAGAATGGTTAACTCTTCCATTAATTCATCTGAAGATTTTTTTATGAAGATGGCGCTGCTGAACCTTCACATTTAAAAAGTGAAATTCTTTCAACAGAGATTGTTAATTCATTTTTTTCAATAGCATTATGATAATCAGCAAATCTATTAAAGAGTTAGTGCAGATTTATTTTCAAGTTTCAGATCTCTTGTTAAAATATTTTTAATGACTATAAATTATAGAAACTTTGATGTGCTGCAACCATAATCCTTGTTGACTTACGGTAAAGATTTTAAATGAAATTATTTTAGTCAGTCCCCAATTCAAAACAACCCTTTTTGCAAAATTTTGTATAATTTGAATAATGGATAAGTCAAAAAAATTATAAACTGTTATTGTTGTGACATCATCATCAACAACCATTATCAATCCACTGCAGGATGGTCTCTCCAAGTTCAATCCATCTCCGATCTTTAGCTTCTCTTCTCCACAGCACCCCTGTACACTTTCTTAGTTCATCTATCCATCTCACATGTGATCTCTTTCTGGATCTTTTACAATCTCTTGGAATCCAGTTTAAGATTTCAATTGTTTATCTATTACCATCTCTTCTAGCAATATGTCCAGCCCAACTTCATTTCAGTCTTAATTTTTTCAATGAGGTCAGTAACCCTCTTTGTTCACTTACCCATACATTGCATTTTCGATCTCTTCTTGTTACTCCCAACATGCATCTCTCCATACTTCTTTAAGTGGTCTAAAGTGCTCTTCTATTAAGTGTCCAAGTCTCAGATCCATAAGTAAGAACTGGCAAAACACATTTATTAAAAACCTTCCTTTTCAAACACATAGGCATATTTCCTTTTAGTATCAAGTTATTTCTATCAAATGTACTCCAACCAAGTTTAATTCCATGATTAATTTCATCTGTTATGTTTCCATCTGTATTAATAATCTGACCAAGGTATTTGGAGCTGTTAACTTCTTCTAACACATCATAATCAATCTTTATTTTCATATGTTGAGAAAATTAATTGAACATTACTTTAGTCTTTTTAACATTTATCTTTAGTTCTACTTTCCTATTTTCATCTGATAATTTCTGCAGTTCTAAAGCATTATTTGCAAAAACAACTACATCATCTGCAAAATATAAATGACTTAAATAATCTCCATTTACTTTCACTCCTTTAGCTTCCCATTTTAATCCACAAAATATATCTTGTAGGACTGCTGTAAAAATTTTTGGAAATGTGGAGTTACCCTGTCTTACACCCTTCTCAATGTTGACTTTCCTAGTATCATTATGTAATCTAATTGTTGTTGTTGCATTTTTATAAATATTCTTTAAAATACGACAATATCCTGGATCTATACTTTGATGATACAATGCTTTAATCACTGAAGAAATGTTTATTGAATCAGATACCTTTTCATAATCTACAAATCCAAAGCATAATGGCAATTCATATTCATTTGTCCTTTCTGTAACTTCTCTTAATACCTGGATATAATCTATTGTACTAAAACCACTTAAATCCAGCTTGTTCTCTTGGTTGGTAGAAATCCAATGTTCTCTGTAGATGAGTTGCAATTATCTTGGTAAAAATTTTGTATAAAACTGATAAAAGGCTGATAGGTCTGTAATTTCTATTATCTTCTTAATCACCTTTTTTAAATATTAATATTAATACTGCATTCTTCCAATCATCTGGTACATCTTTATCATTTAGACATTTGGTATATAACTTTGCTAAAAAAATTTCTATTTCTTCACCTACTTTTTTAATATATCAATTACAATTCCATCATTACCTGAAGCTTTTCCTTTCTTCATAAATTTAATTGCATGTCTCACTTCTTCGTTTAAAGTTCTGGCAATTTGGAGATATAATAGATAGATGGTACTTGTTTTTATTGCTATATAATTCTTGATAGAAGTCTTCTACACAATTCATGATGTCATCTCTCTTTTTAGTAATAATGCCATCTTTTTTTCTTATTGCAGATACAAATTTCCTACCAATACCAAAATGTTGTTTTACCCTCTTGAGACTTTTCTCTTCTAAAGTTTACCTTGCTAGTTCAGTGTTATACTTTCTTATATCATTTTAAACTCTTTTCCACACCATTTTACAAAATTCGAGGTATTCAATCCTTTTTAATGCATGATTTTTGTATGTTTTCATATTCCTTCTTTTCTTCATAATTGCTGCTTCTTTCTACCAGCTATCTTTGTTGCAGTTTTTAAAAGTGTATCAGTTATTTTCTTATTAATTTCATTCAAATCTGAATCATGTTCAAAATCTACTAATACTTGAAACTGATTTGTAAATTCTAATTTAAATTCATTAGAGTGTTTCTGAAGATTAGGAATACCAACTGTAAATATTGTTTTTATTAATAATTTTTGTCTCTCTAGTTTTGCATTAACACGTATCTTATATCTTACTAATCAATGATCACTTCCTGTGTTAAATTTATTAAGAACATTACAATCTTGAAATATTATTTGAAACATTTTTTAAAAGTATTTAAAGTAATAAATAGTTTGTAGCTACCAGTTTTGTTATTAATAAACTTTAATTTGATATGATTGAATTAAAGAAAAACAATTTTTTTTGTACCATTATGTTGAATTATTATTTAACTTTGAACAAAATGATAAAGAAGCAAAATCAATATGTTTAAATTGGAAAACAGTGAAATAAGTGCATAAGTTGTCAATAAGTATATAAGTTTATTATATTTAACATCTTTTTGATAAAAGAAATTGTTATATATTAAATTAAAACTTTGTTATAATGCAATTAATAAAATCCCTATTTGCTCTTAAAAATCATGATGAATTAGGGTTCATGTTAGATCTCACCATTTTTAAAGATATCTTTAAAAAGTTAGTCTGCAAACAGTATATTTATGTTCTGACATTTCTCAAATTTATATTCAAGAATAGAGAAATTGCTTGAATCTTAAATTGTGCAACTTGACACTATTGACATCAATGACTGTCTATACAAAAGAAAATAAATGACGTTTAATGAATACAATTTAGAATAAATAAGTCTGGAATGGAAGATTTAAATATAACAAGTTTTTAAAAATGTTATACAATTCATGCATTTTTATTATAATAGAGCTGAACTAGAATTTTTAGTCAAGGTTCTAACTTAACAAATATTTTCTCTTTGTGACAAAATTCTTGAAAAATTACAGATGGGAAATTTATTGAGAAAGTTTTTTTTTTTCTCAAATAAATGTAAAAAGAAGCTAAATCTATCCAATTTTCAGTTAATAATTTTTTAAAAAACCCAAGGTTTTTATATTTGAGATATTGATGTTTAGCTTTTACAATACTTATATGCAATGAACAATAAACTCTAACTTATCTTAGAAAATGTTATATTGTATGCTTGCTCAGTTTATTTTTATTTTTGTCTTGCTATAGAATTAAATAGGATGTCTGAAAGGTGATTCTTAATAAATTTAGTAAGGTCTGAATTATGTGATTGATTTTGAAGTAAGAGACAAAGCATGTATAGTAAATATTATATAAAAAGATTAATAAAGTATTACCTACTTAAGATAATTAATATAAATTTTTAAATATTAAAATGCTGCACTGAATGTTTTTAAATAAAGTAATTTAATTGCTTATTATATTTTGTAAAATAATTACTCAACTGCATTTCACTGGTAGTCTCATCTATTCAGATATCAACCAGTACATTTTTAATCTGTTGTAATAGCTTACAATAATACAGGTAACTATTTTATATATGAAATAACAAATTGAAACAAAATTTTAATGCTGTATGATATGGGCATTAATTTTAAATTCATAATTGTAGTGTTTGTAAAAATGGCAGACATTTTTGTGCACTCCAGAAAAACTAGAATTTATTTTTAGATCGCGCTCTGATAGCTGAGGAATTTAATTAGTGCATTGACGTAATGGCGATCGACAATTCCTAGAAGTATTTGCTAATTACAAATGCTTCTAGATAAGAGACGTTACCTTATTGGTCAGTGCATTGATTGAGATCGTTGCAGTTGTCAGAGAGCGAATAGAAGACGGTGAACATCTAGCAGGAATTAGAGGACAACTCCAGTAGAGAGCAGGCACGCAGTAGTGAGTAGCGAGCAGTATTGGAGAGACGTCTGTTTAACATCAGCAAAGATATCTTGCGTCAGTGCTGGCGGTAAATGACTAGCACACCCAGTGAAAATGTAGTTCACGGGTGTAGCTGAAAGACACCGCAACAGAGAAGAGCATTAGTTGCAAGAAGAGCATTAGTTGCAAGAAGAGCATTAGTTGCAAGAAGAGCATTAGTTGCAAGAAGAGCATTAGTTGCAAGAAGAGCATTAGTTGCAAGAAGAACATTAGTTGCAGAGAAGGGCATTAGTTGTGGAGAGAAGCATTCGTTGGAGAGCTTCGTTAAGAAAGAACAGCGTGGGAATTGTATAACGTTATTTGCTGACCGCACAGTATGACTTGCAGTTATAATCATGGCACAGTCATAAGTGCGGATACTACAATAATAAAATGGCTAGCCTTGAAATTTTTTCTATCTTACCGTTTAAGTTATTATCTTTGCTCATGAATGTATATTTCAAATATTTGCATCTGTATTTTTATACTAGCATTAGTGATAGTATCCATATAATTATTTATTGGAAATCATTTTTAATTTCAAAATACTATTGCCTAGTAATGAGAAAATACTTGTAAATAATGTGCTATTTTTAAAATCAGATTCTGAACATAAATTATGATTGCATTTGTTGTTCAGATCTATTTCCTTGTTAATTTTTTTTATTTAAATCAAACTTTTTATAAAATATATTTGGTTAAAAAGGAATCGTAAAACCTTTAAACATCTTAATATATATATTATATTTAATGTTTTCATAGTTATATGATGAAAATAAAATAGTTATTGGGTTGAACTGGGTGTTAATTTTGATTAATTCCCACTGTTTCCAAGAAGTAGCACCTTCCATTGTCAAGGTTAACTTTTCAAAGAAAAACTATCAGATTTTAAATAGTAACAAGATTTCATTAGATCATCTAATGAATTACCATAATTATAATTTATATCTGATTATGCCTCTTATAATAAAAATTAATTATTTTTATGGAATTATCATAGTAAGTTCATTAAAAATTATATGTATAAAAATATTATTACCAGCCATTCATGAATAACTATGGCTGTTTTAATTTAAAAATAAAAATGGAGTGGGTAAAAACAAAGTTAAAGAGTTAGCTTTATTATAACTTTAATTAAATAGAAAGGATTTCACTTTTTCACTGCTGCTGCAGCATTGTTGAGCTTATATAAATTATTTCAGAGCATATGTGAAAAGGTGAAATCCCTTCTATTTAATTACGTACATCCTATGCACTTGATAATAAAATTTGAGCTTTATTATAACTGTACATAACTGATTCATGAAACACAAATATGTCATATATATTATGCAAAGACTGTAAAGTCTTTATTTTAGATAATTTGCATTACTGACTTTTAACCTGTGTAGTAAATTTATTTTTTTGAGAAACTTCACCCTTTATCTAATTATATTAAATTCAGTCCTGATCCATAGCCTACCATAAAAGCAATTAATATTGTGTTGTTTTAGAATGTCTTTGAAAATGGGGTTTTCTTTTTCCATGGAAACCATATTCAAATTCATAATATATCTATTGTGAACTCTGTTAGATGTATCTATACATTAGTAACTTCATTATTATCCCATCTCCTAAACATTACTATACTGATTAATATTAGAAAATTTGCACCAGAAAATGTACACATAATTTATTGTGATAATGCTAAACTTATTGCACACACAACTACATTATTACATAATGATTATTATTTGGCCTTTTCAGGTATCTTTATTCATGTGATGATAGTGTAGGATTGTTTCTAATAATGGCAAATATATTAATTTTTAATTAAAGTTTGAAATGTAAATCTCAGTTAAAGGTAATACTATAATATCCAGCTTAAAAATAATTTGTAATATTTATAAAGGTATTTATCTGGGAAAAATGATATGCATAAGTTTGATATTTTCACAATAAATTATAATAATTTGAAACAGGCAAAACTCACTATTCGTATTACCACCCAGTGCAAGCCAGAGTTTTGCCTGCTTTAATAACAGTTAAGAGCAAGCATAAGAAATGGTGATCATGTGATGTTTATTAGCTTATAATAATTTGATATTGATAAATATTGAGTAAGGATAATAATGATACATGAGAGGTTGTGTCCTATGCTAATTGATGAATGCTAATTCAGCATAAAATGCATTTTGATGATAATTTGCCTTTTTTCAGATATCTTTTCTCATGTGATTAGTTAGAGTATGATAAATGAAAGTTATAATCAGAAAATATAGAAAGTTATATGTAACGAGTGTTTAGATCAAGAATTCCCAATGAGGTCGATTTGAACTTTCTAGGAGTTGATAGTTTCAATAAAAAAATTGAGGGGTGACGACAGCAAAAGTAGACCCTTAATACTGCTATTTGTTTGATTCTTCAAAATATCTATGATTTCAATAGGTGATAAAACACATTTCATACTAAACTTGCGAATGAAAAGATAAAATGTGTCATTAAAAGAGTCATACCTAAGACTGCATAAAAATACATGTAGCACAAACATGTCTGTGCATTATCTTATTGAATGTATCAAAGCAAGTGGGGACATGAAAAACTGTTGCATGTCCACACTTGCACATGATGAGATGAGACAATATTCGATATTAACAGAATCCATCAATCTTGTATGGTCATGCTTTCATAAAACACTATAAATTGGTTCGTTTGATGTGACATGTGGGGCCGCACTTTCACATGGTGCGATGAGACAATATTCGATATTAGCAGAATCCGTCAATCTTATATGGTCATGTTTTCATAAAATACTATAAATTGGTTCATTTGATGTGACTTGTACTAATTTGTTATTTGAACTTTGAATATAATTATTTATTGAGGAGCAGTACTATGAAAAAGAAAATCAGAGGACACAAGTTTATTTATTAAGTTCGAACAAAAATCTTTTATTTCAAGTAAGTACATACTTTATTGTTGTTTTTTTTTTTTTTTTATCACAGGGACTATTGAAATTGTTTGTTAATAAAAGTTTTTATTTCTTATGATAATATGACAACCAAAAAAGAAATGCAGACAGTACAGCTTGGACTATTGGAAGTTAGGATTTGTCCCATCATTATCAAACAAACATTTACCAATGTGCCTCATATATGAAAAATTCTTTAGCAATGATGTTATGAAACCATTAAAACCAGAAGATCACTTGAATAGAATTCACCCTGACAAAAAAAGAAAAAGATTTGTCATACTTTCAATCACTTGAAAGATAAAATTCTGAAGAGAATTATGATAGATAATATTTGTTTCATCATCGAAGCAAAAGGATGATGGATTAAGAGCATTGTACAAGAATATTGTGAAGTCTGGCAAGGTGCACACCATAGGTGATAAACTGATTCTCCTGGTCGTCGTGAAGGTATTGAACACTGTACTCCACCAATCTGCACAAGATGTTATAAAAAGAATTTCTTTGAGCAATAACACAGTTCAAAAATGTTTGTGGAAAACTTTGTGTAATCATTTGCAAAAAAATGTTTACCCCTCCAATTGGATGAGTCAGCATTTCCTTGTAATGAAACTTCATTGCTGCCGTACATTCACTCTATTCAAGATCAGGAAGTGCATGAGAAGCTGCTTATTGCCAGGACTTTAGAAACTGACATCAGAGATGAATCAATTTGTAATTTAATGGAGCTATTTTTCAGGGAAAAGGCAATTCCATTGGCAAATATAATATCTATTGGGATAAATAGATCCCTAGCTAGGGTTGGTCATTATCATGGTTTCATAAGTTATCTGAAACAATACATACTTGAAGGGCTTGCAGTTCATTGTGTAATCCATAGGCAACATTTAATAGCCAAGAACCTTAGCTACAAATTGCATCAATCACTTCTGTTTGATGTAACAGCTGTGAATAAAATTTGAAGTATTGCTTTAACACTAGACTGTTCGCTTGATTATATGAGGATAGCGACAAAGGTTTCTATTGATTGGTTCTCCATACCAAAGTCCACTGGCTTTTAAAAGTTTTATTTTGCATTTTTTCAAGCTAAGGATTTCAGTTTGAAAGAAAATTTACTTAAGAGTAAAACAGGTATTGTTTATTTAACTAACTTATTTGGTAAATTTAATGATGTTAATTTACAACTGCAGGGAGATAATCTGAATTTTATCTAAGCAGAATCAGTCATATTGGCTTTTGTTACCAGATACATGTTTTTAAAACAAAATATTGCAAGATCTGAACTTTCCCAGTTCCCCAACTTATTTAAGATAAGCACAATCCAAGAAGAGAACATCTTGCTGTAATTCAACTACTTGGAGGTTTTTCACTTAGATTTCAAAACTAGGTTCGAAGATAATCTATCATTGTAAATACCAGACTGGATAATAAAACCATGCACTACTAGTGCAGAACCAAATATAATTTTGTAAGATGAGCTGATAACCATAAGCACGAATGAGGATCTCAAGGTACAATTCATACAGGATTATCAAAAGTTTTGGCTGCAACAAGGCATTCCACTTCTATACCCAGCTCTATGAAACTGTTGTACTAAAGTATTTGCTGGCATTTCCATCATCATCATATCTGGTAGAGAAGGTTTCAGTGTAGTTTTAAACCTGCTTCAGAATAGACATCGATTGCAAATCACTGAACATGGAGATTTGAGAATGCAACTCACCCATCTCATTAAATTCAGTTTTCGAAACTAATTTATTTGGTATTCTTATTTTTATAATTCTGATTAAAATCTTTTATTGTTGTAATTTTGTTGATGTTTAATTCTGTCAGAATATGTTGATTTTTTTTCACTTCATTTTTATGTTTAATAAAGTGATTTCAATATTTGTACTTATTTTGAATTTACATATTTATTTCATAAATGTCAAAAATTAATAAAAAACTGCACAGTATTTTTTTTTGCTTTAATTTTGATTGGTGCAGGTTTAGATATTAAATGTTGCATAAGACAATGCCATATTCCATAGTCCTTTTATCTTTTTCCAACATTAATTACAAGTGATAAAAATGAAAAATTTGATATCTAGTGAAATATTTAATATCGAGTACTGTACAAATTTATTACTTTGAGTAAGTAAAGTAAATGAGTAGGGTGTTGACTGTTTTAAAAGTTGTTGGTAAAGGGGCCTGAAAAAAGTTTGGGAACTCTTGGTTTAAATCATTTCTTTATAATTTAAATTTAAAATAAATTTTTTAGATCATTTTATTGTTTTCTTTTATTTTGTAATTAAGAGATATTGTACATTTTAACCTGCACAATGCGAATGTAATGATCCATACATTGAAATCATTGTGGGCAATAAAATGTTTACTTTTATTTGATAATAAGAAATTCAATTGGTTAAAAAAAATGGATAAAGATTAGGAGAACTACTTTAACTTATGCCTAAAATATTGGCCCCCAAAAACCTTCCAACGTGTATGGGGAGGAATTGCTCTCTCGAAATGTGAAATCTGGGAGTAAAACATATAATAAAGAATTGTAATGTTGTTGTTAAAGAAAAAGGATCTAAATCGTAAACAGTGACAATTAACAGGTGACAGTAAAGTTAAGTGAACATGATGCAATGTGTATAATGGACAAGTGAAGGATAATACTTTTTTTTTTGTTTTTGTTTTTTTGTTTGAACTAGAAATTTATTTTGTAATTATGTAAATATGTTGTGTTTTAATAAAGTTTATTACTTAAAATAAAAAAAACAAAGTTTTTATTTTAATAGTAAATGGATAGGAATTGCTGAAACTATAATAAATAATATTTCTATAATGTATGCATATATTTTTATAAAACTGAGATTTTTAAAAATCATTCATTATTTTTCTTTGCTATCACCATATAATCAATTGCTGCATTGCTTGATATAATATTGGTCACTTAATAATCTTAAACTGTCATTGGACTTAGAACATATGTATATTAACAATGTTATTTGTATTTATTGACAGTTTTTCTGTCATCATATTTATTACTCTTTTTCAGTTATAAGGAATACTAAGCAGTAATGCATTTGCTCTTTTTGCTTATAAGTTTTTTTAGTTGTTTTCTATTCCCTTGTGTCAGCCGCATGATGGCGCTATTTCTAGGTCAATTCCTAGAAATATATCGTTTCAGCGGCCTACACCCAACCTAAGAGGCTTCTTTCTATGATAAAAGAAAGAGTCCCCACTGGCTGAGCCAGTCTGGCTTTTTTCTATGCTAAAAGCACAGACAAATGCCTTATTGGTTGCCGTAGTTGGTTGTGTTATTAACTTTATTGTAACATTAGAATGTCTATTTTCTCTATACTTCCGTGTGAGAGTGTGTGGATTTTAGCCTGTCATAATTATTTAAAATTTCATTACAAAGGTTTTTTTTTCAAGTGTTCTAACCTACTGTTACATTGTAACTTTATTAACAATGTCGTGAACGTTCCATTATGACTGGGTAATCCTCAAAAATTGCTTTCAAGGGTGCGGTAGAGCAGTATTTTGACGATCACATGAAAAGTAACGTTTTCGCAAGAATTCGTCTGTGATAAGTTACTTTTGATATATATATGCACAAACAAAAACAACCCAGTGTCTGATTATTAATTAGTGTCCAAAAAAGAAAATTAGTTGGGTATTATTTTTACATTTACTATTTAAATAAGATTAGTTTTTATATGTACTCACATTAACAAAAACAACCCAGTTTCTGATTAATTACTATCCAAAAAAAAAAAAGCAAATTAGTCGGGTTTGATTTTTAAATGTAGTATTTGAATTACGGTACTTTTTATATACACAATAACAAAAAGAACCCACTTTCTGATTAATTACTGTCCAAAAAAATGCAAAATAGTCGGGTATCATTTTTAAATTTAGTATTTAAATAACAGTACCTTTTTATATATACACACTAACAAAAAGAACCCACTTTTTGATTCATTACTGTCAAAAAAAAAAAAAAGCAAATTAGTCGGGTATCATTTGTAAATCGAGTATTTCTATGACGGTCCTTTTTATATATACACACTAACAAAAAGAACCCACTTTTGATTAATTACTGTCCAAAAAAGAAAAATAGTTGGGTATCATTTGAAAATTTAGTGTGAATTTTTAAATGTTGTGGGTAAATTGAATAATGTAGAATTGCATATTATTTTCTATTCAAAAAAGACCATAACTTTTTCTATATATACACACAAAGAAAATAAAATCCACTTTCTGATTAATTACTGTCAATACAAAAAAAAAAGTTATTCAGGTATCATTTTTAAATTTAGTATTTAAATAATATTACTTTTGATATCTACATATTAACAAAAACAATTCACTTTCTGATTCATTACTGTCCAAAAAAAAAAAAAAAAAAGGCAAAATAGTCAGGTATCATTTTTAAATGTAGTATTTAAAGGTTACTTTTTATATATACACACTAACAAAAAGAACGCACTTTCTGATTAATTATTGCCAAAAAAAAAAAGGAAATTACTCGGGTATCATTTTTAAATTTAGCGTGAATGTAGAAATTTTGTGCAAATTGAAAAATGTATAATTGCGTATTATTTTCTATTAAAAAAATATTGTAACTTTTTATAGATATATGCACAAACAAAAACAATCCATTTTATGATTAATTACTGTCCAAAAAACGTCAATTATTCAGGTATCATTTTTAAATTTAATGTGTATTTCTAAATTTTTGTTTTTTAAATAGTAATATTATTTACTATTAGTTCCTCTAATTTCCTATTACAAAACTAAAAAAGTCGATATTCATATAGATAGAATCACAGGCCTGGTCCGGAATCGTAATATGTATGTGTTTTTGATTAGCATCAACGCCATCAAACGGCTGACATGAGAGAATAGAAAACTACCGTTTTTTTTTTTTAAATTAAGAAGTTGATTATAATAAAAATTATAGATTTTTAAATATAAAAGGTGTAATCAGATTTTATTCAATGATAATTTTTAAATTTACTAATACAGGCGGCCTTCTACTTTCACACATTGTATTTTCATATAATTCGTTATTCTGTATGAAGGGTAATAGAAAAAGACATGTTTTATGAAACTTTAATCAAGAAAAATAAAAGAAGAATCAACTCTCTTGATAAATTTATAAAGAAAACACCAGATACTAATTAATAAAGTGTTATTTATGTACATCCTAATATACCTCATTAAAAAGTAAATATTTTAAAAATATTTTTTGATGTGTTTTTTTTTTACATTGCTCTATATTACATGTTCAGGAACCAATTAGATACGAAAAGTCAACGACCATGTGTATTTGTATAATGCACATAAATATATTTATTTATTACTAATGAAATCTGAAAAAAGAAACAAATAATAATGTGTACATAATATATCAAGGACAGCTGAAATCTAGAGGTAATATATATTTTTTCTTTATCCAAAATTAAATTTATCTTTTCAAATAGGATGAAGAAACATGTATGCAGTATTTAGACTGTATAACAATATTCATGGGCAGTAAATGATTTTCAGGTTCAACAGTAATTATAAATAACCAACAAGCATTGCCTAATCAAAAGAATTTATTAGTGCCTTATAGAATAAAATGTTAGCTCATCAAAGATTAAACACTACTTCCAATAAAAGGTCTTCTCTGCTCAATCTTTTCCTTATTATCATCATTCACTTAAGGCCCAATTGACATGAATCTTTGTGCCATTGATCATCTCCCTATAATAACAGTGATTATGGCAGTGGGATTGTATGTTTTTGCAACCAAAGTGCCATTCTTTAATTTTACATATAGCACTTCTGACTCCAACTCCCCGTTTAATTTTTTTTTAAATTTTTGACCCAAATTGATATAATATAAAAATATTAGAAAAATGTCATTTAAGGTTGCTTTGTAAAATCCTAAATATATGATAGAAACTTCTTAAGACTATTCAGTATGTTTTTCAACTTGTTGTATATGATGCTATAGCATCTACTATTGCAATATCATGAATTGGATATGTGAACCAAATGAATGATGCAAGATTTTCTCAAAAAGCATTTTATGGGGAACTTAAGCATGATTATCAGGGGAAAGACAAATCTCATTTAAATTATAAAATATTAATGTTTTCAGTGGTAAGACATAGCTGAGTATAGAATATGTAGTTGTCTTTCAGAAAAAAAAGTTTAATGCAGGAATTAAAGACAATATTTCAAAAAACTTAATATATAACATCATTTACAAAAAATATGTATGTATAATTATGCAAAAAAAGCCTTTTTTTTTGTCAGATAAATTTATGCCTTTTCAGTGTAAAATGTTATCTGCATAATTATAAAGATATTTTTTTTTGTAATCACTGTTATATATTGTTATATATTTCTTTATTATAAATTTATATGGAAAAACACAATGGATTTTTTAAAATTTTCATTTTTAATGAAAATATCAAATAAACAATAATGGATCAGCGTGTTTTGTGTGGACATATTTGTGGTTCATGGGCTTGTGTTGTCGATGTGTTACTATTATATTATTATTATTACTACTGCTTTTATGAATGATAATGGCCACAACATTGCAAAATGTAAGATACCTATGTTAGTGATTGTAAATTGCTTGAAGGAATTGATCAATGAGAATCACATTGATCTGCAAAGTGATATTGAATGCTTTGCCAACTGATATAAATCAAATAATATGATGGTCAATGTAAGTATAACAAGCATTAAGTCTTGCATTAACAGAACAGATAGATCCATATAAGATTAGGAAAATCTTTGTTGCATTTGAGGAGTTTGTTTCTAATTTAATTTTGTCATCAAAATAATGGCATATATTAAATATATAGTAAATAAAGTCTACAGTCATATAGGAAATATATTAAGACATGGAATAAAAAATTCTCCTTATATTAAATATGTTATTCTGTTCTTATTCTGTAATTTGGATTTATATTGATCTAGAATCCATAATGTTGGGAAAAGATTTATTAAATTATTAATAAAAAAAGTTTAAATATTAAAGCAGTATTAACTGACAGAATAGTATTAAAGATATAATTTAAGAAAGAATAATTGATAGGTAAATTGATATTAATGGTTGTCTCTCCAAAATAGAGTTCAGATTATCATCTCACTTGTTAAGAGAAACATATATGGTAAAAACTAGTAATTCCTTTTTAATCAAATTTATTATTAATAGATGACAAAAAATGTATAATCAGAAATTTATCATATTTATGTATTTAATAATTGTTTTATTGGTAATGTCAAAAAAGATTTGAATTGTTATTGAAAGTATGCATATCTGTTTTTTGTGTCTAACAAATATTTTGTATTATAAATAATTATAACAATCTATTCAGCATATATGTGTTCAAGTGTATCAGTGTTATGAGATAGAGTGGAGAGTGCTGGATCATGTGAGTCTGTGCTCATATACTCTATATACTAGAACAATCTATAATATTAATAACCAGTCATAAAGCTAATGCACATGCGCTTTGTGGATTTTTAACTATAAATGAAATACTCTCATTTATGTATTTATTTATATAGAGTATTCGTTTATAGTTAAAAATTCACAAAGCACATGTGCATTAGCTTTACGACTGATTATTAATATTATGGTTTATAAACATAGCACTATATAAAATAAATATTTCATATAAATTATGTATTTTTTAAAAGTATAATGTGTTGAAATGCACATGATAAATATTTAATTCAACTATTATTACACTTTTTCTTCTTTTTGGAATTAGAATGATCATACTCATTTTCAAGTGGCTGCTGCTTTTATATATAGTATATATCTTCTAAAGATTTATGTATATAAAAAAGTACTTTGTAAATAAAATGTCTAATATTTTAATTTTTGTTATTTTTATATTTAAGAAAATATAATTATCTATATTTATATGATTTTTGATTTTAAAAGCTTGTTAAATCTACACATATATAAAGATAGTGATATTTAAAAACGTATGTAATTGCAAATGTTAAAACCAAGCAGTGTTTTATCAATAAATAGCAGAATTACAATGCACTAGTTTATTTCTTGGAAGTTCATAAGAAGCTTAAGTACTTAACAGAAATGAATCCACAATCCATGAACGTTGAGCTTTTTTTATCGAGGGATATAAAGTTAAGTGTGGTGAATAGGTTACCTATTTGGAAATAGTTTTAAGTAATCAGAGAAATTACTTGGATGAATGGAAGAAAAAATTAATAAATGAAGCAAAGAAAAAAAAGGACAGATAAAGAAATTAACAGTGTTTTTATATAATAAATATGATGTAGCTAGAATTGTATGGAAGGGAATGACAGTAGCAGGGACAGCAAAAGAAGCAATTCAAGGAGAAATGTGATAGTCAAGTTTTTATATGAGAGATGCAAAAAGCAAAATGAAAAGTAGATTTCAGTTTATGGATAATAAAAGAATAGCCAAAATAGTATTTAATTGGGTTATGAGTAAAGGGCAAACAACAAGGTGGGTGAGAAAGGTAGTACGGTATGCAGAAGATTTGGGTAAAGAATTTATGTCAGTATACTTATACAAAAGATGGGATGATTGTGTTAGGAGAATTGTTGATTGTTATAGTGGCAAGGAATGGGATAGAAGAATAGATGCATTTATAAAGAATAGAGAGTTAGATAGATGTAGAACTAGTATGGAGAGTAAAAAAAGTTTAAATATATATATAGAAGTAAACAATATTGAGTGCAAGTTAATTTATGATAATAGCAAGGAAAGTAGTTTACTGTTTAAGGCTCGAACAGAATATTTAGCAACAAGGGAATATGCATATAAATGGAAAAAAAATGTGGGTGATTTAATTTGCAAATTGTATAAGAAGGCATAGAAAATATTAGGCATCTGTTAATTGAAGGGTACAGATAATGTAGTTGTGAAAGAATAAATATAAACAAATTGATTATACAGAAAATGGGTTCTTGGTTTTTATGCTGGGTTTGGGAAAATATAAGGGGGATTTAGATATAAAGGCCATGGAGTTGACAATGATTATGTTGTAGAAATGGAATGGAGCAGGATAGAGAAGAATATGGAAAAAACATAGGGTGGGGAATGGAAAGGGAAAGTAAAGTAGCTAACAAATTTGTCTGGGCCTAAGAGATTCCTGACCCGAATAAGGAGAATTCATAGTGCATTGCATCACTTCAGGTTTCACTATTTATTATGCTAGACTATGCAAAACATCAACTTAATCATATATAAATGATAAATAAATATTAAAACTATTGATATCTTTAAAAATAGAAAATGTTTAAAGTAAAGATTCCTGTACATGTTAAAGCAGTTGGCCAGTATAGCATTTAATTATTACTTGACTATATTTGCTAGTGCCAGTCTGTTGAATTAATATGAAGTTTGGAATTAATTTGACATTCCAAATTATTTATGCAACTTTATTATTATATATATTCTCTGCAGAGCTGTTAACTGAAAGGAGACCCTTTGAATCCTTTTGAATATCTTAAAGAAGCCAAGCAAAGAAATTCCTAATGTCCACTCCATGTCATTGCAGCTATTTTAATATGAAGATGGAAGGGCTGCTCACCAACACACATTAGTGAACATGATGAATTGGCTCTTTACTTCTGAGTTTAAAATCGAGGAACAGTACAGTTTTCTATAAGGCAAATTAATTGTGGGTATGAATGCATTTTTTTTTCTAATAGATATTTACAGTCATGACATACAAAAATAAGTCATGACCTTTAATCCCAGGAGGCTGTAAAGTCATCAGCCAAGGCAGCAGTTGATGGCCAAAGGCCAAGAATACTAAGAATTTCCTGGTTGCAGACCTAAGCTGCCATTTGATGATGTCATTTTATTTAGATATTTATAATTGCAAATAACTTTCAAGTGAAGAAAGATTGCAAGAATTGGAAGAAGAATTATCTCATATTAAATGGGACATTATTGGACTTGGAGAAGTTAGAAGAAAACTTGAAGAGACAATTGATTTAAAAAGTAAACATGTACTGTACTACAAAGGCATAAACATTGAAGGTACAAGTAGAGTAGGATTCATTATTAAAAAAAAGTGAAAGGTCAACATTGTGGAGGTTATCAGGCGAGGTGGCAAGATTAGTTATTTATCTTAATAAAAGATATAAAGTGCAAATAATTCAGATTTATGCTCATATTCTCATTGTGATGCTGAAGTAGAGGATTTTTATATATGGATTACAAAAGACTTTTGATTAGCCCAAATAACATTTTAAAATTGTTACGAGATGTTAGAATTGCTAAAGAAATAAATGATGAAAGTGCTGTATATGATTTTGTTTATAATGAGAGAGAATAGAAACTTGCGAAGTTTGCAGAAAAAAGAAAATCTTTATATTATGAATCTTTTTTTTAAAAAAAATGTTAAACGCAAATGGACATAGAAGCATTCAAATAAAGATACACAGAACTGAATTGTGTTTTGACTAACAGAAAATGTTCTTAATTAATTCAACACAGATAGTGATTATCAATTAAAGAGATGTAAGATACATGTTAATGCAAAATTAGAAAATCAAACATTATTAAGGAAAACAGTATTCACAGTTGATATTTCTAATCTTCAGAAATATTCCAATAAATTTAAATTAGAACCTGAAATCGTTTTCACATATTAACAGATTTTGAATATGATTAAGATTTGAAATGAAATCAATAGGAATATAATTGATATATTTTTAAAAACTACAACAGATTGCTGGTACAAAAAAGAAATAATTGACCAGTAAAATTTCTAATGAGATGACAATTTATGAAGAAAAGAAGGAATATGAAATATATAAAAATAATGCATTAAGAAGGATTGAATAGCTCAAATATTATAAAATGGTGCAAAAAAGAGTTGATAATGATATAAGAAAGTATAATTGTGAACTAGCAAGAAAAACTGTGAAGAGAATATAAGTCCCAAGAGTGTAAAACAACATATTGTTAGGAAACTTATTTCTGCAATAAGAAAAAAAGATGGAATTATTACTAAAAAGAGATGATATGAAATGTGTAGAGGAGTTCTATCAGAATTATATATTGATAAAGAACAAGGAAAAGTATCCCCTATAACTACTATATTTTTTGAATTACCCATGATTTTAAATGCAGAAGTGAGATATGCATTTAAATTTGGAGAGAGTTCCATGTAATGATGGAATTATAATTGATATCTTATAAGAAGCAAGAGAAGAAATAAAAAAAAAATTTCGAAAGTTATATATCAAATATCTAAATGATAAAGATGTACCAGATGATTGGAAAAAATAGTATTAATATTAATATTTAATAAAGATGATAGAGATATTACGAATTACAGACATATCAGTCTTTTATCAGTTCTATATAAAAAATTTTACCAAAATAATTTGTCTACAGCAAACTTTGGATTTTAATCAAATAAAAGAACAAGCTATATTTAAAAGTTGTTTTAGTACAGTGGATTATATTTAAGTATTGAGAGATGTTATAAAAAGGATCAATGAATATAAGTTGGCTTTATGCTTTGGATTTGTAGATTATGAAAAGGCATTTGATTCTATAATCATTTCTTCAGTGATTAAAGCATTGGATCATCAAAGTATAGACTCAAGATATGGTTATATTCTTAAGAATATTTATAAAAATGCAAAGCAACAATTAGATTGCATAATAATACTTAAAAAGATTAGCACTGAGAAGAGTGTATAAAAGGGTGATTCTGTATCTTCAAAACTTTTTACAGTAAGGCTGCAAGAAGTATTTTGTAGATTAAAATGGGAAGCTAAGGGAATAAAAATAATTGGAGATTATTTAAGTCATCTACATTATGCAGATGATGATGTTGTTTTTGCAAATAATGCTTTAGAGCATCAGAAATGTTGCAAGAGTTATCAGATGAAAGTAAGAAAGTAGGACTAAAGGTAAATGTAAAAAGATTAATGTTCGATGGATTTTCTTAAAACAAGAAAATAAAGATTGATAATGATGAATTAGAATTAAGTTAATAACTACAAAAAAAATTCTAGAGATGGAAACACAATGGATGAAATTAATCATAGAATTAAATTGGGCTGAATTGCTTTTGGTGAAAATAGTTTAATATTAAAAGGAGATATGCCTATGTGTTTGAAAAGAAAGGTTTTTAATAAATGTGTTTTATTAGTTCTTACTTGTGGACCTGAGACTTGGACACTTAACAGAAGAGTGATGCAGAGATTTCAGACCATTCAACGAAATATGGAGAGATCTCTGTTAGGAGTAATAAGAAGATATTGAAAACAAAATGCATGGATGAGAGAACAAATTGAAGGAATTAAAAGGCAATTGGAGTTGGGCTGGACAAATTGTTGGAAGAGGTGATAATAGATGGACAATTAGAATTTTAAAACAGATTATGAGATTGTAAAAGACCTAGAAAGAGACCATATGTGAGATGGATGGATGAAATAAGGAAATGTGCTGAGATGATGTGGAGAAGAGGAGTTAGAGATTGGAGATGGATTGAACTTGGAAATACCATTATACTGTAGTAGATTGATAATGGTTGAAAATAATGGTGATGTTGATTTTGTGAAGTTAAGAGAATATTTTATAAATTATGAAATCATAACTGTTGCTAGCAAATTTAGAGTTTCCCAAAAAAATTACCAATTACTTATTGCAAAAGATAATCAGTCACAATATTTAAAAATAATAAAGATATAAAATTTTTAAAGTAAATTAGTGTGACATTGAAGGAATTTTTTATTGATCCCAGGTAAAGGAGACATAAAATATCATTCTCTGGAACAAATGGAAGTTTTGTGAAAGCCATGACATATTTCTGGTTGTAGGAAATATTGTAAGAACAATCAATGTACAACCTACAAATAAAAGCAATAGCTTCTTAGGTAGTTCAATTACTATTTAGAGTGTGAAATGGAATTTTCCAGTAATCAAAATCGCCAGAGCAAAATCTTTTAGTTAAAGCACACATTTTTATTATAAAAAAAATCCAATTCAATTATTTGCTTGAAGGCAACATTGGTGACAGAAGCATTTCACTAATTGTTTCATGATGAAAGGTTTTTTTAAAAAAATATTAGTAACTAATTCCTTTTTTTAAATAAAATTCTTGGTAGAAGTGCATTAATTTTGACGCGCGCTCATTTAGGCATTTTTCAAATAATTATGATTAGTCCATCATTGAAATGCACTAAATTAAAGGTAATACCAATACCATATATTCAGAGAAACATTAAAGATATTTATTTTTAAATTGCGCTTTATTTGCACAATTTTAAACTTACCGCTCAAAAGTGATGTAAAAAACAAGGATTTTATTTCAATTAAAGATATTTATACAACCTTAATGCATTTTTGGTGCTATATACTCTCTGAGAATATATTATTATTGCCTTTATTTTTTTCTTTCACTGAAATAAAAAAAGAATCTTTTAGTGCATTGTAAATGTATTTTGCTTAATGATTATACAAATGAAAAGTGGATTTTATTTGCTTGTTAGAACTTGACAGCAAAGTTTATGATTCTTAATATATAAAAAAATATATATGTTGGAATTCAAAATGATAGTTGATGACACATTTTTTCACATCGTTTATAATTTATACATTGCAATCATTTATTAATGCCAAATACAACATAAATAAATGTGACTTCTTTTGACATATTTAATTATCATCCTATTTATGTAATATTACTAATCAAACTTAATAATGTATCACATTAGTTAATATTGACTGATCAATGAATCTAATCTCCTGGAGATAAGCATTGAAGAAAGGCTATATGACTGTTATATGTAAAATAAAAACATTTCATAGTTGTAGTAAGCTAGATCAAGGCCATATATAGCTTTTTAAATATACCATAGTTTCCTGGAAAAGCATGTTAAGTAAAATATTCAAAGTAATGAATTGTTATAATCTGTTATAAATTGATGTGAGATGATTGCTAAGACTTACCAACTTAGTAGATTGAAAAAACAATTGAATAAAGAACAGACAATCTTGTGCTTGTTGAGGCACTTATCATACTATTTGTATGAGATCTTCTTTCTGGTAATATTTATAGAATTTTAACAAATAGAAAGACTTATGAAAAAAAAAAAGTCATTAAATAAGAATCAATTTCTTAATGATAGTTAGAAAATTATGAGATGTTTTATTAGTAAATGAGGAAAAGTCTTGAATGACATTGAATCACCAAGCTTAAAGATGTAAGAATTTAAAAAATGCAGAAAACAAGTATATTATAGGAGCTGCATTTATCTAAAATTGTGATTCACTATCAGGAATGAATAGTGATTAAAAGTTTGATAAGATTGAAAACTAGATTAGCACAGAATAGGCCATATTTATTTTAATGGAAATAAAGAAACATCATATAATATAAAAATCATTTTCAGATTAATAATAAGGATCATAATTACTAGAATTGATAATCTATTAGATAATCTACATTTTAGACATCATGTAGTCTACAAATGGAAATACATATTAGCACAACTTTTTTTTTTTGATTTATAGATATAATTCTAAGATGATAGAAAGTTGCTATCAATTTCGAAGACTGCAATAAGAAATATTGAATCTATCTGAGAGTAAAAGAAGACAAATTATTGATGTCCAATTAATTGAAACTTTAATATCTGTTGGTTTAATATTTTAAAATCAATATTTATTAAGAATGTGAAGACAACAAAACTTGTTAGAACCATAATCAGAATCACATCTTACTAACAAAAACATCAATCAAATCACTGCAAAATTTAACATTTTAATATTGTAATGTCTTCTAAACATTTTGTTTCAAATTTCACAGCAGAAACTCTATGATTTTTATTATTCTATTACCACTAGTTTTCATGTGAGTTGAATGCATTTGTATCAGAAATCAGTCATTGAATAATTGGATGTTATGATTAGAGAAATCACAATTTGTACTGAAAGGATTAATATCTGACTATCACTTATGAAGCACATCAACTGAATTGCATTTTGAATCATGGTAATGAAGTATGATAATGATGCAATGTATTCAAAGAATGCTATTTTTTAAGATAATAATATTCCAGATTGTACAGCTGTTACATTACATATTGGTTCAAGGAAAATGGGGATATTATACTTGATCCATAGCTTTCCAATGACTTAATTTAATTATTATTCGGGCTGTGTAGATATTTTTTTGAATAGTGTAATGGTATGAAAAGTAGAACTGCTTTAACCTAACCTAGAGATGCAGGTAGAGGGGGTTCGAACCTCACCTACTCATCTAGATTGCTACTAAGTGATTTACTCCCCAAACCTCACTAGAATTTATTCTTAATGTATGCCCAGTGGTCACGGAGAGACAAGGCTCAAAGGAGGAATTTTAGCATGTATATAATGATCAGGTTGATTTATTTATTATAATGATCAGGTTTATTAAAAAAAAACAAAAAAACAATGCTACAGAGTTTTAATAACAGTGAATGAAAGCAAAAAAAGAAAACTATTATTTTACATTTGGCAGAGTACAACGAATTGATTAGTTGAGCTGCAGGCTATTTCCCTGCAACTATATCCAGATGTGAAAGAAAAACCCTTTAAAAAAAATGACTTCACATTATAAGTTGGGAACATATCTAGCTAGTGGACAGGTTATATGATTGAAAGAGAGAGACAGACATAATTAACACTATGGTGAGAGTACATGATTCGGATAGCCATCCAAACTAACTAACATATTCTTAGGAAACCATGGAAAATACGGTCCTCTGCTACTAATAAAAAATTTAATAGTGACCCCGCCCCCTACGGATATTTTCAGTTTTGATTTAGACACTTCAATAATGTTCTGCAGAGAAAGTCTTTGAAATAAATATAAATATAATATATTGCAGACTAAGATGACAGAATATTGTGGGAAATGATGAGTCCCGAGACATAAATGGCTACCAAGAAGCTAACACGATACTGGATAGTTCTCCACCTCTAAACTGAGTTAGAGAAAATGGAATTCGTTTGCTAACTGCGTGATCCGAATTCAGGCATGGAGTTTTGTTGCTTATATCCAGTTCTATACATATGAAAGAGATGAGATCCAATTTTTATCAATCTTCATTGCGATCCGAAGTGGGTATGTTAGCTTATGTAGACTTGGTGAGGAAAGCGCCAAAATGTGCAGAGACATGCCCACAGATCACCCAGTATGCAATATAATATAAATACGGTCCAACGACCTTTAAATTTAAAAGAAAAACCTTAGGTAAACATATACAAAACATTATGAAAGTCCAACCAAAAAAAATCCCTTATAAAATAATTATTTTATTTTGCAATACAATTAAATCACTTATGCAAAGAGGCGGACATGTTAGAAAAATTAGTTAATGTTCAGCCAGCCCACCACAGAGTTAATACAAATCCTTTTCTATAACTTTAATATCGAGAAATACGAGCGGCTGTACTCTCTCTCTTTTACACCTAGATGAAAAACGAAAGTTGTGTTATTTTACATTCTTAAAAAATATACATATATGTTTGTAATCTTTTTTGAATTGAATTAAGGAGAAATATATATGGCAAAGAAATATAAATAAGGGCCTCTCTTTTTTTTAACAAAAGAAAACTAAATCAAATCTTTAATCATTAAATCTGAAGTCCTATACCAACTAACTAGAACTTAATAGGTAATCCTGCATTATTAATCAAAAGGGGCGGGGGGATTTGCGCTTTGTGTTTTTGTTTTTCTTTTTTTTTTGTCTTTGAAACATATACATAAAATGAAATGCTTAATTATAAGTGTATAATGGCGACCAGGTTTATTGAGGCATTTTCACCTAACTTAAGAAGATTCATCGCCATTAAACGTATTAAGCTCAATACGAATTACAATATATATATTTAAAAAAAAAAAACAGTTCACAAAATGTTCAAAAAATAAAAAAAAAACCAACAACATATATCTACATTTACTTTGAGAAAAGACAAACATTTCAAATAAGAGGATAGTTACTGGCACAACTAGAGTGCGTGTGTCAAGATGGGTTCCATTAATGTTGCATGGCAGTTCCTTCCTTTTTGATTCATATTTTTATAGAATGAAATAATTATGACAGAGTAGGCATTGTCAAGCATTTTTCTTGGTTTTTCAGCTGGCTCACATCTTTACGACTCCAGTCCCAGAGACAGGAGAGTGAAGGCAAATAAAGCTACCCCAGCATTTCTGTAGAGTAACAAAGTTCTGGATTTGAATCCATGTAGAGCAAGTAATCTACAGCGACAATGAAAAAGGCAGCAAGCAGGAATTCAAACAAAATGAATATCTTTTTTTAAAGGAATAATTTTCGCCGATTCTAGAAATTCTTAATATAAGAGGCCTTAGCAAGAGCTTCAGCAGATTTTTCAGATTGAAGAACAAAATAAAAGTTCTTTATTTATACCACTTTTCCCCAATTGTATTTTTAATTAAACTACTTATTAGTAGCCTATTGTTTCAAATTTTTCCCTGTTATCTATTTTCTTTTAATTCATAAAATAATTGCACTCTTTAATAGGTTATGTTTAATTACGAAAATTTATCTTATCTCTTTCTGCCATCATATTTTAAAATTAAAGAAAAATTTAAAAATAATTATCTTATTTTTTTCATATTTTATTTCATTAACTTTTCCCCCTCTTAAAATAATTTCCCTTAAAATAATATATAACTGTTGATGCAGGTCATTTTTTAAGTTTGAGAAAAAACATACATTCTCTGTGGTTGGACTTAGGGTCTTAGTTAGTCCACAGTGAATGGTGAAGCCAGCATTTATAGATGTAATTCTAAGATGATAGAATATTTTTGATAGAAAATTGCTATCAATTTCGAAGACTGCAATAAGAAATATTGAATCTATCTGAGAGTAAAAGAAGACAAATTATTGATGTCCAATTAATTGAAACTTTAATATCTGTTGGTTTAATATTTTAAAATCAATAGTTATTAAGAATGTGAAGACAATAAAACTTGTTAGAACCATAATCAGAATCACATCTTACTGACAAAAACATCAATCAAATCACTGCAAAAATTAACATTTTAATATTGTAATGTCTTCTAAACATTTTGTTTCAAATTTCACAGCAGGAACTCTATAATGATTTTTATTATTCTATTACCACTGGTTTTCATGTGGGTTGAATGCATTTGTATCATAGAAATCAGTCATTGGGTAATTGGATGTTATGATTAGAGAAATCACAATTTGTACTGAAAGGATTAATATCTGACTATCACTTACGAAGCACATTAACTGAATTGCATTTTTCCAATGTTGAATCATGGTAATGAAGTATTATAATGATGCAATGTTTTCAAATAATGCTATTTTTTAAGATAATATTCCAGATTGTACAGCTGTTACATTGCATATTGGTTCAAGGAAAATGGGGATATTATACTTGATCCATAGCTTTCCAATGACTTAATTTTATTATTATTCGGGCTGTGTAGATATTTTTTTTGAATAGTAAATAGATTGATATCATTTATCAATATTATTCAGAGCATTTGAGACTTAGTAGTATTCATCTAAGCATTTTTCAGATATTTTATAATTTCATCCCATCTAGAATAGATGCAATTTATGCCTTATACCATATTATATAAAGACATTATTAATTAAGGGGAGAAAATTAATTATTGAATGTTTAATTTATTTGTTACAAATATAGAAAGAATGCAGAAATTGTATGTAATTAAATTGTTTGTAAATTAAACAGAAGTAAACTACATTTTTGAGCGCTTTGAATAAACAGTACTCCATGTCAATGAATGTAAGGAATAGATGGACCATTATTTCTTAAACTTAGATGGTAATTAAGCATTTTATATTAATGTTGATAGAACTAGAGCATGGTATTTGTATAGTGGCTTGATTTTAAATATGTTGTTTTGAAATTAGGATTGAATATTACAAAACCATTTTTAGTGACATCTAATATTAATACAAAGTCATTTTTTATAGTTGTAAATATTAAATTTTCATAGCCTAATGTATATGTAAATTAAAGTTAACTACACTTTCAAGAGCTATGCATAAACAACACTTCATGTCAGTAGATGTAAGAAATAGATGAGACATCTATTCTTTAAGCTTTGATGGTAGGTAATTAAGCAATCATTTAATTGAATTATACTATAATTGTACGAACATAGTCAAGTATGAAAAATAATGAAATTTCATATATCAGAAATTTTGCTTGTCAACCATCAATGCATAATTGTTTTTCTGCTGGACATTTACTATGTTTCACATGTGCAAAATCGTTTACTATATATATATTTTTATATGTTATGGAAATTATTAGTTATATCCACTTTTTATATGAATGTTTATCAAAAACCTTCCAAAATTTAGTGGTTACAATAACATTTTCAAGATCTGGGATTGAATTGGTCTTGGTAATTATTGAAAATTTTTGCAAAGTTCCAAATAGATGTTTAAATTTTTTTTAACAGTTGGTAGACACAGACTAGCTGTTCAAATATTTATTGGTAGTAGGCAAAAACAAATACAAAATATGCCATTGGCAACTGGCTTGATAGTGTTTTTTTTCTTCTTCTCTTGTTTTATTTGAAGTGGATGATGGTTGGATTGAGAACCTTTTATTCTACAATAATGATTACTTATACTTTTTATCTATTTAAGCATGTTAGAGTTGCTTTTGAAAAGCAAGTTAAGTGCTTAGATAACAAAATACTAAATTCAAGCTATAAAGCTTGATTATCATTGGTGTTATTTTGCTATTGCTTGTTGCCCTTTGAGCAATCTTTTTCAAATAGTTGACCTTATGAGATATTACTTACATAAATTGGGCCACATCATAAAAGAAAATTTCAACAATATTATATTAAGCAGAAAGTACATCAAAATAAAAATAATTTTTAAAGAAAATTTATATAAGTTTTATCTAACAACAATAACTAAAAAATATAGGGAAAAAATATTTGCAAATTTTTAGGGAAAGTGAATGGCATCATGGAATTTACAAAATTTTATAAAAAGTTATTATAGTAGTATAATCACAAATCAATATTCTTTACTGAAAATCATCAATAATTGCAAGGGGTTTGCAGACCACAGATTGTTCTTATCTAATGTAGTACAGTATTTTAATTTTAGATCTGCATAGTGAACTTAATGAATTCTTATCATTAAGACATGTGACATATGAAATATATATTTATAACAGAACGATATGAATAAAAATGAGGGGATTCACATACTGCACCTTAATTTGGAGTTTGAATGTTTTTCCAGATAAATCAGCATAAAAGAATTTGCTGGTAACTGAAATTTTATTCTTTTTTAAGATCTTAAAAGAACTGAACAGGGCAAATTCTGATGTCCAATCTGTAAGTTATTAGCATTACTAGCAAAAACTCAACAAAATTTTTTTAAAATTATTCTACAACCACGGTTTCATCTCTTAACAAATAGATCTTTTGAAGTAAAATTCAACAAGACATACAATATATGAAATAAGATACATACAACACACATATATACAAAACAAAATAGTTTTCTCATCATTCACTTAAAAAAACAACTTTTTTTAATATCAAAGGATGCCTTCATGAGATTGATGGTCTCAGATTCAAGAAAATTTATCATCAGTTTTTTTTTTACTCTTCTTTTTATTTCACTTCTTTCATAAAAATTAACCTCTGGACTGTCAAATAATATTTTATAACCTTTATTTAGATCATTTTAAAAGTGAGTTATGATATCTATTTTTAACTCCACTTTTATGAACTCTTTGACTGCTGAGCATGATGAGTTTTTTGGCATTTTATCTTTAAGATTAAGAATCACCATTGACTTTCTTTTTCAGTTGCCAGCTAATTATAATAAGTAGTTTTTTTGAAGGGATGATGAATATATATATGAATGAGATTTTTAAAATGGATATTTACAATCATGACAGATAAAACTAAATTATGGGCTTTATTCCCAAGAGGCTAAAGTTTCCAATCCTAAGGCAATAGTTGACAGCTGAAGACAGGATGATAAGTGATTGCAGATCCAGGTTGCCATTTTATGTACCTACAACAGCAGATCACTTTCAAGTAAAATAAGATTTATGATCTGGAAGAACTGTCTAATATTAATCGCGATATTGTGGATTTTGTGAAATTAAAAGAAAAGGTAAAGTGGTTATTGATTTAAAAAGTGAATATGTATTTTATCAAAAAGTTATAAATATTGAAAGGACAAGTAGAGTGGGATTCACTGTAAATAAAAAATGGAAAATCAACATTGTGGAGAAACAGAATAGAAAGATTGGTTATTTAAATTTATAGATATTAAATGCAAATAATTCAGGTTTAAACTTTGCCACAACAAATTCTTATTATGATGAAATAGAGGATTTTTATCTGGTTGTACAAAATGCTTTTGATCAGACTAAATAACATTATAAAATTTTCACAGAAAATTTTAATGCTAAAATTAGTAAATAATTGAAAGATAGAAGTGCCATGGATAAATTTGGTTATAATGATAAAAATGAAGAGTACACAGATTTGAGGAATTTGCAGGTAAAAAAAACTTGTATGTCATGAATTTTTTCTTTGAGAAAAATGTTAAATGAAAATGAAAGTAGTCAAATGAAGATGTAGTAGAATTGGATTATATTTTAACTAGCAAAAAATATGTATTTTGTGTTTGTTTCAACTCAGGAAGTGATCATCAAATTCATAAACTGTAAGATAAATATTAATGCTAAAATTAGTGATATGAAAGCTATGAAAACACTTCAAAGAATTTAAATTAGAATTTGCTAATCATTTTAAAATATTAAAAGACTTTGAAAATGCTTCAGGTTTCACTGAAATCGGTAAAAAGATAACTGAACTGGGTGTGGAAGTAGCTGATACAAAAAGCAGCAATTTATACATAAATTTTCTATTGAGTCAAAGCATTATATGATGAAGGGAATATGAAAATTTTTTAAAAGAATCTTTTAATAAGAATTAAATATCTAGACTTTTGTCAAATGGTAAAAAAAAAAAGAGTTAATAATGACAGAAAAATAAAAGAAAATACAAATCTCAAAAATGTAAAACAACAATTTGGTATTGGAAAGAAAAAGATGGAATTATTAATAAAAAGTGAGATGACATTTGGAAAAGTTATATAAATAATTATATAGTAATAAAGTAGAAGAAAGTATTCCTTACAGTTTGAAATTGCCAAGTATTTTAAATGAAAAGGTGAGACATCACTTAAATCTGTGAAGAAAGTAAAAAATTTCTGAAAATAATAGAATTATTATTAATAGTTTAAAGAAGCATGATAAAACTATATCAAAATGTTTAAATAATAAAGGTGTACCAGATGATCAGTGTAGTAGTAATATTGATATTTAACTCGACAAGTCATAGTCAAAAAAATTTGCAATATAGATCATATATGACCAAGAAACACATTCCTTAGTAGTATGTACTAAAATATGACAAAAAAATTTAAAAATACTGCAAATTTGCATTTACTTTATTTATAGATAAAATATATGATTTTTAATTTTTTTTCAATTACAAGTTAGAAATTATTAAAGAAATATAAAAAACATAAAGAATATTTTTTTTTTTTAAAGAAAGAAAATTTCAGATTTTACAGTATTTCAAATACAGTATATTGTCATATATCACACACTTGTATGAATCATGTTATAACACTTTAACCATTAGAGCATTAACTTATTAGTCACGTACAAACATATAGTGATTCATGACTTTGAATCTATCCACCCAAGTTTGTATTTCTCAGAGCAACCACAACTTTATGCAGGGTTTAAAAAAGTGTTAAAAAAATATTAAAAATTACAATTACAGACCTATCAGTCTTGTATTGAGTTCTTCTATACAATATCTTTATGAAGTTAATTACCAATTCCCTAAAATAAGCTTTGTTTTTTTAAATATCTAAATATTGAAAGAATGTATAGAAAACAGTGAATATGAGTTGCCATTATACTTTGGATTTGTAGATTATAAAAGAGTACATCTATAAGCATTTCTATGATGATTAAAGCATTGGATCATCAAGATATAGACCTAGGATATTGTCGTAATCAGAATAATATTTATCAAAATACAATAGCAATCATTAGATTACATGGTGTTATTAAAAATATCAAAATAGAAAAGGTATATGACAGAATAATTTCATATCTAAAATTTTTTAAAGCAATTTTACAAATAGTATTTTGTGGATTAAAATAAGAAGGGAATAAAAATAATTATAGATAATTTTAAATTATTTAGATTTTGCATGTATGGTTGTTTTTGCAAATAATGCTTCAAAGGTTTAGAAATGTTTTAATGGAAATAAAAAGTAGAATTAAAGATAATGCTAAAAAAAAAAATTAATATTCAATGAATCTTTTCAGAAAAAAGAAAATAAAGATTGATAATCATTAATTAGAAGTCAACCACTATAAATATCTTTGTTAGATTATTAATACATATGAAAACTAACAAATGATATTAATTATAAAATTAAACTTGGTTGGAGTGCTTTTGATAGATGTATTTAAAAGGGATGTTTTCAATATATGTGTTTTACCAGCTTTTACTTATGGATCTAGACTTTGACATCTACTGAAAGAACATTATAGAAACTCAAGATCAATCAATGAAGTGTAATGAGATATATACTAAGACTAACAAAAAGAAATAAAAAACAAAATACATGGGGAGATAACAAATAGGTAATACTAATATCATTGAAAGAATTAAAAAACTGAAATGAAATTGGACTAAATTAGACTAAACATATTGCTAGAAGTGATGATAATACATGGACACCTTTTAAATTTGATCCCAAGTGATTATAAAAACTATAAAGAGATCACATGAGATGGTTGAATGATCTTGCAGTGGATTGATAATAGCTAAAAATAATAATGAAATAGCTACACAATTCACCAACTAATCATCCAATATGCCTTGGGGAATGGGCTTTTATTTGTTAATTATGTAGAGGATTAAGTTCACAGGTTAATTTGGGTCAATAAAATGAATATCAGTGTCTTTATTGTAAGAAGAAATATTTGTATTATGATATGGCTATTTAACTGTTGATGAAGGAAATATTAAATTCTGACAGGCTCGTCCTATTTTTTACACACACACATATATATAATTTATAGTTTTAATTTCATTTCATTGTTTATTTGTAATAACTTTGCATATCTATATTATTTATCCCTGGCTAACTGTGTTATTCTTTTTTTATGTTTTCTGTTTGACTTAGTGCATATTCAGTGTGGAGCATCATAATCATAACTGCATTATTTTGTCATTTATCTGATTTTATAAAAGCAGCTGACAAAATAATACAGCTATTATTATGTGCTCAGCACTGAAAGTGCACTAAGCCATACTAAACATACTAATATACGTATACAAAGTTATTATGTATATTTAAGTAAATAAATGTTAAAACTGAATTATATATATTTGAAGTAATTTTAACATAATATTTTTTTTTTTATAGGTAGAAGGATGGTCATTACAGGAAATGGATTAGATCAATATGTATATACTTCGATTTTGGATCGCTATGGATAACTGACATTTTGAAATTAAAAAAATATCTGAATTTTTACCAGATATTTTTTTTTTTTTACATTTTATTATTTTTTAAAAAATAACTTGACAAATGATGTTTTTTAAGTTTTTATTATTTATCTATTGTGAAAGTTGAATTGTTGCAGCAGGTGGATCGTTTATTAATTTGTTGGAATATTTAAAATGAGTCACAAACTGAGTGGTTTAAAACCTCCTAGTAAGATTGCCAAACCTAGCAATCTACCCAGCAAGACTCCAGGCACATCCGGATCTCTCAGTAAACCTCTAAGTAAGTAAGATATTAAAATTTATAATAATTTAAAAGTTATTATTATTGTAAGTCTATAATAATTTATTTTTTTATTAAAAAAAAGTTTATAATTTTTAGAATGAATTTAAAATATCTATTGAAGCGCGAGGGAGTGGGGTGGCTGTAAAATATTGAATTAGTTTTACTTTCATCTTTTTTTTTTTTACTTGTGTTTTTATTTTGAAGATTTATTAATAGACTAATTAATTAAAAGGACTTAATGCAATATATTTGGAGAAAGTCGTTAAAATATTAAAAACGTTAATTATTAAGGGTTTTCTTTTTTTATTATTAAGAGTTTGAATTTTTTTTTTAGCGTTTTACTACATTAAAACATATATAGATTTATTTGATAATTAACTTTTTAATCTAAAAAAAAAAGTTTACTTTGGCTTTGTTTAACTATATTCAATCATCAGATTATTATTTATAGCACATATTTAATTAAAGAATAGTACTGCATTGTGCTTTAATATATTAGTATATTATAAAAGAATTTATGTATTTTTTTTTCCAAAATATTAAATCCAGTTTTTTAAATTTATTATCACATCATCGTTATGCTACTCTCGGAATAAATTTGAACACAATCAAGTTTACTAATAATGAATAAGTGAATAGTATTTAATAATTAAACTTAGATACAACAAATTAATTATTTTTTTTAATCTTTTTTTTTTTTTTCTGTATATTTATTTAATATTTGGACTTTTTATTTTAATTAATAAGATTATCCACTATTATTATAAAGAAATCTTGAAATTTCAACCAGGAGTCAGTGGTAACCCTAGAAATTTTACAACTCTGTGCAATAGCATATGTTAACATTTCTTTTTTTAAAAAAAACCCACCTTAATTGGATCTTAATATAGTGTTTTCAGAACTATTTTAATTATATCTTAATTTAGCATTTTCTGTAATGGTCTATTGAAATGCTGTATTGAAACTAATTAAAAAATTTCTTTTAGAAGGAAGGTGCAGCAAAATATGCTATTGTCAGAACCATAATTCTTAGGGTTACTTCTGATTTTTAGTTGAAATTTCTATAGGATTTCTATTTAATAATAGTAGATAGGTAGATAGTTATATTAAAAAAAATCCATATGCTAAATAAATATACAGAAAACACACACAAATATATTAATAAATTAAAAGTCATAATATATATATATATTTAAGTGTCACAGCATCGGCCGAGACGCGAACCCGCAACCTGGGCAACTGCCTGCAAATGAAGGCAGTCGCACTGACCTCTCGACCACCAATGCAAAACAAAAGTCATAATATTAATTTACATTTTTAACATGTCTAGTCATAAATTTTAAATAGTAACATTAATTAATAAAAATGTATAAATTAATGAAAAATGATTATATTCCTATTAACTTAAATCCAAGCAAGTATAAATATAATTTTGTTTTCCAATTTTTGGTATCACATTTCTATAGTGTGATGAAAGATCAGCAATGCCTCTAGTTTACCTGAAGAACAAAGGTTATGCATGAAATGCATGCATAGTGAGAGAGGATGATCTGAGTTACTGTGCTGATGGAGGTTACAATATGATGGAGATAAGATGAAAGAGACTGATAAAAATCCAAAATATGATTTTGTTTAGTTTAAAATTTTTACTGTACACTTATTTTAATTGACTGGACTGAAGTATTTCCATTTCTGGAATTTGCAGCATCACTTTTTAATAAAAAACAAATTTTTGATTTCATTTATGAGTTTTTTAACAAAAACTTTTTTTTAAAAAATTAACTTGATGAATATGATACAATCATGGGTAAAAATGCAATTTTTTTTGTTAAAAATTTGTATAATACTACAATTGTTAATATGAACTTATATTTGTCAGCGCAATAAATGAAAATTAAAAAATTTAGGTTTTAGTTTCTGAGATTATCATCATACAAATAAAATTATTTTAAAGCTATCTGGCACTTCATGATATTGAATATTTTATGAATTTCCTTGATTATCAGGGAGGGGAGGGGTGAGGAGACTTTTATAGAGTATAAACAATTAATAAAATGAACAATGCTTTTTCAGAATGTTTTTTTACATTTATAGCAATATATGATAAATTTCAAATTTTATATAATGAATATATACAAAAATTGGATTACAAGGACATGAATGTCATATATTTGGATTTTATTTTTGATGTTTGTAGCATAGAAATAGAAATACACATTTAAAGTAACATTTTAAAAATTATTTATAAGTAGAACAATAAAAATGTAATGAAGTGTTGTATTAGAGAAATTGATCTTAGTTTCATAAGCTCATGAGAATAAATTTCACATTTGACTAAGTTTAAAAGGGTCATTTGTTCGTGTTCTATGTTTCAAGAAAGAGTGATTACTACACTTGAAATGTGAGAATAAAACTCGCCAGTATCATCTGTGGCTAGAAATAATTTATTACTAGGATTAATTATGGACCTTATAAAGGAGTATAAACATATCTTCTGTACAATAAATTGCAATGGTACAATTTATTATGTAGATCAAGACATTTGCCCAACTGAACATTTATGGGGATAGTTGTCTTTTAAAATTATTGTGAATGCTGCAAGCAATAACATAAACTATATGTTGTTGATTGAAACTATAACATGTGAACAGGGGAATCATCACTTAGCCTTTGGAAAGGTATATGTTTTGAAATTATTGAAGAAATTCCATGAGTTAGACAGCTTTCTAACCATGAAATTTAGTAAAACTGTCATATTTTGTGTGATTACATCATGGTATTTGTTTGATCCAGCCATTACATTTTGAGAATCTAGAAATTATTCATGGGTGATGTTTCAATTTATCTGGTTCTCACAGTGTGATACTGATTTGAGAAACATGAAGATGACTCATTACTTGTAACTTTTATGGATCATAGACGAACAAGCGAGAATTTGATAGTACACAGAATTTAAAGTTTACATGAATTAATAATATTCATTTAGATATTGTTCAAATGTTATATCATATCTTGTAGAATGCAAATAGTTCTATGTCACATTTAAGATTTCCCAGATATCATCCCATTTTTTGTTTATAAGTTTTTTATTTAACAATTTGTTATTTTAATGTTTCTTGGTTCAATTAAATACTATTTTTTAAAAACTGATATACTAGATTTAGAAAATTAACATTTACAAATCTAAAAAGGTATGAATGTTTTTAATATGCACCTGATTAGGATAAATTACCCAAATTATATTTGATAAACTGATGATGGAAAATTATTTAAAATAAATAATAATTATGAAGATATAAATTTCAAGTAAATGAATATTAATAATTTCTGACATGGTTTTCTGTATTATTAAGTTTTCACTTAATTTGAATTTGTACTTTGATTGTGGAATGTTTTTTTTTTTCAACCTTGACACGACCTAGTACATTTTTGGTGAGATCCACCAATCTCTTAGCTTTAATAAATTAATTATGTCTTTTGCTCTATTTAAATATTCAGGTGATTATGTAAGCACTTTCTTTAAATTAGACATTTACATATTCCATTTGCTTGATAACTGGACACTCTTTTCCTTGTTATTATGTTCTTATGGTTGGCTTTGAACCATGCCTCCTTAACTTTCTTTTCACAAGATCCTGATCTATGCACACAAAATTAACTGTCCATGGTTCGAATACATGTCCAAAATGCTATTTGTGCTCTCAGAAGACAGATTTATAATCTGGATTATTTTTAATGCGTGCTGATATAGATATTTGTGCTGCGTTAGTCTTGTGGTGATATATAGTGTTCCATAAGCCTGAAAATTATATTGATAATAAGTAATTACTACATGAATAATTTAAAAATAAATTTAAATAGTAATCAATATCTAAACGAAACAAAATATATCTAAATCTTATAAAATTATTGACCAAATAATTAGATATGGAAATTTACAACTCTGAAATATAAAATAATGTAAATATGAATTACAAAAAGTTTATAATATTTATACAAAATTTATTAAGTTTTAAAATTGTACTGATTATCTTTAATAACTTTTAAAATATTTTAAGATCTTGTTTGACATAATCATTGAAAATATAAAGTTGACTCTATTCCAACAATAAATGCTAAGAAATACGACTTGAGAGGACAACAAATGTTTGCAAGTTTTAGACACATAACTTATCATTCTATATAAAAAGTATCATGTATAGAATAATCAGCACTTAAAATAATCTTATCATAATTGCTAATTTAAAATCTATATCAAAAAAAATATTTTATTATTCATTAATATGTGGTGATAATTACTTATAATATAATGATTAAATAAGTAACTAAGTTGAAAGTGTAATTATTCTTAACATGACTTTTAGAAATGCTTGGTTTATGTATTGATAGTGAATGCAATTCCTTATATAGTTTGTTTTTAGTGTCATCACAATCTAATGCAGATTAAATAAGACCTGAAATAATCATTTGATACTTGAATGCTTTCATAAATATTTTTACTAGAAATTGATATCTAGTATGGAATGAATTTATTAAAGAAATTTTTTAAATCTGATTAAAGCAGAACGTTTATATGATTTTTCTATCTTGCACTTAATCTATATTTGATTGCAATAATACCCCCCCCCTTCCCAACAATTATTGGTTGTAACATGTCAAGTGCAGGTTGAATTTAAACTGATGAATATATGATGCTTTGTTTTAATGAATCTCTTATTGCAAAGGCTAGAGAAACTTGAAATCTTGGTATACAATTGAATTCAATAAGATATATAGCTATTTATCTAAAGAAAGATCTTATAAGTGGAATCGAAAATTGGCCTAGATTATTGAAAATTTAAGCCTTAGTTTGAAAGGAATTAAATGAATAAAAGTTAGCTGCAGATAGATGTAATATGAAATAGTGCTTTCACTGAAGATGGCTATAGGCCAGAGATTAATCTATGTTTTTGTTCCAGAAATTATAGTCGGTATCCCAATGGGCAGAGATGTAGCTGTGAATGAAAATGAAGAAATTAGTGATATCAAATGCAGCACTTTAAATTTATATTAATTAATTAAAGCTTTACCAATCATTAGTTTAGAAGTGGAACTGATTTCCAGCAACAAGAGAAAAAAAAAAATTACTGCTTTGCTATAACAGATATAATTGGTTTCAGCAATAAATTGTATTTGCTACATGTATATTTTTGTCCAGTATATATTTTTTATATATATTTCTGATAGAATGAAAATTATATAATTTTTACGAAAATTTCTAGAGATAAAAATTGATAAAAGTAATTTTTATAATTATTTGCAGTTTCAACTTATGTAAAATTTCTGCTTTATACTTAACAATTTTTTTCCAATGAAGGGTATATTATTTTAATATACTGCGTTACATTTGTTTTCTCTTCATTATATTTATTATTACTACAGTATTTTAATTATAAAATTATAGTGTATAAAATATAATTCACAATATGCCATTCTAAATTATAGCATAAGTGTAAAGGCACGGGCCAATTCATTTAAATAAGTTGGTATCCAGTTCCATATGGAAATATTTTTGTTTTGTTTTGTGACTATATATTGTTATATTAAAATGTTTTTTTTTATTTTTATTTAAACAGTATTTTGTTACAACACAACATAACCTAATAAAAATCATAACTGCAACAAGTTATTTATTAACAAAATAAAAAAAAAAACACATTTATTTTATAATTAGATGCGGTAATAAAATAATAATAATAAAAAAGAGTACAATGTTACCAAATTGAATTGTGATATTTTGTTGCTAGCATGCTGCTTTTTGAATTAAAAGATGTTATTCAATAGAAGACATATAATTGCCATACTAATCACATTTTTTATATATAGATATATGCAGTATATGCTTTAGAATTTTTGCTTTGATTTTAAGCTTGGTTTCTTTAGAGAATTTTACATATAATGACACATTTTTTGTTATTAAATATATATATAATTAAAATTTTTATTTTAAAATGTAGCGCATATTTGTTAGCTTGTTGCTATTTATCTTATTGTGTTATTTTTTTAATTGTTTATACTATTATTTTGCCTTATATCCCTGCATGTAAACCAACTTTGCTCACAGTATGCGCTTCTTGTAATATAACTTCTTTCAAACTTCATGCTACTTGTGAAAGCCAGTGCAGTGCCACATTTATAGAGACTACTGCTTCCAAGTTATTGAAAAAGAAAGGCAAAATGTGCTTAGCTTAGCATTTTCATTATTTGCTTATTTTTTAGCGAGTTTTTTTTTTTATAAAAAATGTTTTAGCTTTCTGGTAATTATGGTGATAGGAATTTGTCTATACTTGTAGATTTCTATTTGTCATTATGCTTCTGCCTATCACTACATGTAAATGTAAAAACATAACTGTGTACATACATTTCTTATATTTAAATAAATCATTCAATATAGTATAAAATAAAATATTTTTATAAACAGCAAGAATTGAACATATGTAATAAAAATGATTAATACAGAAAAGTTTTTTTTGGCAAATATTTTATTTTTGCCCATTTCAATGTGCTGGAATTATTTTAAAACTTCAATTTGCATTATATACATAGCGACATCTATTTTTTTTTTTTTTTTATATATAAAGTTAACTAAAACCAGTATATGTTATCATTATTATTATTAGTTATCTGACAAAAGTCATATTTGTACATCAATCTAACAAACATCTTTAGGCAATTTATTGTTTTTTTGTTTAAACATTCAGAGCTAATTTTTTCATATAACTAACAAGACATCACCTGATCTATTAGCTTACACATTCCTATTCGTTGGTAAATTCTTTTATTCTCACTGTTATTATACCAACCAATGTAAGACTTCATAATCAATAGATGCCAGATGATAGTGCTTAATAAATTCTTATCAGTGCTATCTCTTCAATATAACTTAGTTTCTAGCTTATGATTTTTATCAATGAGGAGCTTTTTGGATTTTTCTGAATCATTTACTCAGATCTTTTGGATTTAATGCATATTTTTTCTAGCAACCATTTTATTTTTTGCTATACTATCAAACTACCAGCTCAAATAGGAAAAACTGTAATTTTTTTAATCCAAGTTTATTTGCTTGCGTTATAGATCTGAAACCTCATCAGTTTCTGTATGATCTTAAGTTTTTTTAATAACTGTAAGCACCTTTATTCTTTGACCAGAATTAGTATAAACCCAATAATGCATTATATGACCCACATCTTAGTTTATACATTGCTTTTATTAGCAAATATTTTTATTTTCATTATCTTTTATGCCATTTGCCATAAGCTTTAATAATCAATAATTGTCAGATCGAAGTATTTAAATTTTCTATCCAAATATTCCCAGACTAATTTCTAGCTTATGGCTTTCATCAGTGTGAAGAGCCCTTTGGAATTTTTTTTTTAATTATGCACTTAGATCTTTTTGGATCTAATACACCATTCCTCTTGTAGCCATTTTTTACTTTTTGTTATATTATTAAGCTATCAGCCTAAATTGAAATCTTTTTAATTTTTTTACTTCAAGAATATTTGTTTGCATAGTTATATAGATCTGAAACCAGATATAGTGACTATATTTTTCTACCAATTCTGGCCAAACAATAAAGGTTCCTATAGTTATAAAAACTAAAAATTATTATATTATTTAGAAACTGAAGCAGTTTCACATCTATATGATTATGCAAGCAACTAATCATGGATCGAAAGGGTTGGTAACTTGATAGTATAACAGAAAAGAAAAAAGAGTCTGGAACAGTGCATTAGATTCAACAAATTCAAGTGTGTGGTTCAAAAAAACAAAACAAATCAAAACAAAAAACTCCTCATTGATAAAGGCCATAAGATAGAAACTAGTCAGGATATTTGGATAGGACAGCACGGGATAAGGATTTATTATGTTCTATTATCTAGCATATATTGATTACTAAAGCTTCACCAGATGGCATAGAGGTTGTGAGAATAAAAAAAATTGCTAATGAATAGCAATGTGTAAGCTAAGATCAGATGATATCTTATTGGTCATAACATGTATTATTGGTTTTGTACTTATTCTGGCCAAAGAATAAAAATGCTTTAAGTTATTAAAAAACTAAGATCACCATAATTTTTAGGAATAGAATCAGTTTCAAATATATATAAATGTGCAAGCAAATAAGTTTGGATTGAAAAAATTAAAAGGTTTTTCAATTTGGGCTAATATCTTGATAGTATAACAAAAATAAAAAATGGCAATTAGAAGAAATGTGCACTAGATCCAAAAGATCCAAGTGCATTATTCTGAAAAATCCCGAAGTCTCCTCACTGATATAAACCGTAAACTAGATAGATATTATTCTGGATAAGAATTTATTAAGCACTGTCATCTGGTATCTATTGATTACTAAGGCTTACACTGAATAATGTAAAACTGGCGAGAATAAAAAAAAATAATTTCTTCTAAACAATGAACTTCTTTTCCTATTTTCTCTCAATCTCCTTAAATCCTTTTAGCATATCTCAGTTTCTCATTTGTTTTATAATTTTTTTTAGAGTTTTGCATAACAGTAACAAAAGTGGGTTTAAAAACTTAAGGTTTTTGGATCTATTTCCAATTGTGAGAAATTAAAAGAAAGATACAGTAACTTGGTTAGTTGAATTGAGTTATTGTGTTCTCTTGATTATTTTGATGTTTGGATGCCACTTGCATTAAGCAACTGTATCATACAATTAATAATGACTTTTTTAAATCATTTTTTTTTTCAAACAATATTCTACTGTAGAATTTTTCTATCCATAGTTTTTTTTTTTACACAATACTCTGTTTAATTTTTTATCCATGCACCTCAGATAGTTTTGTTATGTCTTTTTTTCTCTCATGAAATTCAGTTTAAGACTTTTTAGTTATCTGTCAGTTATCATCTATTTTGTCAACATGTCCAGTTTGTTTTATTTTAGTCTTATAATTCTTTTAATGATGTTTGGTTTATTCCACAGCATTCTGCATATTTATGTAATGATCTTTTAGTACAGAATAGAAAACTCATCTTGTTTTATTTAATAGACTATGATACATTCAATGTTGGTGGTTTCAGCATTTTATTTGTATTGAATTCTATTTGTATTTGGATGATTTTTGTGGAGGAGTAATTCCATAAAGGCTGGTCATACACCATATAATATTAAGTAATTTTGTTTTTGTTTTGTATTTAGTTGAAAGTGATTTGCAATTGAAGATGGTAAAATATAAGGCCACTATTTAATGATAATCTAGTTTCAAAATCTAGGAATTTTTAGAAAATCTGTTTTTTATATTGCTTACTCCTGTCCCTGCTGTTAATCATATAATTTTTGGGAATGAGAGACTACTTGTTTTTGTTTATTAAGTAAAAGAAAATATCCTCTCACACATATATACATATTAAAACAGCCAAAACTCTCTGTACATATTGCCACTCAGTGTAAGTCAGAGTAATCAATGGATGCCAGAAGGCTTGTGCATAAAATCCCCATCTAGTGCCTGCTCATCCAATATCCCCATGGTGATCATGCAATATACACATATGTATCTATATGTATTTAATCTCCTTTTAAAAAAATTCAATTGATATGTTAATCAAAGTCTGAATCTTATTTCTGATAGTGAAATAATACTAGACTTATAATTTTGCTTCCAACTTTAGAAGTGAATTCCAGTAAGCTCATCTCATTAACCTGTAAGGAGCAGTTTTTTATTATTTTTTTCTTCACTATATGAACATTAAAATGGAAATATTAGATGTAATGAGCTTTATTAGTTTTCAATAAAGAATCAGTTTCTCTTTTTATTTAATAGCAAAAAATTTTTCCAAGTTGCATAAAGTTTTATTTTTTTGCTTTCTATTAATGATAATGATAGCATAACAGAAGCAAATGATAGTAATAAAGATATTTTAATTTTTTTAAAAAAATGTTGTTAACTAACTAGAATGGGTGAACTGCTTGATGGGGGCTTTTCAAGATTTGAAGGTGTATAAAGCTTCTTAAAATTTAACTGTCTTTCAAAATGAGAAAGTTTAACCTAATAAGTTTTTTTTTTTTTTTAGATCAAAATAAATAGGTCATTGAGAGAAAAGAAACTTCAGGGTATTGAATTTGCTGTGATATTTGTTTCTATGTCTTTGTCTTGAAGTTTCTAGACTAATCATTGAAAGTTGAGTAAAATTATTTTGTACAAGAGTATTATTAGTGCTTGTTTCAATGTTAGATTCTAAACTTAAAAAAAAAAAAAAATTATTTCTTGATGGATAGTATTTATTGCATCATTAATCTTTTAAAAAAGAATTATTCTTAATTCCTGTATTGATGGGAACAGTAAACCATGACTCAAAGTTTTTTGAAATAATGATATTTGAGCTATGAATTTGAATCGTCTATTATTGAATTTTTGCATAGTACATTAATTGACTATTTACAAATACTTTGTTTAGGCAAAAATATCACTACAAAGAAATTTGAATGCATCCATGCTCAAAAATGACATCCTATGGATTATGTTATAGTTAGAAGTATAAATATAAAAAAAATTAAGAAATTTGAATACATCCATGTGCAAAAAATGGCATCTTAAGGATTATGTTACAGTTAGAAGTCTAAATGTAAAAAAAAGTGAACACTTATAAATAGATTGATTATTAGCCATGACTTTTCTCTATTTATTATAGATAGAAAAACGTAGATGCCTTATTTAATATAAACATGATGGGAAAAATTTCTTTAAAAATCACAATATTAGATGTTCTTCAACTTTTTGGATTAAATCATTAAAACGTGACATGATACCATTTTTAATGCTTATATAAGCTGTTAAAACAATAGCAACTCTCTATACAGTTGTGCCCCCGAGTGCAAGGTATAGTAATCAAAGGATTTTAGAAGATTTGTGCATCAAAATCCTTATCTAGTGCTTACTCTTCTAATATCCCAGACTAGTTTCTAGCTCATGGCCTTCATCAATGAGAAGTCTTGAATCTAAGAGCACTGTACCTAGATCTTTGAATCTAATGCAATTCTCCAGCAGTCACCTTTTATCTTTTTAGTTAACTATGAGTCCAAAATGAAAACAATAGTGTTGCTTGTATAATCATACAGATCTTAACCAGTTCAGTATCTATACATTATGGTATCTTTGGGTTTTTAATAATTAACCAAAATTGGTATTGAACTGCTAAATCATCACATTATGCTTACACAAGCTATTAAACAATAGTATCACCCAGTGCAAATCATGGTAAAATCAATGGATTCTAATTTCTAGCTTATGGCCTTCATCCTTAAAGAGCATTGAACCGGAGAGCACTGCACCTAGATCTTTGGATTTAATGCAACTCTCCAGCTGCCACCTTTTATCTTTTTAGTTAACTATAAAACTATGAGTTCAAAATGAAAGTATAATGTTTTTAATTCAATTTCATTCAATTGATAATACACAGATTTGAACCCAGTTCAATAACTATATATTTTGATGACTTGGGTTTTTTAACAACTAATCACCATCATCCTTTGTTGAGGATTGGTATTAAATCAGTAAAATATCCTATGATTACCCATTTTTTATGCTTATTCACACTGTTAAAACAGTAACAACTCTCTCCATACAACAATGCCGTCCAGTGTGCTTTAAAATCCCTATCTAGTGCCTGCTTATCCATTATTCCCAGACTGATGGTACTACTGTATAGAGAGTTGTTACTGTTGTAACAGCTTATGTATGCAGAAGAAATGGTGATCATGTATTATTTTATTAATTCAATCCCAATCCTGGATAAAGGATGATGGTGACTAGTTGTTAAAAAAAAAAAGTCATCAAAATATATAGATATTGAACTGATCTATATGACTATTAAGTGAACAAACTTGGATTGAAAATATATTTTCATTTTGGATTCATATCTTTATAGTTAATTAAAAAGATAAAAGATAGTTGCTGAAGAATTGCCTTAGATCCAAAGATTTAGGCGCAGTGCTCTCAGATTCAAGGCTCTTAACTGATGAAGGTTGCAAGCTAGAAACTAATCTGGGGATACTGGGTGAGTAGACACTAGATAGGATTTTGATGTTAAAAATTCTAACATTAATTGATTACTGGGCCTTAAACTGGGTGACACTACTGCATGAAGAAAGTTGCTACTGTTTTAACAGCTTGAGAGCGTAAGAAATGGCAATCATGTGATATTTTGATAGTTTAATGTAATTCTGGTTACAGGATGATGGTGACTATAATTATTAAAAAACCAAAGCTATCAAAATATATGGATACTGAATTGGGTTCAGATCTGTATGACCATACAAGCGAATGAGCTTGTATTGAAATCATTGTTTTCAATTTGGACTCAAAGCTTTATAGTTAACGAAAAAGGTAAAAAGTGACTGCTGAAGGGTTGCATTAGATCCAAGGATCTAGGTACAGGGCTCTGATCTAATGTTTACTGATGCCACAAACCAGAAACTAGTTTTGTGATCTTGGATAAGTATGAGGATATTGGATGAGTAGGAACTTGATAAGGATTTTGATCCACAAACCTTTTAGCATCCGTTGATTACTATGGTATACACTGGATGGCACTAATCTATGGAGAGAATGATGGTCACATGATGTTTTAATTGTTTAATATCAATCCTGGCCAAAGGATGATAGTCACTATTGTTATTAAAAAACCCAAAACATCAAAATATAGAGATTTAAAACTATGTTTAGATCTGTATGACTATACAAGTGAATGAGTTGGATTGAAAACATTAATGTTTTCATTTTGAACTCACATCTTTATACTTAACTAAAAAGGTAAGATATGGCAGCTGGGCAATGTTCCCTCTAAGTGGTTCACTACATAATTGTGCAGCAATTTTGAAAGGCTGCACATTGCTTGGTGACTTTTCTACATTCCAGACATTCCAATACTCTTAAATACTCAAACATTTGTTTTTATATTTAAACACATAAAGTTGACTTCAGGGGAATAATTTTGATAAAAATGATTAATGAATAGACTGATCTATGCATGTAGTGGAGACAAGGTTATAGTAATGGTGACTTCAGTTTAAGAATGTTGTAAAACCACCAAAACAATTAAATATAGATTCCAATACTAACATTTCAGTCAATATATAACTGGGGTGGTCAAACACTATCTTTCTTCCACTAGCCGTTGCCATAGCAGGACATTTGACACAACTGGGACCAAAGCTTGTGGGCAATGAGATTTTTTAATTATTTTAAAAAAAAAATCAAACATATAAATATTTTATTTTAGGCGCTACAAATGTTGAAACATTCAGCAAGTCAATGTAATTTTTCGTCGAATCAATCTAAAATAAGGAAAATGAATTTAAATATAAATGGCTTTCCCAATCAGTTGGAACTGAAATGCCTTTGTTACCAAAAATTATAACTACTGTATTAAACTTGGGAATATTTTTAATTACCAAAGCAGTAATACATATGACAACATTTGTAAAATTTGCTGTCAAATTCAAAAGTGAATTTACTAACATTAAAAAATAGGCTGAATGGAAAATAGATTATTTAAAATGATATTTAAGTCAAAAATTTCATACTGATTTAGTTATTGCTATCCAAATTAAAAGCAGTGGAGGAATTTTGAGAATTTTAACTGAAAACCCAGAATATCATAATCTGAGATTAGAAAACACTGAATGCAAAAAATGGACAAAGATATGATTAAAATTATAATAGATAATGTTATCCAAGCAATTCCCATCAATTCATCAATGCTTTCTGTGCAATCTATACTTGATAATGTAGGAAAATATGTTAATATTTCTGAATCATGGTTTAGCAAGAATTATTCCTTTGAATTTATAGAATATGGATACATTTAATTATACATAAGATTATTGATGAAGTTTGAACATCTTCATTTATTGTTTGATAGTTGATGAAAGTACAGATATTTCAGTACAAAAATAATATTATATATAAAATATCAAAGTTTTTTGGCATTATTAAGCTTATTTCATGAGATAGTCATTCTATTGTAAGAAATAAAAAGTTTTATAGAGTGAATAATCTTGATTTACAAAAAATGGTTATGTTTATCTCTGTAATATTATGAGAAATAAATGATGTGGCTTCTCTATGAGATGATGTTATTTTACATTTATTTCAATAGCACTGTGTGGCTCAGAGAAGATTTGGGAATATCTGTTCATGAAAACAGGTTCCAATTAATAAGGATATTAAAACCTTTTTAAGGACAATAGTAAATCATCTACAATAACTGAAAAACTTAAAAGAATTGGCCAATATTTCAGAAATTGACATTACTATCAAAACATCACATGATCATTCTTTCATATGCGTACACATGCTGTTAATAAAGATACCAAACTCTTCATACAGTAATGCCTCCGACTACATGCACAAACATGCCTGCATCCATTGATTAAGAAGGTTTGCACTTGGTGACACTACTGTATGGAAAGTTTGGTACTCTTATCAAATTGACATTACATCATTCAGACCTCTCAGTGAAATAAGATGGGTATCTAAATATAAAATGCTCTGTTAAGAAAATATGACATTTTAATAATTTAATGCACAGAATAAGTTGAAGAATTCAATGACCCAATAAAAAAAAATATTGTTTAAAAAATCTACAATATTGGATAGCATATGTGATTCTTCAAAATATATTTGTGGAATTATTAGCATTAAACAAAAGGTTTAATTCATCCTCAATGAAGGCATATCAGTTTGCAAAAGCAAAAATTAATAAATTAAAAGCAGAATATTTGGATAACATCTGCTGGAGTGTATGTTCAAACAATTTTAGATTCCAATGATTGTATAGATATTTTACCAGGACTTAAATTTATTCAACTGCTTCGCAATCATTTGGATACTAGATTTTGATAGGAAGATATAAGTGACTGGAATACCTTGGATCCTTTTGTAACAAAAAATAATTTAAACATAAAGCATGGAAAAGATAACCCAAAATGTTTATTTGTAAAATATGAATCCGTAATAAGTAATAATGATAAAACCATATAAGTTTAGATACAATTTTAAAATAGTATGGTAATTAGAAATTTTTAGTTAATGAAAAATGTAAAATTAAAGTAATCAAATCATTTAATGATTAGTTAATGTTTTAAAAGACCAAGAATATAAAGAACTTTAATATTTCAATATTTGTCAACTTTTCAAGTTTTCAGCTCCAATTGTGAATGTGGTTTTAATTTAATGAATGTGATAAAATCCCATAATGGACTAGGTAATGAACATTTGGATAATTTAATAAAAACCAAGCCTTATATCTTGTCAGAAAAGCAGATAAATCTAGATAAAGTTTATTTAATTTGACTAAATTGTAAAGAATGATGTGAAAAAATAACGGATTAATTATTATTATTGAGATCCGATATTATTATATTATTATTATTTAAGTTATGTTCTACAATATTTTATTATATATAAATTATTTTATATGTAAACAACCAAATAAATGCTATCTTAATGTCTGTAGGTATATGTCTTTTTTGTTCATTGATCGTTTTAGTGTGTTCATCTCTTGAATTTTTGGTTCAAAGATGGTCTATTCTTAGAGAGAACATTGCTGTTGGAGAATTGCATTAATTTCAAAAATGTATATGCAGTGCTCTCAGATATAAAGTTCATCTCTGATGAGGATCACAAGCTAGAAACTAGTCTGGGGATGAATAGACTAGGTAGAGATTTTGATGCACTAACCTTTTAGCATCCATTGATTACTATGGCTTGGACTGGGTGGTGGTACTATATGGAAAGAGCTACTACTATTTTAACATTAGTGCATATATAAGAAATGATCTAGTGGCTTAATATCAATCCTGAACAAAGAATGATGGTGGCTGTGGTCATTAAAATGCCAAAAACTTCAAAATATATAAATATTGAATTGGTGCTCTAATCTGTGTGACTGTGCAAATGAATGAGCTTGGATTGAAAGCATTATTACTTTTTCATTTTTGATTCATAACTTTATAATTAGATAAAAAAAGTAAAAGGTTACTGTTGAAGGGTTCCATTGAATTGGAAGATGCAGTGCTCTCACATCCAAGACTCCTCACTGATGTAGGCTCCAAGTTAGAAACTAGTCTGGGAATATTGGATGAATAGGCATGGATAGGGATTTTAATGCATAACTTTCTAGCACCCATTGATTACTATGGCTTGCACTGGGTGGCATCACTATGAAGATAGTTGCTATTGTTTTAACTTTTAGATGGGGTGTTATTTTATCTACAGTTGTAAAGACACATATTACAAACATATTAAGCAAACAAATAGTAATAGATATATTAAAAATAGAAGTTACATTGAGAGGTGACTCAATTTACATTATAAAGATTATCTCAAAGTCGTTTCTGAAAGGTGAGTATTGATTGCTTTATTGAGAGTAATGTTCAAGGATAGAATATAATGGAGAGCCACAACTGAGCAAGGTTACACCGTCTTTTAGAAAAAAAAATTCTGCAGAAAAGTCAGCCTCGCAAGATGGCAAATAAACATCAATCTAACATATGACAAATATAAGCCATTACCATTAACTTGTCTTTCTCTTGTGTGTGTGGGTGTGTGAAGCTAAAATACCCATTTCATTACAAGGAACTGCCAGTGATGATAACATCAAGGTTATTTATAGGTTGGCCTAATTGACATCTGAAATGCCGATTTCAGTTAACTTTTTTTTTTTTGTATAACGTAACAGCAGCGAAATTATTATTTGGAGTGCAATCGTTTTATTCCGAAGATTGGAGAAATTTTTTCATCCTTAATTTAATTTATTAATTATAAACAAAACAGTAAAATAATGTTTTTTTTATTTTAATAATCTCTTTCTGTTATTACTGTAATTATTAATTGATATATATTTTTTTATGTTGGTTGCAATTTTTTTTAAATGAATTTAAACTTTTATTTTAAGTCCTTCATCTTAATAAATTTTAAAAACGTTGATATGTCAATTTGATCGTATTGTTATTAGTGATATTACTAATTATTGTCTGTTGAGAAGTTTTAAGTTTGCTTTGTTATTACCCTTTTCCTTTTTTTTTTTCTCTGAAGGTTATATTAGGAGGAGAGAAATACTGTATTATACATTAAGAATGTATAAGATTCTTTTCCAGACTTAATTGAGATAAACATGTGTCAGAAATAGCTTCAGTTGATTGGTTGACTGTTAATTGAAACCATTAGCAAAAGGGAAGGATTCTACTCACTAACTGGGTCACAGTATGTGATTCTATAGTCTACATTGTTCTAAAGGAATAGTTACTGCTCATATTTCATTTATAAAATTAAAAAAGTATATATTTTTAAAAAAGTTTTTAAAGTAATTTTTTTTCAATTTTTTTTAGCTGACAACCAACCTCTTACTCTCAACACGGATGATTTCATTATAGGGGATCGTGTATGGGTAAGTGGAACCAAACCAGGATATATACAGTATATTGGAGAGACCCAGTTTGCACCTGGAGAATGGGCTGGTGTGGTTTTGGATGAACCTATTGGAAAAAATGATGGTTCTGTTGCTGGTATACGCTACTTCATGTGTGAACCAAAGCGAGGTGTCTTTTCGCGTTTGACAAAGCTAACGCGTGCACAATTTTCAAAATTTACATCATCATCATCAGACACAGGTGGGAATGGTGAATGTAAAGATGTAACAGATGGATTAGGACAGTCAGAAGGTTCAGAGTCATTGGAAGTACGATCAGATATTGATAGTTGTTTACTTGGAGATGAGAGTAAAACAAACAGTGGTGCAGATGATTCTTACTCAACTCCCGAATCTCGATCAGCGAGCAATGGTGTTTCAATTCCACCAGAGAATTTGAGTCTACTTTCTCCTAAGTTAAGCAGTATGGGGAAAATCTTACCTAATTCTCAGATGAAAAGAAGCAATAGTCCTGGGTTACCACTTACCAGTAAAACTCCTACTCCAACACCTAGGACTCCGGGAAGTACAGACTCTAGTCCTGGACCTCATAATTTAAAAATTGGTGACCGAGTCTTGGTTAGTGGTACAAAAGCAGGAGTTTTAAGATATGTTGGACTTACTGAATTTGCATCTGGAGAGTGGGCTGGAGTGGAACTAGATGAAATGTTGGGCAAAAATGATGGATCTGTAGCAGGGAAAAAGTAAGTAACTTTTGTGATTTATTAGTATTTTGTCTGTATTAATATAAATTGACTTAAATATTGCATACATTAATTATAGATACTTGTTATTAATAATATTTCCTTAATATGTGAATTATAGAAGTAAGTAATGTTTACAATTGTTAATGCATGGAGATAAACATTAGTTTTTCAGTCACAAAGAATTTATGATTAAAATTTTTTTCATATCAATTAAGTGTAAAACAAATATTTTAGAATACCCACAATATACACATACATATTATATTTTTATTCAGTAAAATGCACCTTTAAATTAAATTGGCTGTATTTAGAAATCTTTATAAATGAATTTGTATTTGCAATAGATATAGTAATAGTAAATTATTTTATTTGAATTTTATTTTCTTGATTGATATTTGTATTTTCATATTGTGTATTAATTAAAAAATAAATTTACAAGCAGTTATATGTTATTTCATTGTAATGAACTTTAAGAATATTTGTTTTTTTATTTCAGCTTCTAATTTTCTATTTTAATGAAATTCATTGCTTATTTAATGTTTGTCTTAGTTTTTGAACTTATCTTATTGCATTACTTTTATTAAATTTTACAAAAAATAAACAAGAAAACAAACAAACACACTTTTAATTATGCAATTTTTACAATGCTTTATCAATTTATGATAGTTTTGTAGGTTAGTGATAATATATTAATGCTTATAGATAAATATATCTGCATTACATATTAGATAAATATATGTCTGGATTATATATTTGCATATTCATATATATTAAATATTTTTAGTTTTTAATTAATGGAATTTAAGAGTATATATATGTTTTTAATATCTATTAATAATGATGAATGTGTTATTATTTATTTTAGTAATAGATAATTGTAGTTCAATTATTTTTCAAATCTGAAGAAGACTGCTACTCAGTTTGAAAGTATCATAAATTAAACAAAGCATTGTGAAAAGTACCTTATAAGAAAAAATTTTCATGATTTTATTTTAGTTTTATTACTTACTGCAGAAATGTATATAATATCACATATAGCAATTGACTAATAACATTAAAATCTGCTGATACAAAACAATGTAAAGCAGACATATTAGAATTGGTCTATAATAGAATATTATTTTTATATTTAATAACATCAAAAGTACATAGTACTGCAAGCACTTATTAACTATTCTTAATTTTAGAAAATAATTGCTGATTCTTTATTTTTTGGTAAGATTGTTTTATAATAGTATCTATAAATTTCCGATCTGGGTCTTCTTTACATTTGATTATAACTACAATAAAGCTTAAATTAAAGCATCAATTCTATTTTAAACCCAATAAATAATTATTAGCAATTGCTTACTATCCTTTTTTTTTTTTAGATTCCTAGATGTGTGCTTATTTTTAATTTGATTAGACTTATTTTTCCACAAATGATAGGTTGTTCTGGAAAAATATTGTTATGATAGCCAGGATTTGATGAAAACTTGATGGTACCTATTAATAATAGTAACAACAACAACAACAATGATAATGATGACTCTGGAAGTACAGCATGTACAGATGTTTTTCTAATAAAATTTACCTCACTCTTTGGATAGTGATATAATGTAAACACATTTTGATGCATATGTGTACATATATTTTAAATTATAAGCATTTATAATAAAACTGCTTAAATTTTTCAGTTGATTTTTGATTTTATATTGATTTATTTTTTTTTTGGTAATTTTTTTTATATGTAAGTAAAAAAAAAAAGAAATATTTGGTCTGTGAAGAAACATTAATAATTAAAATATTTTATCAGATATGTTTGAAAGAATGTCTTATTGTAGGTTGATAATTTAATTTTTTTTAAATGTAAAAAATGTGCATTTAATGGGAGTGACTTGTTGCAATTTAATTATATATAATTTTAAAATCTCATAAGCATCTATTATTTATTTTCCTATCTGTGTGAATATATGTATAAAGTAGTGGCATTTTAAATAGTCTAATGAATAAATTCTTAAATACTCAGGATATCCAAATTCATTTTTTTTTTTTTTGGTGGGTGGCTTTCATTAAAATAATATTTTAATAAAATCAAGTCTGTGCTCACCCATACTTTTGTTAAAGCTTACAAAAAAAAAATAAATCTCTTAATGCACTTTCCACAATACTTTGTTTAATTTATGACACTTTCAACTGGCTAGCAATCATCTTCAGAACTAAAAACAATTGTTTAACAATTATCTTTTACATACACATCAGTAATGTCATTTAATAACTTATTACATTTGTCTGAAAGTTTGTAATGATGGTATATTATAAGATGTGATATGTTGGACTATTTCCATCATATATGAGTGAATATTGAATGTACAGAAAATACACACAAATAGACAATACAGTCTATTTGTGTGTATTTTCTGTACATTCACTCATATATGATGGAAATAGTCCAACATATCACATCTTAACTTATTAATTACATGCTTATACAAAAGATATTTATAAAACAATTATTTTATAAATCTAAAAAGTTTACTAGTCATTTGAAACTGCCATAAAGTTTTGTGGAAAGAACATTGAGAACTGTGTGTGAAATGTTTTTTTGTGAAGTTTTAATAGAAATTATGCAATAAAAATGGAAGTAGTTTTGTATTTTTCAAATTACTTTAGACTCTAACTTTTTCACAAAATAAAAAATTGTATTGCCATTATAGAGTTGGAAAACTAGATTAATTGTAGAACTTTCAAGGGTTCACAGTTGATGGATAGTTGAATAATCTTAAGTGAATTAAGTAAGACTATCCAGTAAGAAGTACCTGACCTAAAGTGTACCCCTTACTGTCTTGTAGATATATTGATTCATCAAAGACTAAACAATATTCTATTCAATTTATTTTCTGTTCCATTTCTCATTCTCTCTGCAGTTTTCAGTCACTTAGAATGATAAAGCTTACATCATTGTAAGCTTTTTATGCCAATAATTATCTTTCCAAACTAGACTTGGAATTGTATGCTCATGCAACATTCTATCCACTATTGAATTATGATTTTGATTTCAATCATTTTTTACATGCGTATGTGTAAAATATACAAAGTTCTTGATATTGGTGAAATTATTAACAATGGAGATAGGTTTAGTCCAGGAGTTTCATACTTGTGATTTATGCACAAGACAATTCAATCAATATTTAATTGCTTTGGAATTAAGTTTGGAAAAGATGTTTAATTTTTGGCAAATGATTGTATGTTTGAACAACACTATGTATGAATTTGTGATCTTATCTCCCATTCTTTAAATATAGAAAGGCTTATGAAAAAAAAAAAGTCTAAAAATGACCTGACTCACAAAACTTGATCAGATCACTGTGCCTCACTGATTTCTCAATTAAGCAGTATAAATATTTATAATTTAGACACTTAACATGAAAAGCAGTTCAGAGATTTCAAATCATTCATATGGAGAAATAAACAGAAACAATGCATAATGCTAGCTGAAATCTCTGTAAAATGTTTTAAATGTGCTACAACTGTTATAATTTCAGCTACACTGCCCCTTCAAATAAAGAAAAGCTTGAATTTTGAAGACCAGTGAATGGGCTGCAAAATTAAAGCTTTTTTTTTTTTATTTGAAAAGGGTCAGTTTGGCTGAAATTGTAATAGCTGTGGTGCATTTAAAATGTATGTTGAGTAAAGTATAGAAAGCAAACACACGGATGAGGACACAAATGGAATCATGCTAGAATAATAATAATAAGTGGACAGCTGAAGTTTTAAGCTGGCATATGAGATAAATAAATTAAATAAGGAAGCTTTTTGATGTGATGTGAAGAAGAGAAGCTATGGATTGGAGAGACTGATTGAAAATGATGATGATGGTTGGAAAGCAGTAAATAATACTAGTAATAAAAGTAAGGATTTTGGATTTTCTCTGAATCTAGGTATATTAGATATAAAAACTTTTCTTGATGTAGTCTCTTGAAAATTTATGATGTAAGACAGTGCTTATATTGGGATTGTTCTGTTGAAATTCATCTTTCAGAATATTTAATTAATTAAGAAGATAACTATGGGTTTTTTTTTTTGAATGGAAGACTGCATGTTGTTTTTATCAAGAAGTATTATTTGCTATTTTTTATTCTTGGAAATTTTTTAGATGTAAGTGAAATAATATTAAAAGTTTATTTGTATAGTAATGCTTGTACTTTATTTTACCAATATTTATGCTCTCATGTTCAGAAAGTTCAGTTTAACAAAACATTTATTCCTTGTTTATTAATATTACTGCATCTCTGAAAGATCACGTTTTTTTTAAATCTGGCAGTAATTAATGATGATCTATTATTAAATTTTTTACAAGGAATGGACATTATTATGTTGTAGAAAAATTACTATAAACAAATATCTTAAAGGTATCCAAGTATAAAAGAAAGTCGTATTATGGATTAAGTTATAAATTAGTATTACAATTTAATATGTCTCTTTATTGCATTGCCCTATTCATCGAATATTATTAGTAACACTTTTCTTTATTACTTTTTACAATGCTGTATACAGTTATTACTTCAATTATATTATAACAATTTTGATTGGCCAGAAATCTTCTTCTGATCTATAACAAACATAAATACAAATACATGAATATTTTATACAGAAACACATAATTTTTACATATATTTCATATTATAAATTCCTCTTTTTAACCTATATATATCTTACAAATATATTTTTATATACTCCTTTATATATATACCCACACATATATAGTTTTAATTATATAATAGATTAAAAATAATTAAAAATAAAAAAGTTATGATTATAAATTAAGAATAAATATTAAGTATTGTTATTAATAAAGCAGGAAATATAAAAGATTGAAAATATGAATAAAATATAACATTAGAATAAAAAGAGAATATATTAATGAAAATAAAAAATAAATAAATAAAATATAGAATTATAGAATATATTATATAGGATTATAAAAAGAATTAATTATTTAAATATTAAGAGTATATAAATATAAAGGAGTACATAATTTCAGAGCTTTCATGGTTCCCATAATAAAGGGCATGCATGACTTACTAAAAAACTTCAACCCTATATCAGTTGTCCCTGTTATAAAGAAGAAAGAGAGCCTGGTTGACTTTGGTAACCTCCGACCAATCTCAATAGTCCCTCTACTGATAAAGACCATTGAGAGTCTGATCAAAGTCTGATCAAAGATTGCATCCAGGATAAAATAGTGAGTAGCCTCTTACTATACCAATTCGCAAAGAAGGGAAGCTCCACTGCTAATGCGGTTAGCTGATTCCGCCTGCTGGTTGGTCATGTCCGGAAGAGAAGACTCACCCGGCCAGTTGCAATACAACTGGACTTTGCCGGAGCCTTCGACTCCGTATGGGTTGGAGTTCTGCTTGAAGTACTGCAGGAACTCCATGTGCCTATGGCATTCCCCCAAATGCTTGAGAACATCGGGATATTTTTCTCTCTTTGCATGGCAGAGTTGCTCCAGGTTTTCAGCCCTGCATTTCCATCCTGCAGAGCTTGCCATTAAGTATGCTTCTCTTCGTGGCTTACCTCAACCCATTCCTTATGAGCATTGAGGCTAGCTTTCTGGAGATAGCCTTATCTATGCTGAATGAGAGCATTTAACACATCTCCTATATGGATGATGTTGTAGTGTTTTTCTCATCCCGGGATGAGTTGAGCAGGCTGGAAGACCTAGAGCGGGTCAGCAACAGATACGGTTTGATCGTCAACAAGAAGAAATTCACAATGTGGAACATTTGCATCAGACTAAAAATACCCATTCCATTTGAGGTTCCCCCTCAGAAATTCCTAGGTTTCTGCCTTGCTTCTCCCCCTCCGTGATGTGAAGGAATATCCAAAACATCCTCCTGACGAAGATTGATAAAACGGTCACATTCTTATCAAAAGTTTATCTTTCCTTGTTTGGGAAAGTTGCTCTTCTAAATTCAGTAGTTCTGCCCAAAATTATATATTATTTAGCAAGGGTTTTTTCCAACAAAGACATTCACAAATGAGGTCAAGTCCATGTGTAGGTGGTTATGCTGGGGAAGACGAACCTCTGCTATAAGCCTCAAAATTTTACAAAGGCCTAGGACATTTAACGACCTCTCCTTGCATTCATTGTGAATCTTTACTCTACAATAAAATCATAATGTCCTATACAGCTATGCCCTATTCTGATTCAACCAGTTGAGCCAACGGACAGACCTCCCCAGCATCGCAAATTATGGCTTCAGCAACAGATTTTGGAAAACATAAGGCCTATCTCAACATCTTTTCAGAATAAACTAACCTATTGGAACACATATCACCTTATCTTTCCTGGAGAATAGAAGACTAATGCCTTTTTATTGATAGGGACTAACTGTATGGTCAAATTAACTAGAGTCTTAAAAATGGCATGTTTGTAGACCCTCGGAAGCCTCCCCACCGGACCTTCCTTCATTATCAAAGAAGACACAACAATGACCTATCCTGCCCTATGTGCAGCAAACAACAAATAAACTATTGAACACATCCTCAGGGAATGTGAAGCATGGAAATGCCTCCAGAGGCTTATTCAACAACAGATCGCAGAGGGGAAACCCAACATTATGTCACTTGCCAACATTATTCATGGGGGTCGTTTTACTGAAAATCTGGCTGGCCACCTTCAAGAACTTCACCATCTGGATAGACAGATGTAAAAAAAGACATTTGAAAATGGAATGTTGATTGATCTTGAGGATTGCATGATAAAGACCATGTGGAAATTAAAGAATTGACAAGCAGATGGCCGAACCCCAACTGGCAGCTGATACAAGGAAAAGACAGCCTTCTGACAAATTGAATAGAGCAACCACTGACCTAAACCACATTGATTACAACCCCATCTAAAAAACCAACCATATGAAGGAACTAATCAGTGCTGCAACAACCCATGCTTCATGACCATCATTTATGCTACAAGTCTATACAGTATACATCAAAACTTTTAAACTGTTCATACATCACTACCCCTATTGACCCAGATCATGCTTCACATCTAATCTAGTCCCTATTTTGGCACAATCCCGCTACCTAAAGCTACCATCAATGTATTTCTTTCCCCTTTGACTCTCTTTAATTACTATACAGAAACAGAATCAGAATTAAAACCAATTCTTTTTTTATGTTGCACTTCAAGTATACAATAGTCAAATATGTTTAAAAATACATATATACAAGCAACAAAGATTACAAATTATAAAATTATTATATAAAAGCCTTTTTCGGCAAATTATGTTTTTTTGCCCTTTTCAATATGTCTCCACGATTTAAAGCACATACAGTGACATCTATATCTTCTCTCATGTATTGATATAGATGTCGCTGTATGTGCTTTAAATCGTGGAGACATTGAAAAGGGCAAAAAACATAATTTGCCGAAAAAGGCTTTTATATAATAATTTTATAATTTGTAATCTTTGTTGCTTGTATATATGTATTTTTAAACATATTTGACTATTGTACTCTCTTTAATGTAAATATTCATAGTAATAAAATTCTTTTGAAAGAGAAAAAGAGGAATGTATTTGTATTTATATTTGTTAATAGATCTGAAGAAGATTGCTGGGCCTATCAAAACTGTTATAATTGATATAATAACTGTATAAAGCATAGTAAAAAGTAGTAAAGAAAAGTTTTAATAATAATATTGTTTATAAACAAGTACTTATAAATGTGGATTATTGAACATATCATACTATAATGTAATCCAAGGTTAAACTAATTGCTTTTAATTAAACATAGATCCTATCTAAAACATATAATAGAAATAATGTTTTATTTTAGAAATAGCTGCGATTCTGGCTAAATTTTAGCAGCTGCTAAACACTGAAATTACCAGTTTGAATTTTCAACTTATGTTTTTACTATTAATATAAATATCTTCTTTAGAATCTTGACTATTTTTTGATAATAGTTGTATTATTATAAGAAATGTGGGATTTTCAGCTTGGGAAATGAAATAAATGTCAAGCTTCATAAGCAATATAGGGATTTAAAAGCAGAATTTTGAAGGTTGGTAGGAAGGCCTAAAAATGATTGGTGAACTAAAACTGTATAGAGAATGCACTGAAAGTAATGTCTGGACACACCAATTTGGAGCAGTAGGCTCCCTTTTACTTTATAATGGTTATTATTATAAAAAAATTCTAAAACTGATGTAGTGTTAATTTTTTTTTTTATTAGGACTATGTATTTAAGGATAGATTAAAATGAAGAGTACAGTTAGGCAAGGCACATAAAATTCTTCCTAAAGAAAAATTTGCTGTAGGAGATGCCAAAAGTTGTATTGCAATATTTCATATAGGCTAAAGAACTAGAATGTGATATATGAATCTATTTTATGGATGATTTGTGTTTTCATTGCAAACTATTTCTCTCTCTTTTTTTATCATGTGGACTTCTAATGGCCATACTTAGTTATGAATGGTCTACTAATGAATATATATATATGTAACTAAATTTGTGGTTAATTAAACCACACCCAAATGTGTAAATGAATAAATAGCTAGTCATTCATATCAATGCAAAAAGAAACTGACAACTACCATGTCATTATTGTATCGGCCGAATTTGTATGTTTATATAACAAGACCTAGAATTTAGGCAATAGTACCTCAAACCCAATCATGCTCGAGATACATATATACAGAACACTCATAAAATCTGCCCTGTTTGTCCATCTTCCAGACCTATAAACTCATGAGCAACAATTCCGATGTTACCAATCAATTTTATTCTTCCTGGCCGGAGACACAGCGGAGAAGCAAGAGGACTCTAATTGACCGTTGACACTACGGCAAAACCATTGATACAATTGTGTTTACATAAGCCTACACATATGGAAAGACCCGAGGCCTCTCCTATCATGCAATATATATGATCATGAGATCTTACAAACTAGCCATAATTATTTTATAAGATAAAAGAAAAAAATCCCAGTATTGGAATATCAATCTAAATAAAAAAACAATGATTCAAAAAAATTGATTGAATTCAAAACCTAATTTAATGATAATAATACAATGATTACAATTCAAGTTTTTACATACTGATTCCCTGTCGATTATTATAAGTCTCATGTTATATTTCATTTTATTGAGTGAATTTTATTTTACACTCCAATATGGACATATATAAGTTTTCACATACATTGGCTTTCGTGTGTTCAATTTGTATGCCAATATGGACATATATAAGTTTTCACATACATTGGCTTTCGTGTGTTCAATTTGTATGCCAATAATGATGTACCTATAGAGAAGGTAGACAATAGTATTAGCGCTGTTATATAAAGATATACCAACCATCGCATGACCCCGCCTTTAATATTTATCAGTAGGCCCTTGATCGTTTTAGAAAATCGATTACATATCATTTTGTTAACTGTTAAATAAGAAGCGTTTATTTTAAATGTAGGTAAGATAAAGTTGACGAATGATGCATAGGAAAAAAAAATTAATTAGAAAGAGAGGTTGAGTTCAGTTATGATCATAACATTGCTTCTTATAGATAGATATTCACAGGTTTATTCTTAAATAGAAAATAGTAATAATGGTACCAGCATAATAGCAATCCATAATGTTGATCCGTTTTTATGAGTCTGACGATGTGCTTCAGCGTATGAAATAATAATAAACCGATTTTATTTCCACGTCTTTCGCAGAATAAGCTTCTTTGAAAAGGAATCTGGAGGGAAATGCTATGGGCCAGCTGTCCTGGAGTCATCCCATGCAGAGCTACCACTATGCAGGCCAACAATCCTACTCGTACTCTTGTTTTTTGGAACTGCATGCGAAGAGATGGTGGGCTCGGATTTCTGGTACACCCACACGATAAAACTAAGATTTTAAACAAATGGATAAGAAAGCCTATGCTGGCAACGCTTGCCTTAACAGTCATTATTGACATTATTTGAATTATAACCTGTAATATCCAAAAATATCATACACAATGGTATGACCTAGTTACTGAACCTGAATTAAAAGTTTTAATTAAAATAACATAAAATTTATATTACAGCAGCTAAGATCCCTTTCTCATTTATTATATACACGTAACTCCCAACCATGTTAAACAAAACCATAATACTACAATCAGAGGGATGCTTTGACAGACTTAGAATGAAATATTAAGTATTCTATACAATTAATAGTGGTGATCATTGAAATCAGATGAGGGTAATAAATACAATTAATAGTGGTGATCATTGAAATCAGATGAGGGTAATAAATTATAATTAAATAATTAATAAACGTACATTTTGGAAATTTTAAATAGTGCTAAGAATTTATAGTAATAATAATAATGTAAACTACATTTATGATAATATTTATATGAAAAAGTGGATTTTTCCCACCCTGTCGCTGACATATAATTGGAATATATACTCAAACATTTCCCCAATCTGGCAAGTGACTGCGATAAAAAAAAAATTAGTTGATTAGCAATCCCCTTCAATGACGGGTAACTGAACTAAAATAAGGGTACGCACGAGGTTGGAGTTTTTTATTGGCATAATAATTTTAATTTAAGATAATATATGGGATATACATACCATATTAAGTGAAAAAATAATTGCCGCACCAAAGTAGCTAAATTAAATTAGGTTATGAGGTGTACTCCAAAAAAATTATGAGTTTATAGAGAATCGAAAATAAAATTAACAAAATAAAATAATATTATGATGGATCTTCATTAATGGCATTAGCCCCAATTTTAGATTAAATTACAAATTATAGATCGCTACTATAGCTACATGTTAAAATAGTTTTTAGATTACTAGAGAGGCCTTATAAACTCTTTGATGGCAATGTTGCATTATTACCTTCTGATCTTGCTGAGTTGCCTGTTGATTGCCAGATCCATGACACTCCAATGCAAGCTCATCTTGGGGTATAAACGTGTTTTATTTTCCTCTCTGCAGATCAGGTAGCATTGCTCCATGATGCATTCTTTAAGCATAGTTACAATAGTTCATTGGTTTATGAGCATAAGGTGGCATTCTTGCGGGAGATTTTTCTAGAACAACTGGGAAAAGTGCATTTTTTCCTTCTACTTGGCAACTATTGTATTGCAATTTTGACTGTCATGGATTAGGAAGCAACTGATTCAAAAATATAACACTGGTTTTTTTTGTATTAAGTTCTAGCCCTTTTTATACTCCTGCATGATGTTTCAGGAATGCTTTTAAACAATATTATGGGAGGCACTATAAAATACAGCAACCCTCCTATGATTGCAAACAGGAAACATGCTTTTGTTTTATTAATAAAAAGAAAATGCATCTAGGCTGATAAATTCTTGATCGGTTGTTTAAAATCTATTTCTAGCTTTTAGAAACAGATTCCAAACAGATAAAATTTTCATTAGCAGTTTACACATTGTTTTTATACAAATATAATTTTTCTTTCTAAATATGACTAATGGATTGCTATATTTAATTACTTTAAATTCTTTTGAGAATATTTGAAAAGATTGCGTCATCTTTTATCACCATTACAGAAATATGTACATTAACATAAGAGAAAATGGTAAATATCAATATAATAAATATTAATAAATGGAAAATGTTAGTTTTAATAATATTTTCCCTCACCTATTACATATATACAATTCACCACACATACACGCCTTTAAACAACTGTATTATACAATTATTGCCTTTACTAAATGGGTTATTTATATGCCTTTTTTAAAAAAATGATTATATATGATAAAATAAGAAAAAAATTCTTTTGGAAGATACGAGTGCATATATTGCGTGGAATGCAAGGTTTGAACCCTGTCTGGGTGGTGATATGTTGGGTGGTAAATCTGAGTTTCAGATTGACCGCTTTATTATGCAGTATTTTATTCCAGAAGAGGAATATCATGTGATCTTAGAGATTATCATTAATCCCATCCATATATCAATAGATTTAAATTAGAAATATATGATTTAAAATTTATCTATTAATAAATATGTATGTGTGCTATATATCTAAAACAAAGTTGTAGTTAAATAAGTGAATAAATAGTTAATCACCAATATCAATGTAGAGAAACTGACAATTACCTTGTCACTATATAGTATTTCATCCCAGGATAGGGATCTTAGATGGCTCAGGAGATTATTTTTAGTTCAACCCATAACATTGATATTTAATATTTAAAATTACGTGATATTCCTCCTCTGGGACAAAATATTATATACTGATGAGATAGTTGTTGATTTTCTTTATGCATTGATAGAGATGACTAGCTATTTATTCATTTACATGCTCATATGTTGGTTTGATGCATACTTTGATAACAGGTTTTGGATAAGTAATTATTTGTACCTAAATATATTTTTAATAATTACATATATGTGTGCATAAAGTGAAACTTCATTTTTTTGTTTTTATTATCATTTTTCTCCTGTATATTTCATAAGCTTTTTAATTTTTTTTTCTGTTTGTCAAATTTTTTATATTATTGATAGCTGATTATTTTTTCTGATACAATATGTTTTGCATACATTTTTTTTTTAAGTAGAGAAATTGAAACAACATATAGTGCTTTTTTGTGTTATTAAGAGAAATGCTTCTTCACATTAATTATGACTATTTACTTTCATATTTTAATTAATTGCAAAAGGTTCTGTGTCTACTTGTGAGCATCAATTTCATCCACTATTCTGGTTTATTATTTTTATTCCTGTTATTATTTTGTTACTTTTATAGCCTTACTTATTTTGTTAAATAAAAAAATAGTGAAATTAAAATTGTGCCAAACTTTGTTGGTAAGTATGAAGCACTAGTGAAAGTAAAAGCTTCAAAAAATAGCCACTTTACATTGAATCATATTTTATATAAGCAAAGTATATATGTAATGTAAAAACAGTGATCATAGAAATGTTCTAAATTTGTAAGATTGAATTTACATCATTAAAAAACAAATTAAATGTCAATCAAAGACTTTTTTTTAGTAAATACTGTTTAAAATTTTTTTGTGATACAATGTACAAAATCTTGAGTCAATATTATAAAGGTCTTGTCAAGTATTGGTGGTTGAGAGCTCAGCGATGGCTGCTTTACAAGCAGTTGTCCCAGGTTAGTGGGTTCGCTTCCCGGTTGATGCTATGACACATGAGGGGAAAAAAAAAAATTATAAAGGTCTTTTCATTTGTTTATTATTTGTAAATTTAAAATTAAAATTACTATGAACTAAAAAAAAAAGAATTACTGCATATTAAAATTATATATATATACACACAGACACATTGCAAATAATAGGTATGGATTGTTTTAAATTATAAAATCTAGAAGTTGAATTTTATATTTATTTCAGTAAATAATATTTATTAAATTAAGCTTATGTATAATTTTTATGCTTTTGTTGCATATATCATTTTTGTTTGCCATTGCTCTGAAAAAAAATGAATATAAAACAAAAATATTCATGTATTTTTCACAAAATTCATTGAATTTGCAAGAGCTATGAATATTATAGATTATAATGTTATAAGGAACTTTTAAATTTTAATATGTAGTTCTAAATAATCAAGTGATTGAATAAATTATTTTAAAGAGGTGGCAAGCAGTGAAAAACTATCAGGAGTGAGGAACTAGTGTTATTCTGTTTCTTAGTTACCTCTATTTTTCTGTAGAAGACTTGTTCGTAAACATACCTATAATATTAAGTTTATATTTAGGTTAATAATTTATTTATATCTGTTTAGTCTATCAAAGAATTATGTACATATATGCTTATATCTTAAGAAACAAATAATATAAACAATTGTAAAATTAAAATCTGTGAATAGAAGATTGAACACACTTAGTTAAGCTTATGTTAGCTTGGTCTCTCATTAAGCAATGTTTCTGTTTCTAAATTTAGTTTTTATATATACACACATTTTGAAGTATTGATATTATTATTTTATAAAATTAATCTTAAACTTGAGATAAAGTAAAAACTTTTATTCAGAGTTGGTAGAATGAAATGATGATTAATGATAATCTAAAGATCTTATTGCTTTATGGCTATATATTTACATGCAAGTATGTACTAAAATTTTATATCATTATTTCTACAATAAAATAAGAAATAAATATTATATATTTTATTTTTATTACAGTGTTATATAAATATAATCTTTGCAGAAGCAAATATTTATATTTCATAAGTTCTCTGGCCTAGAATCATAAATGTATTGACTCTTAGCCAAATTTGCAAATGTGAATATTTTAGAGCTGTAAATTATAAAAAGTTTGTAAGGAAGGCAAAAAAGCCAACAAATTTTTTTGTATAAATATCATTTGCGAGTTCTTAGCTCATAATAGTAATAATAGTGATGATGATGATGATGATAACAATAACTATTAAAAAATAAATGTAATAATGAAAATTGTGAGTTTTTTTTTAAAGTAAGTGTTAAATGATTTTAGTTAGCAAAAATCTTTAATTTAAGACATAATTGCAAATAATCTTTAATCCAGTACTGTGATGCAGTAATATTTTATTCATCAGAATGATTTTTAGTTTATTATGACTTTAGAAATGTGATTGCAATCAATCCATATTTTAGAAATAAAAAGTAAGGCTAGTAATCTTGTTTAAGTTGTATTATTAATACTGTATTCAGTTTAAAAAGAAACAACTGCATTTTATTTTTAACAAGATATCGGTGACTAATCTAATCTGACTTATTAGTTGTAGAAAGGAGTTTGCTTGTCATCATTATATAATTATTTATATATTATATGAATATGGATGGGTGCTCACCAACATGCACCAGCTTATTGGCTTGGTCTTTCTTTTCACTTGCCTGATAATTCTTAATTGAAATATCATTTGAGTTTTCTTGAAGGCAGAATGAATGTGTGTGTGAATGAACTTTTTTTAAAATAGATATTTACAATCATGCCAGCCAAAACTGTAAAGCCATTAATTAAAGCAGTAGTTCGTGATCGAAGGTGGAGGATGTTAAGAATCTCTGATTATGTATCCAGGTGGACTTTTTAAAGTGATTGATTTATATTACAGAGATGCAAATATTGGAAGCACAAGTGAAGTGGGATTCATTATAAACAAAAAAATGAAAGAATAATATTGTGCTGATTGATGGTGATCATACAGAATGTAATATTACTTATTCAATTTAATTGAAGATATCAAATGCAAATAATTCTAATTTATGTTTTAATAAATTTTCATTGTGATAAATTAGTAGAGGATTTTTATGTGGATATACAAAAGGGTTTCGATGAGACCAAATATGGGAGATTTTAATGCTAGAATTGGCAAGTGATTGAAAGGTGAAATTATTGTCAGTGAAGTTTGTTGAAAAAAAAGAAATTTTATATTATGAATTTTTTTTTTTTTTTTTAGGAAAATTTTAAATAGAAATGGACATAGAAACATTCAATGAAGATATAGCAGAATTCAATTATATTTTGACTAACAGAAAATATATATTTCAAGATTGTAATATTCTTAATAAATAAAGCATACAGAAAGTAATCAGTTAGTGAGATATAAGATAAGTGTTAATGCAAAACTAGAGAGATGAAAATTATTATAGAAAATAATATTTGTAATTGATATTTTTAATCTTCAGAAATACTCCACTGAATTTAACTTAGATCTTACAAATTGTTTTAAAATTTTAACAAATATTGGAAGTGGTTCAGATTTGAATGAAATCAATAGCAAAGTAACTCATGTACTATTAAGAACTGCAACGAAGATTGCTGTTACAAAAAACAGCATGTGATTAATATAATAGATATTCGATGGGGACAAGGCTGTGTGAAGAAAAGAAATATGAAAATATATAAAAATAATACAATAGGAAGAATTGAATATCTATACTTTTTAAAATGCTATGAAAAAAAGTAAATAACAATATAATAAAATATAATTGTTAACTATCAAGGAAAGTAATAGAACAGAATAAAAGTTTCATAGGTGGAAAACCATATCTTTATATTGGTAAGAAACTTATTTCTTCAATAATTTAGTAAAAAGAGAGACGAGATCATGAAGTATGTAGAAGAGGTCTACAAAGAATTATATGGCAATAAAAATCAAGAAAAAATATCTCCCACAATTACTATATCTTGTCCAGCATTCTAAATAAAGAAGTGAGATATGCAATTAAATTTATGAAAATGAGAAAAGCTCCAGGCAATGATGGAATTATAATCACTATCTTAAAAGAAGTAGGTGAAGAAATTGCAAAGTTGTATATCAATATCTAAATGATAAGTATTAGATGATATTTGAAAAAGTGATAAAAAAAGATATTAGAAATTATAAACCTATGAAAAGGTAATAAAGAAGATATTAGAATTTATAAACCTGTCTTTTGTCAGTTGTATGCCAATTTTTTACTAAGATAATTGGAACCTATCTACAATGAATTTTGGATTTTAGCCAACCAAAAGAACAAGCTGGATTTAAAGGTGGTTTTAGTGCTGTGGATCAATCCATGTATTGAGAGAAGTTGTAGAAAGAACTAATGAATATGAGTTTGTCATTATGTTTTGGATTTGATTCTATAAGCATTTTATAGTGATTAAAGCATTGGATCATCAAAATATAGACCCAGGATATTGTTATATTTTGAAGAATGTTTATTAAAATGCAACACCAATGACTAGAATACATAGTGATGCTAAGAAGATTAATATTAAAGATATATGACAGGTAACTCCATATCTTCAAACTTTTTACAGCAGTTTCACCATTAGTATTTAAATGAGACTTTAAGGGAGTAAAAGAAAATGAAGATTATTAAGTCATTTAGATTTTGCAGATAATGTGGTTTTTGTAAATTTTCAGGAAATCTTGTAAAAGTTATCAAATTCTCAAAAGAAGAAAATAAAAATTGATATTCACAAATTAGAAGTTAACAACTACAAATACCATGATCAAATAATTAATACCATAATGGATGAAATTAATCATAGAATTAAACTTGGATGGAGTGTTTTTGGTAGAAATAACTAAATATTAAAAACAAATATGCCTATGTATTTGAAAAGGAAATTTTTTAAAATGTGTTTTTATCAGTTCTTACTTATAGATCTGAGAGTTGGCCATTTAACTTGAAAAGCAATGCAGAGACTTCAGATCAATTAACAAGGTATTGGAAAAATATATGTTAGCAGTAACCAAGAAGAGATTAAAAATGAAATATTTGGATGAAAGAATTAAGAAATTGAAGTAGAGCTGGGGTAGAAATAATGCTAGAAGAGATGATAATAGATGGAAAGTTGAAATTTTAAATTATATCCCAAGAAATTGTAAAAGACCTACAAAGAGATCACTTATGAGATGGATTGATAAAATAAGGAAGTTTTGGGATTAGAAGTGGAAGAAACTGGATTAAACGAGGAGAGATCTTCATTTTACTATTAATCAATAATGATTGAAACTAGTGATGAATCACTTAACAATATTTGCATTTTAAAGAGAGCATTTACATTCCATTTTATTATAATAAGATCTGATAAAGATAAAATTGCTTTCTAAGGCAGTATATAACTTGTTTTTATTTAACGTTTCATATATGTGAGTAGAGGGATTTGGACTCAGGATTTTTCAGACTATTCATCGTCCACTTTATCTCGAGAAAGTGATAAATATGATCACAAACATGCAAAGTTGATACGTGATTCCCAATATACATATTTTATGCAGAACCAGCACTCATCAGTTGGGCTAGCTCATAATCTTCCACACATATATACAATCAATGCTTGGTTTATAATAAAGATAGCAATTCCTGAATTTTTAATGAACAGGCTGCAATCTCGCCACTCTTCCAACTATTCAACTGTCCATTTCATTGAAAAACCAATGATGGAATACTAAAAGTCCTTATTGGATTTAATATTGTAGTCATATTCATGTAAATATTATATTATTCTAACCTCCCATATTATCAGACCATTACATATCCATATATATTAATAGAAGAGGGATGGACTGAATTTATACTAAAATGTAATGTTTCCCAAACAATATGTATTTCTAAGGCAGTATGTAACTTGCTTATACTGAATGTTTCATATATGTAAATAGAGGGATTTGAACTGAAGATTTTTTCAGTCTATTCATCCTCCACTCCATCTCAAGTAACCGATACATATGATCACACACATGTGAAAAAGATACATGATCTCTAATATACGTTTTCGTGCAGAACCAGCATTCTTTGGATGGTCCAGTTCATAATCTCCCACACATATATACAATCAGTACTTGTTTTATATTAAATAGCAATTCGTCAAACTTTAATGAACAGGCTTCAATTTTCTCACCCTTACAATCTTCACATTTTATTGTAAAACCAACAATGGAAGGTTCAAAGCCCTTATTGGATTTAATATTGTAGTCATACCCAGGTAGACATTACATCCATCTAACCCCTCATGTTATCAGACCATTACATATCCATTTATATTAATAGTAGAGGGATGGGCTGAACTTTACTAAGAAGTAATCTATTTCTTTAAGCAGTATGTAGTTCTAAGGCAGTATGTAACTTGCTTATGTTTCATATAGGTTATTAGAGGGATTTGAACTCAGAATTTGTCAGTCTATTCATCCTCCACTCCATCTCAAGCAACCGATGCACACACATGCAAAAAAGATGCATGATCCCCAATATAAGGATTTCATGCAGAATCAGGATTCATCAGTTGGGCAAAATCATAATATCCCACACATATATTCAATCAGTGTTTGGTTTATATTAAGAGAGCAATTCCTCAAATTTTAATGGACAGATTTCAGTTTTCTCACCCTTCCATTAAAGTTTGAGGAATTACTATCTTAATATAAACTAAATACTGATTGTATATATGTGTGGGAGATTATGAACTGGCCCAACTGGTAAGTGGTGGTTCTGCACAAAATATGTGTATTGGGGATAGTGTATCTTTTTCACATGTGTGTGGTCATGGTCAGTTGCTTGAGATGGAGTGGTGGATGAATAGGTTGAAAAATTCTGAGTTCAAATACCTCTGTTTACATATAAAATTGTTTTATTTATCAACATTTTTAGTATAAACAATTATTATAGCAACATGCAAGATAAATAATTCAAGTCATAAACATAAGGGATAAAAGTTTTTTATTTATTTTTAAAACCAACAAAAATAACACATTGATGAACTAGGTACATAAAGTAATATGATTCTCTTTCTATAATTTTTCTCAAAAATTTTAATTTTTAATTTAAATACTATTGAATTTTAAATTCCCATTCTAAGTTTCAATGTTTTCTTTGAGATAGACAACAATTTATGAAATAATTCCTAGCATAGCTTTCAATTCTATGATGATTCAACGGATCATTATTATTTTTTTGTGTGTGTGTATAACAGAAAGTTTTATCCTAGAAAATCATATGATATTTGAACATTTGAAATTTTACATATTTGAGCTGTGATCATTGCATTAAACCATGCAGGATATTTATTGTATAACAAAATATATATTATATTATTTGTATAATTGGAGAATAAACTCTTCAGATGAATAGAGTTTTTTTTTTTCACTATAACAACACACAGAAGTTCAGTAAATCATAAGAGGATGCAACTTTAAATGATGTTTTATATATAAGTTATTTCCACTTTATTGATAAATGAACCAAATGCTGTTAATACTTTTTTAAAAAGCATATATAAACAGGGATGAAATTTAATACCTTCCAGATGTAAATACCATTAATTTTATATATGTTTTACTTCCTATTTATAAATAAATCATTTTTTACTCATTTTAATTTCAGTTTATTGGTTAATTAACAAATAAATACTGTTAATAAAATGAGTAAGAAATGAATTCTCCTGTGTAGGTTTGAATTAACAATATATAAAATAAAGATCTTTATATCTTGAATATATTAGATTTTTCTTTTATTTAGAAACTCACTAGATATGCTATCCATAATATACATATCTGATTCTGCTAATGCATAGCAATCAATAAAGTATAGGGTATCAAAGGTATATTAATAGTGTTTGATTAATTAGTCATTAACCTAGAAATTACATAAAATGTTGAAAACCTATTTGGGTTCTTATTAATTTAACATTGCTGACTTTCTGAAAGAGTAATTTTAGAAGCTTGAATTTAGTTTATAAAGTTTTTATTCTTCTCTAGATCAAGAACAGAATTAATTGATTCAATGTTAAGTTTGGCTAATAATTGTCTGTCTCTATAAGATTGATATAATTAAAAAAAATAAAAATTTAAAGGCACCAAAGGTCAATATTTGAACCAAAGTTTATCACAGCATCAAAGTGCAAATTTGAAAGCTAAAGTTCCTAGTTCATTTTTCAGCTGAGTACATTGAAAATTAATAATTTTAAAAAGGGTACTTGGGTTTTCTAACATTGGTTGATCTCTTAAGCAGCTAACTATATGAGTATTTATTTTTATTTAATTTAGAAACAAAATTTTGTTAATACTGAATAAAGAAATAAATAATGTACTTTTATTTTGAGATAAAAAAGAATTTTAATGTAATTAAAACAAACTTTTATTTTCTCTTTTTTCCCTTATCTCAACACACATGACAATTTATAATGAATATGTAAAAATAAATAAATTTTGTTAATGTCATGATGTTTAATTACTTTAATTAAAATGAATATTTCTTTTTTTCTTTCTACAGTCACAATAACAAATATTTTACAAAAATTTTGAATTAGTTTTATACAATAAAAAAATAAATAGCGTGTGTGTTTATTATATTTGTTTATATGCATATCACATTCCAAAGAGAAAATTTAAGATTATTTGCTATGAATGTTTGATTCATGTTGTTTTGACATATTTAATCCTGATAAGAAATCTGATGTTTGTTAGTTGTAATAGTAAAGCTAATTAATTTGTGATCATAATTAACTGATAGCATCAAGGGTAAAGTATAATTGTAAAAAAAAAATATTTCATATTCATTGTTGCAACAATATATTAGATTAAATGTTTGCATTGTGATTTAATTAAAGTGATATTGATGACTAATAACAAGCAAAGGAAATAAATCTAAAAAATGCTTGTGATTGTTTGAAAGTTCATGGTATTTTGGGATAGTTTCTAAACTTATTGCCATCATATAAATTCATATATCTTTTCAAAGTCTTAAAAAAGCATGCTTATTATATTGGTAGATATTTGACATCAAAATACTAAACTATCTAAATTTTTTATTTAAAATACTTTATTTACATTTTGTACTTGTTCTTTATTATTATATAATTCTTGATAGAAGTCTTCTACCCATTTCATGATGTCATCTCTCTTTTTAATAATAACTCCTTTTTTTTTCTTATTGCAGATATAAATTTCCTACCACACCAAAATGTTGTTTTACACCCTTGAGACTTATTTTCTCCTACAGCTTTTCTTGCTAGTTCACAGTCATACTTTCTTATATCATTTTCAACTCTTTTCTGCACCATTTTACAAAATTTGAGATATTCAGTCCTTTTTAATGCATCATTTTGGTATATCTTCATATTCCTTCATAAATTCTTTAGTCTCCAGTAAAAATTTTATCAGTCAGTTGCTGCTTTTTACTACCAGCTATCTTTGTTGCAGTTTTTAAAAGTGTATCAGTAATTTTCATATTAATTTCATTCAAATCTGAAATCATGTTCAAAATCTACTAATATTTGAAACCAATTTGTAAGTTCTAATTTAAATTCCGTAGAATGTTTCTGAAGATTAGGAATATCAACTGTAAATATTGTATTTCTTAATAATTTATGTCTCTCTAGTTTTGCATTAACAAGTATCTTACATCTTACTAATTAGTGATCACTTCCTGTGTTAAATTTATTAAGAACATTACAATCTTGAAATATGTATTTTCTGTTAGTCAAAATATAATCCAATTCTGTTGTACCTTCATTTGGCTGCTTCCATGTCCATTTCCTTTTAACATTTTTCTCAAAAAAAAAAAAAAAAAAATCATAATATAAAAGCTTTTCTTTTTTTGCAAATTCCACAAGTCTATATTCTCCCTCATTTCTATTACCATAACCAAAATTACCTACAACACTTTTATTTGTTTACCAATTATAGCATTAAAGTCTCCCATAACAATTTTAAAATGTTGTTTACTCTGATCAAAAGCCTTTCGTACAACTATATGAAAATCTTCTACTACTTCATCACTATGAGAACTTGTTGGGGCATAAACCTGAATTATCTGCATTTGGTATCTGTTATTAAGTTGTATAACTAATCTTGCCAATCTGTCCAATATACCATCAATCTCCACAATGTTGTACTTCCACTTTTTATTTATAATGAATCCTACTCCACTTGTATTTTCAATATTTGTGCCTTTATAGTAGAGTACATGTCCACTTTTTAAATAAATTGTCTCTTCACCTTTGTTTCTAAGTTCACAAAGTCCAATAATGCCCCATTTAATATAAGACAGTTCTTCTAATTCTTGCAATGTTCCTATATTTGAAAGTGATCTGCAGTTGTAAGTATCTAAGTAAAAAGTCATCATCAAATGAAAACCTGGATCCACAATCAGGGGATTCTTAGCACCCTCCACCTTCGGCCACCAACCGCTGCCTTGGTTGGTGACTTTACAGTCTCCTGGGAATAAGGGCCATGATTTATTTTTGTCTGTCATGATTATATATATATTGGAAAATATTTATCATTTGCACATACATTCATTCTGCCTTATCAGACAACTGAGAAGAAAGACCATGGTGTTTCTTGATCTTAAACTCAGAGGTAAAAAAACCAATAAACTCACCACGCTGTTTAATGCATATTGGTGAGCAGCCCGTCCATGTTCGTATACTATATGAATAATCACATAGTAATAACAGCTGCAACGACAAAAACATATGGAGTGGACATTAATAATTTGCCCTGCTCGATTCCTTTAAGACCTCCAAGAGGAATCAAAGGGTCTCCTTTCACTTAATAATAAACTCCTTTCTGCAGCTTCCGAATTGCCCAGAATTTTAAATGAAGAAGTGAGACATGCAATTAAATTTATGAAGAAAGGAAAGGCTCCTGGTAATGATTTATAATTGATATATTAAAAGAAGCAGGTAAAGAAATAGAAATTATTTGGCAAAATTACATACCAAATGTCTAAATGATAAAGATGTACCAGATGATTGGAAGAATGCAATATTAATATTAATATTTTAAAAAGGTGATAAAGAAGATATTAGAAATTGCAGACCTATCCACTTTTTACCAGTTTCATCCAAAAATTTTACCAAGATAATTACAACTCATCTACAGAGAACATTGGATTTCTTCCAACCAAGAGAACAAGCTGGATTTAAAAATGGTTTTAGTACAGTAGATCATATCCAGGTATTGAGAGAAGTTATAGAAAGGACAAATGAATATGAGTTACCATTATGCTTTGGATTTGTAGATTATGAAAAGGCATTTGATTTGATAAACATTTCTTCAGTGATTAAAGCATTGGATCATCAAGGTTTAAAGCCAGGATTTTAAAGAATATTTATAAAAATGCAACAGCAACAATTAGATTACATAATGATACTAGGAAATTAAACATTGAGAAGGGTGTAGCACTGCAAGAAGTATTTTGTGGATTAAAATGGGAAGCTAAAGGAGTGAAAGTAAATGGAGATTATTTAAGTCATTTAGATTTTACAGATGATGTAGTTGTTTTTGCAAATAATGCTTTAGAACTGCAGGAAATGTTGCATGAGTTATCAGATGAAAGTAGGACTAAAGATAAATGTTAAAAAGACTAAAGTAATGTTTAATGGATTTTCTTAAAATATGAAAATAAAGGTTGATTATGATGAGTTAGAAGAAGTTAACAGCTACAAATATCTTGGTCAGATTATTAATATAGATGGAAACAATGGATGAAATTAATCATAGAATTAAACTTTGTTGGAGTGCTTTTGGTAGAAATAACTTGATACTAAAAGGAAATATGCCTATGTGTTTGAAAGGAAGGTTTTTAATAAATGTGTTTTACCAGTTCTTACTTATGGATCTGAGATTTGGACACTTAATAGAAGAGCAACACAGAGACTTCAGACCACTCAAAAAAGTATGGAGAGATGCATGTTGGGAGTAACAAGAAGAGATTGAAAACACAATATTTGGGTAAGTGAACAAACAGTTGTTACTGACCTCATTGAAAAAATTAAAAGACTGAAGTGGAATTGAGCTGGACATATTGCTAGAAGAAATGATAATAGATGGACATTTGAAATCTAAAACTGGATTCCAAGAGATTGTAAAAGACCCAGAAAGAGATCACACGTGAGATGGATGGATGAAATAAGAAAGTGTGCAAGGGTGATGTGGAGAAGAGAAGCTAAAGTTCTAAGAAGATGGATTGAACTTGGAGTGACTTTCATCCTGCAGTGGATTGACAATGGTTGATGATGATTCACATTTTGTACTTATTCAAGATTTATTGTAAAATATTAAATTGTAATCTTGATATTATGACATTTTTAAAATAGTTTATTAATAGCATCTTTTTTTTGTGTGTATAATTAATTTTTATACACTTTTATTTAAATTATATGCGGTGAACATTTAATAGTATAAACTGTTTAAACTTTTAGATATTTTGATTGCAAGCCCAAATATGGTTTATTTGCACCTGTTCACAAGGTGACCAAAGTTCCAGGATCAACCCCAGCACGCAAGCTGACACAGCGAACAGGGATGAATACAAGTTCAACACTATCACGAACTTCTCGACAACAAAGTGGTAGCCAAGAATCTCTCAGTTCTCTCAGTTCCACGTCATCTAGTGTGCGTGCAACCAGAGTGCGTCTTGGAGTAACATCTCTCACTAGTCAGGTAACTTTTATTTTTAAAAATAATGCTAAAATATTATTAAACATGTTTATTTTATTTTACTAGATTTCTTTTTTAAATATTTTAGTTATTCATTTTTTATGATTTTAAATAAAAAATTTTGTTTTTCCAAAATATAAAGTACCTCCCATTGGTATCCTTATTATTAAATGAGTCGTTATTATAGAAATAGGTACTTTTACTTAAAAAGTAACTTCTTGTAATCCTTTGTTATAGCAATTATACTGCGCTTCAAATACTCGTTGCTGAAGTTAGAAAAATCATAGTTAAATATTAGGCTTAGCGCTTTCGAGGTCTATTAACCTCATATTCATAACCAAAGAATTAGAAACATTGTAGTATTATTGACGTTTGCTAAAGTTTTAGAAATTTTATTTAAAAAAAAATATAGATGAAATATAGAATGCAATGGAATTATAGTCATCTTTAAAGAGAAGCAAATGAAAAAATTGCTTGTTAAGGTTATACATCAAATATCTAAATGATAAAAATGTATTAAATGATATGGAAAAATGTGGTAGTAATATTTGAGAAAACAGAAAAGAAAATAGTAGAAATTAATAATCTGTCAATTTTCTATCAGTTCTATATAAGAGTTTTATTAAGATCACTATGGTTTGTCTATAATTTTAGACCCAAAATCAATTAAAAGAATAAGCTGGGGTTTAAAAGTGATTTTATTATGATAAATAGATTATATCCAAATACCAAAAGAAGTTATACAAGGGATAGATAATCATGGGTTGCCCGTACACTTTGCATTTACAAATTATAAATAGGCTTTAGGTGTAAACATTTCCACAGTAATGAAAACTTTGAAACATCAAGATGTTGACCAAGAATTGTCAAATTTTGAAGAATATTTATCAAAATGCAATATCAGTAGTTAGAATAGATGGTGACATTAAAAAGATTAAATGTTAATGAGGATATATAATGGTGAGATATCATATCACCAAAATTTTTTATATAGTTATACGTGAAATAAAGGATTAAATTAAGAAACTAAGAGATTGCAAGTAATTGGAGATTGTTTGAGTGATCTAGATTTTGCAGATGATGTTTTTTTATTTGTAAATAATGCTTTGGAGAGTTAAATGCTAAAAAGCCTATAGTAATGTTCACTATCTTTTTACAAAAGAAGAAAATAAAGATTGTAAATAATGAAATAGAAATTATCAACTATAAATAACTTGGTCAAATTAATAATACAGGTGGAAGCACAATGGATGAAATTAATCATAGAATTAAAGTTGGATGGAGTGTTTTTGCTAGATGTAAGGTTAAAAGGAAATATGACTATGGATTTGAAAAGGAAGAGATTTATAATAGATATATTTTTATCATTTTTAAGATATGAGTGTGAAATGTGGATGCTTAACAAGAATCATACATAGACTTCAGACCAGGTTTAAGACTACACTCTGAAGTATGAAAAGATGTACATTGGGAATAACAAGGAGGAATCAGTAATAAAATATATTAATGTAACATTAAACACATATTGTTAACATCATTGAAAAAATTAATAGGCTGTAATAGAACTGTGATAATAGATAGACTCATAGTTGAATACTAAAGATGGCTTTGAAGAGATTGTAAAGGTCTTAAAAAGAAATTATGTATGAAGTGTATGGATGAAATAATGAAGTTTTCTAGAGTGTTGTAGAGAAGTTAAGGATCTGAGAAGCTGGATTAAATTTGGAGGGAGCTTCATTCTACCATGGATCAATAGTAGTTGAAAATGATGATGTTAATTTATTTATTTATAAAGATTGACATAAGGAATATATTTTATAGATGTAGTACAGAATTTAATTTTTTCTTCTTCAAATATCCAAATGTTTCTTGGCTTTTCAAAAAGTCAAAGAAATATTCTTCAAATAAAGGCATCTTATTATAATGCTAGCCTGATTTAATTATTCTTTTAGTTACAATACAGCATAATTTTATAAGAATGTAAAAAAAAAATTGTAATATTAAGACAGCAGCTTTGTTAAGATATAAAATGCATTTAATATTTGTTCTTAAGTTGATCTTTTTTTATTGTTAGTTTATTGTGAACAGTCATAGTGTCAAATCTTTCTTTTTGTTATTGTATTTTTACATTATAATTTGTAAAAACTTAATTAGAAAATTTTAACAAATACTTTATTATGTAGTTATGCTATCTATCATTATATTTATGAAGTATTTTTGAAGTACTACATTTGCTAAGAGAAAATACTTCTACAAAATTCTGAGAAAAAAATAAAAATAACTTTGCTAACAGAAATCACATTCTTATAATTTTAACTAATTTTTTTTTTGTATGTATGTTATCATAATTATCAAGTGAAGTAAATATTTTCTCTTTCAGTTTTTTTGAAATCAAATTCTATAGATTAGGAATATTGAGCTGTCAATATGGGTAACAAGATTTCAGTGTTTGATAATTTGTTCACTAAGAAAGAAGATTGTTTGTAAAATGGAAGCATAATGAAAGTGGGTGGTTTGAATTTGTGTGCTGTTGGATTGTTGCAATAGGATTCACTGACAAAAGCCAAAAGATCTAGAAAATATCTATAGATATTTGAATATATCTAAAATTAACTTGCAATGCTTGATGAGTAAATAATTTGTTTATTATTAAAGATTACAGTTTGATTAAATTATATATTTATTATTGACCTATATAATAATTAGTATATTAAAAAGTTCATTAATTATGTAAAATACAATACATTAATGATTGAAACAAATAATAAAAATCATTTACAACAGCTAGAAGGATTTGAACTCAAACTTTCAATCTCTCTATAGCTATACACTCCATCTTACACAACTGATACACATGACCACATACATGTGAAAAAAATAAATGATCTCCAATATATGTATTTCATGCTGAACCAGCACTCATCAGTTCTGTGTATTTAAGTGGACATATTAAGATCCTGTATATATTTAAATATTATATATATATATTAATAAGTATACATTAAAAGACTTTTTATAAATGAATTAGAAACTATTATAATTAAAAAAAAAAACTTAGTCAAGAAATAATAAATTATTTTAGATATGTTGATGACATTTTAATTATTAATAAAGAGCTATGCATAATATTTATAAAGAGTTTAATGACTATATATGTAATACTAAATTTACAAAAATAGAATTTGAAAATAAAATTATATTAAAATATTTTATTAAAGAACACAGATTAAGAAAAATTATTCTTATAGATTCACAACATGCATGGGTTACAAAAGATGGCAGTTATTAACAATTTAAATATGGAAATGATAAATATAATGCAAATAAAAATGTGGCTCATTTACAAAAGAATCAATTTATTAAATTATATAAAGATTATGGATACAAATCTAAAACTATTAAATATACTTTGTGATTCTATGAAATCTATAGTAAGTGATAACATCTCTATGCAAAATGATTATAATGATGATAGTAATAATAGTTCAAATAAGAAATGGATCAAACTTTCATATTCTCCCAAAATTTATAAAATAGTTATAAAAAACAAAGGTTATATGGGTAAGCATATAAATATTGGATGGTCGAATAGTAAAAATCTGGATAAAGTAATAGGTAATTATAAATTAAGAATGATATAAAATATAAAAAAGGAAATGTATATAAAATTAACCGTAACCTTTGCAATATGATTTACTACGGGCATATAAAGAAACAATTAGAAATAAGAATCAAAAAGCATAACAATGTAATTAACAGACATAAATCTGCTTTGTACATTCACTGCTTAACATAATGACATACAATAGATGCTACAAAAAATATTAAACCTTTAAATTACATTAAAGATTCAGACAGAAGACAAATATATCAAACATATTACATTAAACATAACTGTCAAAAATTCACTAAATTTAGTTAGCAACTAGTCAATTAAAAATAAATGGAAAGTTACATAAGATAATATGTATAAAGTTGTAAAATATATATATTATTTATTCTGTATAACATTATGTTATACATTCAATTTTTTGAAGTTATATTGGCTCTCTATATGAAGGATTTATTTTATTTTACTTTCATTGTGGAACTGTAGATGGTCTTCTTTCTGCAATAATTGGTTAATGTTAAAATAGATCATTAACATTTGAAAAGGGCATAAAACCATGTGCTGAAAAGATTTTATGTATGATTATTAATATATATATATATAGCTGTTGTATATGATTTTTATTATTTGTCATAATTTATATGAAAAAACAACATAATGGATTTCATCAATTTCCATTTTTGATGATTAATAATTGTGAATTTTCACCCATCATTTCCAACTTTTCAACATGATAAGATTTATAAAAAAGATATAATTAATTGTACTTTATACTTAATAAAAAGAATCATGATTAATAATTGTGGTTGATTTCATTTTTCACACTCATATAATGCAAATAAAATCCCTTTAAAGAAAATGATTTTAGTCTATTTGTATTTGTTATTAGTAATATTCAAAAACTTCACTCAACTAATGAGGATATTTCTTTGAATTGATTTTGCTAGACTTGTATTGTCATAGTATACTTTTCAGTACTTGACAACTATTATATAAAGAATGCTTCAATACTTTGATATGTTGCACCTGTCAAAACATGTTTATCCATCTAATATGAACTGGAACTAACAAAATGTACTTCAAACCCAGTTAAGCCCGAGATTTAGGTCAGGGACCAACCTGAATTTGAACCCACTCCATAAGCCCCCAAATCAAACATCTAATGAATAACCTATAATGATGGCACACGAAAATTTATTTTAAATCTGGCCCACTAGCAGAGCGGAGAAAACGATGAGACATCTATTAACTATGACTAACTAAAGTATGTACACGCATGGCTGTATGTGTGGAAGTGAAGAAAAAGGAATTCGAACTACTCAAACAAGTTAAACAATAACAAATAGTTTAATATAGTGACAAATTATATATATTATGAATTAATTGCATACATTAGTATGTGCATGAATGAGCAAGCGGTCTACCAAATGATAGATAATTGTATATTGTCATTCACACTATTATTTCTCATATGCTCTTTTATTAATTAAATGACATATACTATAAATAAACACACATCTTTGATGGGTCCCATATTAAGATGCCAATTAATTATTAGAAAGAATTTACATAAAATTGCTATTAACATTTTTATATACGGTTCTGAAACATGGTGACTAACATATGATTTCGGGGAGCACTCCGAGTTTCATTACAGATATAATATAAACTATTTTCACGCCATTACGGTCGTCAAAATAAGTAAAACACATTTGAAAATTATATTTAGTTATACAACAAAATATTTATTGAAAATTCTTTTAACAATAGTAACAAGAACACTTTATTTTCCCCATGGCATATACTTTTAAATTTAGAAATAGTTTATGACGGTAGGATTGGATAATAAGATTGAATAACATTATAAATTAGTAAAGTTAATAATATTCAGAATTTATATATATATTGGGCAGAGCGCAATTTTAATATTATTACAGCACTAAAATTAGGTCATAAGCAAAAGAAATAATAATACGAAGTTTGGTGGTACTGACATAATGGCAAAGAACTAAGAGGAAAAGGTCGTGCTTCTGGACGAAAACAGTCTAAGACCCCTTTCTAGGGCAGTGCTTAGAGAAGTGTGATTAGGCATGGCGTGGCCCAGGGCTTGCTGGACTAATCGACGTGAGAGGCCTTTTATATGAAAGTTTGGTTCCGAGAAGCTCAACTATCAACAGGACAGAATATGAAGAAAATCTATGGGTTCGAACTTGTTGCAACCCCCAGATTAGAAGCACATATTATATTTACGAAGGTAAGACCGAATGTTAGTAACGCAGTACGGATAAAATGTCACTGATGACATTGGATATGATTTGCTGCTTTAAAATAAATGACCCTTGTTTGAATGCCATAATTTATATAAATAATATGCTATGCCACTAGAATATATATATAGAGAGATTTAGATTTCATTTAATAAATATACGTTAAGATTTGACCCCCCTCCCCCACTCTTCTACTATATTAAAAATGATTCAATCATACCTTTGTGGATTTTATAATAACTGGAAAATTTAAGTATTTGAAATTTTAAGAGTATGGAAAAATAAAACTAGCAGTTATATATAGAAAACAATTAATAAGTCACTCTTTCAGAATTGAATAAATAATATTTTAAACAATTTCAGAGCATTAATTAGCTTGAGTTCTGGATTCACCCGAGTAGACTCTAGAGTTACAAATAACAAATTTTTATACTAAAACAAACAAAATGTTGACTCGTAAAAACAATCTGGCGAGTGTATTAATTAATAATGCATTATGTTTTAAGGGATGTTAGTAACCTTAATTCACGAGGTTTACTTAAAAAGAAGAAAGAAAAGATTTTAGAAATTCAACTTGTCAGATTGCTTGAGATTGGCATATTAATAATAAAAGCATACCTATAAAATCAAATAATAAATAACTATGAATAAATGACCGCACCAAAATTAAAGAAATTTAGAGCATATGAGAGAGAGAATAAGATTCATAAAAATTCTTTGAGAGCAATTTACATTTTAGTAAGACACAAAGTTAATAAATAATACATTAGCAGAAATCTTAATAGAGTTTAAGACTAGTTACGCAAGCTAGATTTAGTTTCAATAGTGGCGATTTGAAATAATTTATCTTTCACCATTTTAAGAGTCCATTTTCAAAGTACAGCATTTAATGGATTCTTGTGAGTTCTTCTTGGTGATAACCAGCTTCCATTTAGCATTCCAGAGTTTTTTTTAAGGCTTTCCTTCATTTCAGGGCAGCAGGATATTACAGCAGCAGAAGATGATCCCACAAGGGTCGGGAAGGTGATTGGTTTTACCCCGATCATCATTTTCAGATTTTAAACAGCGTGGGTTATAACAGCACAGTCCTCTAAATAGTAGCTAATCTTTTCCTTTTTGTTAGTGTTTAAAATTGGCCGATTTTATATACTGTCAGGTATTTCTGGAATGCTTTTAATTTCTTAATTCTAGCTCTAAATCTAATCTCCGATCTAAAAAAATTCTTACTTTTTCTTTATTCATTGTTTTTGAAGATGCAATCGTAAGATAATGTCCAAAAATAAATTCAAATCTGTTTCCAAATTAGAAATAGATGACAGAAATGTTTATACAAAAGCAAAATCTATTAATCCCATTTCTAATTTTATTTTAAGTAAAAACTTTAATTAAAAATTCCTTCCCAAGATTAAAACAATATTATATTTCCAACCCTTTAATTATTTTTGGACAATTAACAGTTGCATCTTCTATCTTGGATTTTATAAAATATACAGTTTAATAGGAAAAACAATTTAAAAAGAAAAAGTTTTAAAATGACATGTATAATAAAATATTTTTAAAAAGTCAATATTTTGTTAGTATTTTTGCTCCTATATATATATATATTTGAGCCACATCTATGTATTTTAATAAAAAAATTAATAATAATTAAAAAATTAATAATAATAAATATTGGAAAGTTAAACTTTATAAATTTTAGGGGCGCATCTCAAATATATACATAAAATATATATACACGACTAAAGGAGCAGGATGTGATATAGGGTTTAAACACAGGTTAGTAGATAGAACCATGAAGCACAATCTTTGGCTAAAATTGACTCCTTCAATGTATGTAGTAAACTTATAAAGAAATTGCATATTATTAATACAAAAATCAGTGGCATGAAAGTAAGTTCCTTTATTACTTAGTCAAATTAATATTAATTTTTTTATTTTTAATTAATAAACTGTGATTTTTATCTTAAAATCAAATTATTATTGTAAATAATTTTTTTTATAACCATAGAAGAAATATTTTGAATATATATATAACTATCTGTTTTTGAATAATATTAACAAACAACATACTGATTTTATTTATTTGTTAATCCACATATAATATTTATTGTTGTGGATATGTGATGGGATAAAAATAAATGGAAATTGTTTATTTTGCAGCTGTTGTTTTTGCAAAATAATGCTTCAGAACTTTTCTACAAATTACAAGAGCTATCAGATAAATACTGAAAAGATTAAAAAGTTTATTTGATTTTTTTAAAAAGAAGAAAATAAGGATTGATAGTAAAGAATTGTAGAAGTTTACAGCTATAATTATTTTGATTAGATTATTAATATAGATGGAAATATAATGGTTGAAATAATTATACACAATTTATAATTAAATTTGGATAGAATACTGTTAATATACATAATTTAATATTAAATAGAAATATACCTATATCTTTAAAAAGAATATTTTTATAAAAGAGTTTTATCAGCATTCATTATTTTTGTCTGATTTTGCAGCTGCACAATGAATTAAGGAATGATGCATGTTGAGATTAACAGAAATGATCAGAAATAAATAAATGAGTGACAGAACATATAGATATTATCATTATTTTAAGACTTAAGTGACTGAAATAGTACTGGCTAGACATATCACCAAGGGAAAGATAATAGATTTATCTCCAGAGTTGTAAGTAGTGAGATAGGTGGCTGAGATAAGAAAGTTTCCTTAGACATTCTGTAGAAGAGAAGTAATGGGACTGGGGAAACAAAGACTTGTGATCCTGCAGTTAATTGATAATGATTGAAAATAATCATGATGATAATTACATATACAAATTATTTTAATATATATATCTACTACAACAGTGAAAACGTACTTTTATAATGTTTTTATCTTGTTATATTTGGGAAATATAGTTTTAATTTTATTACTCATTAATTTTTCAGTCCTTTTTTTTTTTTGTAAAGAACTTTAGGTTCATTTAAATATGTATATAAATTTTAATATCAGCTTATGGACACTTGCCTAAATTGGAAATTTTTACTTATCCAGTATAATCTCTTGTCAGTTTATAAATAATTTGTATATCAATCAATTCAGATAATAATAACCTGAAGAATGAAATAAATTCTATTACAAATATATACAATAGTTAAATTAACTTAGTTTTACTTTAATTTTTTAAAGCAGATGCATTATTCATTTTAATTTGAGAAAGACTAAAAATCTTGATTTGGGTGTTTAATGTTTGTGAGATTGTTTGTTTCAGTATTCTCATATGCAATATGCACTTCCTTTTAACATTAAAATTTATTGCAGTGATATTAATGCATAAGTTTTAAAAATGATTTATAACACACACACACACATATATGTTTATGTCTAATTTATTTGTATTGTATAATTTTTGCAATAATTTTCTATTTCATAATTATGCATACTTTGCTATCTTGTATAAATTATCCATTAATTTTTTTTCTTTGTCTTTTTTTAAAAAATTAACTATGACTTCTTTCTTCTCTATTTTATCTTATTGAGGAATTTTTATTATTTTTCTTTTACATATATTCCAAAAACTTGCAGACATTTCTATATCAAGCTCTACAAATTTAGATCTTATTGAGTTTGAGTCACAATTTTTTTATTTATTAAAATTTATTAAGTTGTAAATATAAATATAATTGGAATGGTTTGTTGCTCAATTACGGCATTTCGATACCAAAGATCTACTATCCAGATATCCTTAGATCTCAAATCTATCACCTTCCTTTGCATATGTTATTAATAAATATTAGGATCCTTCATTTAATTTTTTTCTTTTTTTATATTTGATTAAAAATTAAATTTTGTTTTGGCTTCAAATTATTGATAACATCTTGTTTTCATAACTATATTTTTCACATTTTTTCTGAACTAGTGAGTACTTTTTTTATATTACCATTTCTTTCATTTTTTTTTTTTTTTTAACTTCAAACCTTAGATTTTGATTAGCTTTTACTAATGTAGGCTAGATTTAATTCTTTGATTACTAGAAATACTTATAGATTGTTTTCTGTATTATATATTAACATTTTAGATGTTACACATGATTCCTAGCTCATGAATGCTTTACAAGAGCAAACTATTTAGTCTATTTTATTGTTGCCATTTATTGTAAGTTTGAATAATTACTAAACCTTGATGTTAGCACTTATTGGAATATATATTTAGTACTATTTATTATATTCCCAAACTAGTTTCTAACGTATAGTCTTGGTCAATGAAGAGTTTGACCTGGATGTAGTGCATAGTGCACCTAAATCTTTTAGACCCAATACACTTTCCTTCCAGAAATCACTTTTTACTTTTTTTTTTTATTATTATTATTATCAAGTTATCTGGCTAAAATTCAAAAATATTTTAAATTTAAGCCAAATTTCTTGCATGGTAATATAGTCTGACACCATTTAAAGGATAAAGATTCCTACAATTTTTATAAAAACTGAGGATATCAAAATATAATTACTGAACTGGTACCAGAGCTATATAACTATGCAAACAAGTTGAGTTAGATACAAAACATCTTAATGCACATATGATTTAGGGTTATGGCATTGTAATGGATTCTGAGCTATAATTACAGCTCAATTCTATCACTTTTGATGTTCATGTTTCATACAAATTTCAGGATTAACGTTTGATATAAAAGAGTGAAAGGTGGTTTTTGCATGGAAAATATATCAAGTCCAAAAGATTCAGATGTATATGATTCAGACCCAGATTTGACTGACTAAAACTATAAGCCAGAAACTAATCTGAGGATATGGATAAGGTGGCATTGTTTACAGATTTAACAGCACTACCATCTAGGGTCTATTGATTACTTAAGATTATAATAGATGGTAGCAATGGAATAGAATAAATAGTTTGCTTCTATAATATATTGGTTATTTCATTTTGTCTAATTTCTTTTTGATGATAAGACTAGTAGTAATCCATTATGCGTTGTTTTTTTGTTTTTTTTAATAAAGAAAATTTTTTTGTGTCTCAGAATGTCAACTGTGCTTGTTGTTCCTGTTACATGTCTTTTTCTAATCTCTCACATTCATAAATATTTTTTATATTTCTGCATATCTTTCATTACTGATTTTATAATAACAATTGCATTCCACACTATTTTTTATTAATGCCAAACTATTCTTCAATTAAAAAGAAATCTTTTAAAATTAAAAACTTTTTTTTTTGTTAATGATTCAAAACAATATACTGTATATATATATTTTGTAAACAAAATTATACTTTAAATTTACTATTTTAACACATTGTTTTTTTTTATTGGAAAATTTATAGACTGCAATCTATTTTATATTTTTGTTGACAAAAATTCATTTCATACTTTCATATTCATTGCCTTCCAAGTTTTGTTTCTATTTCTAAGCTTATCATTTTATGTGCTTCCATTCTTAATTTTATCTTTACCATAATTATTTCTGCTTTCTATTGTTCCATTTTTATCAAGTTCACATTCTCTTACAATTTTTTTTTGAATAAACATAAAATATGAACCCCATCTCTTCAGTCTATTAATTGATCAATGTTTGAATTATCTCTATATGGAAATTCTGAAATTAAACTAACAAATTTGCATTATATGACTGTAAGTATAGTCAGATATACCTAAAGTTAAATTAGTAAATCTTTTTGATCTACTTGAAAGTTTTTAAGATAATTTGATCTATAATTATAATGCATGATACATAATAAGTGCTTTTGAATTTTAAATGATAAATGAGTCAGTTATATATTGAGATTGATATATATATATATATATATATTGTATTTATGAAACAGCATATTTATTTTATATATTATATTATATGTTGGTTTAATAATGTATTTTTTTTTTTTTTTTTGTTTCTGAAAAAGAAAAAAAAATTAAACGATGAAAGGTTGCAGAACAAATAGCCATTGTCAAATGCTAAAAATTTAAGCATTATCAGCATTTCATCTATTGTAACAATATATATAATAAAAAACTCTGGATTTAGGATTTAAATTTCTACTTAAACAATTTGGTTACTTATGTCTCATTAGCCTCTATACACTTTGCATAATATGAGTACAATGTTTTATTCTACACTTTCAAAAATAACTGAAACTTTTGATTTTTTTTTTTTTTTAAAATAGTATAAAGAGGTCTTAAGAAAATTATTGGATAATTGAAAGTCAATTATTTTTGGAAATATGAAATAATAAAATATTGCATTTGCAACATATAAAATGTGCAGAGAAATGTCTGCATTGTTTTTCTCTATAAGTCTTAACATGGTGAATGTAAAAAAGTTAACAAACAAATAAAGCAAAAGAGAATATTTGTTATGAACTGCATTATATTCAAAACTGTATGCTAATTTTGTTTAGCAGAATAGTAAAATAATTGATTCAAGAGTTAGAAAGTTCTTGGATCAATGCTCACCCTTTTGCTTCTGGTACATGGCCTCTAAGTGATCAACAATATGATTTTTATTTTGTTTTGTTTCAATCGTCCCCTTCCCTTCACTTGTTAATTTATTTTTAAAGTAAGAAAAAAAAATTATTTTAATTATAATCTTTTATTTATATATTTTTTAAGAAGTCCAGCAGCAGGCCTGGTACAGCAACTGTTACTGCCACTAATACTGCTCTTCAGGTAAGTAAGATTTTGTAGATGATTTTCAGTACAATTTCATTTTTAACTAATTAAGCATGTATTTGTACACTACATTTAATAAAATTCAAAGTAAATGTTCAATTTTTGATATAAAGCTTAATAAATGCTTATATATATTAAATCAAATAAAGCTGTGACTGACTGTAAACTTCTTTGTAAATATTTTAAAGTTTAATCAATATATTCCAATACATTAATATTCACCAATTTATTCTTTTAAAGATTCATCAAGTTAAAATCATTTATATAATCTTTTAAAGCTCAACATGCCAGCCATTACATATGGCCATTGTCAAGGCTCTTATTAACTAAAAATATGTATATAGAAAATGAAAGGTTTAGTTACTTTTAATGCACATACATAAGAATGAAATTGTGTAATAAAAAAATATAAGATTTTTTTATTTTCTATATTTTTTTACTTAGACTTTTGACAATGGTCATACATAATGGCTAAAACTTTGGGCAACAGTTCATGCTAATAATTTTTGATTCAAATAAAACAAATTTTTAAATAAAAAAATGATGAATGTTAGTGGTCTTATTGGAAGATATTTATAAAATGCATTATAGATCAAATATTAAAAAATAATAAAGAAGAGTATAAATATATTATATACATGGTGAATATATTACTATTTTTTTTTATAAAAAAGTTTGACCACTCTAGCTAATGACATTGATAGCTTTGATTATTTTTAAGTAAAAGTAATCAAAGTAAAAATTTATATTAATTATTTTAATTAATATATTCATTCAGTATACTGAATGTTTATAGTAAATAGAGGGATTTGAATTTAACATTTTTAGTCTATATTCATCCTCCACTCCATTTCAATTTACTATATTAAACATTCAGTATACTGAATGAATAGATTAATTACATATTGCCTTGTAAATATGTTACATCAGAATATAAGTCCAGCTCATCCCTCTCCTATTAATATAAATTGTTATGTAATAGTCTGATAATGTGAGTGATGAGATTGACATAATGTCTACATGGATGTGACTACAATATCAAATCCACCAAGGGCTTTGAGCATTCCATCATTGGTTTTTTTAAATGAAATGGATAGTTGAATTGTTGAAAGGATGAGAAGATTGAAGCCTGTCCATTAAATTTTAAAGAATTGCTATTTTAATATAAGCTGAACACTGATTGAATATATGTGTGGGAGATTATGATCTGGCCCAACTGATGAGCACTGGTTCTGCCCAAAATACATATATTGAGGATCATTTATCTTTTTCACATTGTGTGATTATAGGTATTGATTGTTTGGGGTGGGATGGAGGATGAATATAGACTGATAATCCTAAGTTCAAATTTCTATATTTATTAATTATTTAAATAATATATTTATTATAACACATTTTAATACTATAAAACAGGTTTTCTCTCTATGCCACTGCTATAAAATTTAAATGGATAATTTGATATAGTAAATTGTTTATTGTCTGACCTGAATTAACAAAAAATTATTTTAGACATTGAAAAAAATGTTTTTATTTAGGGTTTTTATTGAAGAACTTTAAATAAGTGATTGAATTGAACATGCTTAAGTATTAATACTGGTATACTTTATATTTATAATTAAATGATGTAAGTCATAAATATTGTGTTAAAACATGATCAAATTAATTATCACTATTTTCTTAATATTCCTCATTATAATTTTTCAATGAAAGGCCCAAAATAACAGCACTTTATTAAATGAAAATATTAAGATAAGAGTCACTCTCCATTCCTATGTCATTTATTGTAAACTTGAGCTGTCTGGAAATTGAATGCTTTGTTATTATTATTAAATAAAAATATTATGAATATCATTATTAAGAAAGTTGAAAATAATGTTATTTGTGTCAGTTGCAGTGGGTTTTTTTTATATATATACTATTAATTGACCCCCCTAAAACTTTCTTTAATCATTACATTGGATAGTGTTTGACTTTTATTTAAGACAATTTGCTTAACTTTGTTGAAACTAATGGATATTGAAAATCAAATAATTCTTTTTAAATTTTTTGTAATTTTTTAATATATATGTTAAATTTGATATGATAGTGTGCTTATATATATATATGTTGCTTGATACAGGCCTGAAGAAATCTATTGGAAAGTTTATACTGTCAGCTGTTTTAAAAGTGTGGAATAATAAACTATTGCATTTGCATTGTGTAAAGTGCATAGAAAAATGTGTTAGTATTGATTGCTTATATTAATAAGAAAGCTCTATATAAATATATTGAGAATATGTAAACAGTAATCACATGAATTGAAAAACTTTAATTAAAGTATAATATATATATATATAGAAATATTAAATAGTGTAGTGTTTTTAGATATATGTAATTTAGATGTATAAAACTACTATTCACACACGTTTGAATAGTTAAGTTATAAATAGTCATTCATATTTGGAGCCTACTCTTAAATAAACCAATATTCATTAACAGTGCTAGGAATGGAGTGTGATTTTATTTAACAGTTAGATTTTTAAATCAGCTTTTTACTTGTAAAGACTGTGATTATAAATCCTAGGGCAGAGAAAGTATCTCATTTTTTAAAGACATGCAATAATGAAACACATTTATTTAATTAGATGTAAATATTAAAAAGCATAGCATTTTTAGATGTATATATTGATTAATTTAAGAGCAGGCGCAAACTATGGTTGGCTACCTGTATTTTTAAAACTTTTATTGATGTGGAGTGCTGGCTATTCATAGTGCTTATATGAAAGATAGTTTTCTTCAATCTAAATTAATAATATATATATATATATTTAACTAAATCTTGTACAATTTGTTTATGAACTTAGTAGCAAACAACACTTTCATATGCAACTAAAATATTACCATACTTAAAAAAATATTTTCAATATATTCATTTATTTAAAATACAAAACATATTAAAAATTATGAATATTAAACATTATGAATAAAATTATTACAAAGGTTACTTGTAAACCTTTTAATATCAGTTTTTTGTTTTAAAAATGAATGAAGTAATATTAGTAGAATGAAATTATACTGTAGTACCTTTCAGTGAAAAATTAGCTCAAAATTGCTGCTACTTTTGGTATTATCAGTTATCTGCCAATTATAGGCTCTGTGTCATATTCTAGGCTATTTTCTGTTCATCTTTTATATTCTTGAATCTTTGATAAGTCAAAACTTTTTTTTTAAACATTATTTCTTTTTTCTTCTTATTCTCTCCAATTCTGCTTTTTGTTTCATAATATCTTTATTTCTAAATGTATGTCTAATCTAATTGTCTTTCTCTTATTGATTTTTTTATTATAAATAATAATTTTTTTTTATTTATTCATTTTAATAGCTCTTTATTTCTAAACTTGTTTTTCAATTTGTCTTTCCCAGTCTTCTTCAAATTATTTTTTGCTAAAATCTTCAATATTTTTCCCTTATTTTTTTTGATTATCCAAATTTGTCTTTTATAAAGCAACAAATATAGCCAAAATACTTTTATCTTTTTATTATTTTTATTATTACTTCTGGCATTTCTGATAATTTTCTGTTCAACAAACAGCTATTTCTAATTTGTATTGACTCCATTTATTTTCTAGTTTTGTTGCTTTTATTCTTATTCAAAACTCTATACGAATTCTATCAATCATTTTAGGATTCTGTTAGTCTTCAGTATTTGTAAATACTGATATATTATTAGGAAGTTTGATACAGTGAATGCTGCCCAATGCTAATTTCATTCATATTAAAACACAACTCATTCAATGATTTTTATAAATTTGGGTTGCCAATAGAGAACTGTATTAAAATTTTTATTATAAGTAGCAAAAACAGATACAGTAGGGAATGATAGTGCATGTTTGAATTATATTAAATAGTAATTTTATAGTAAATAATATGTAGTATCTAAAGCATAGAAAATAAAAAAAGAAATTAATTTTTGTTTATTTTTCATTTTAGAATAAGTTTGTTAACAAAATAAAAAAATGTTTTGTTTTAAAATTTCACATTCTGGCAATATGAGATAAAAAAGATAAACTTTTATTATGATGAATATCAGATTAACTTTTTTTTTTTAAAATTTTATCATCACCAATCCGTTGGCATTCTTCATCTTTTATTTGGATATATTAGCTAACTATGATAAACAGATAATGAGAAAACAAATATGAATGAAAACAGTCGCAGATTTCTACTGTATAATAAATCTAAAGCACTTAATTTAATGTAAATAACTGTCATGTAAGATCTTTACTAAATCATGTTTATTTCAATATATAGAACATATTAAAAATTACAAAAACTACAAATTCTTTAACATACTTTTTCTTTTCATATCTTTTTTTTTTTTTTAATTTTATGAAACATTTTTTTTCTACTCCAATTTTCTTCTAATGTTTCGACTATATTACATGGTCATTTTCAAGGATTGTTTATTCCTATATAATGTATATATACAAATATATATTTACAAAGAATTTCTGCAAACGATATAATCAAAAATATTATGTTATAAATTACAAATTTTCCTTTAACTTCTTGCTTATTGTTTTTTTACATTTTATATATTTATTTTTTAATTTACATTTTTATATAAAATACCCTTCAATTTTTATAATTATACTTTTATAGTTACATGAAATTTTTAACACTTTCTATTCAAAATTGGTTTTCTCATTTTTATATATAAACTTTTTTTTAAATTAATTTTTCCTTGTTAAGATCTCACATTTTGCAACATCTTTATTTCAAAATTTAAATGATTATTCTATTAAATTAATCAATAAATTATGTGGAAGGAAAAGCATAAAAGGAATAAAAATAGCATATATAACAAAGATAAGAGATTACATTCAAAGATCAGCCTTTCAAGCTAATTGTGCATGCGTCTTTTGCGAGTGTTAAATAATAAATGAATACTTCCCTCTACAATACAAGATATAGTATTTATGCAGGAATAAAAGGAATCTCTTATTCCTACGACTCAAATTCTTTTATATGAGCAAATCGGAAGTACTGTTGAGGAAAGCGTGAGAGAAGAATTTTCACTTTAAATTACTATTTACGATGTTTGAATGAATGACGTCGGTGAAATTGTCTAGAATTTACTAAACGTCACTCTAACTGAAAATTATAAGTAAATAAGCATTTATTTTTATATGACGCTATGTGTACAATTGTATTACATTTAAAGATCAGCCTTTCAAGCTAATTGTGCATGCGTCTTTTGCGAGTGTTAAATAATAAATGAATACTTCCCTCTACAATACAAGATATAGTATTTATGCAGGAATAAAAGGAATCTCGAGATTGTAAAATACAGAAATTTATATTAGTTTTAAAATATCAAAAAGTACATTTTATAAGATAAGTAAAATAATAAAGGATATAGACAAGGATTGTAAAAATAAATTTGTAATGAAACCAGTATCTATAAAAAAAGATAAATTGATAAATGTTAGAAAAAATGGAGGGATTGGAAAATACGAATGGCAGTTGTGTTGTAAATTGCTTAGAAGTAAGGGAGATAATAAAAAAGTTTCATATGTAGGAACAATAAAAAATAAATTGAAAACCAAATTAAAACAACATTTAATATGCCAAAATTCTAATATATATCTACATATAAAAGAATCTAATAATTTAAGTTGTGAAATAAAGATGTTGGAAAATGTGAAATCTTACAAGGAAAGATTAATTAATGGAAGTCTACATATAAAAATGAGAAAAACAGTTTTGAATAGAAATTGTTAAGAATTCAGTGTAATTATACAATTGTGATTATAATAACTAAAGGGTATATTTTATATAAAAATTAAATTAAAGGAAAAAATTTAAAATGTAAATGGTTATATGAGAAAAGTAAGCAAGAAGTAAGTTTAAAAAAATTGTAATTTATGCCATAATAATATTTTTGATTATATTGTTTATGGAAATTCTTTGTAAACCTAAATTTGTGTGTGTGTGTGTTTAGGAATAATCAATCATGAAAATGATCATATAATATGGTCAAAACGTTGGAAGAAAACAAGTATGAAAAAATAGTTCGTGTTAAAGAATTTGTTGTTGTTGTAATTTTTAATATATTAATGGACCATATTTATAAAGAACATAGTGAAATGAATATTATTGATTTTATTAAATGGTGTATAGCAAATATCTTGCTCTTATGAATGCACGTTGGCTCTTGATAAACATAAATGACCATGTAATATTTATAAATATATGTGTATGAATAATTTAACAAACTAAAAAAAAAAAAAAGAAAAATTATCTTGATTTTTTATTTTTGCATAAATGATGATGAGTCATCAGATGATAAATCACTTTCCTATTTATAAATAACAAAAGTATAATATTTATTGCATGGATATTTTAATCACAAAAATAAATACAATGTTAATATAAGTATAAGCAAAATATAAGAGTCATTCAGTGTTAATAATTAGGGTGGGAGGGGGGGGGGTTGAAATGTGATTAAATACAGAATATTCTCTATACAATTATGTCAATGCATTTTATATGTAAAAAATATCAAGTACATTAAACGTTAATTGAGAAATAGATTTAATAGTTAATGATCACAATCAAGTGAATGAAAGTCAGGTTTTTCTACATTGTATCTAGTACTAATTTTTATTATTATTTATGGCAGATTATTAAAACAATATTCAATTAATTTTTTTTCACAATAATTATTAATATTTCGTACATAGATAAATAATTATATAGAGAATAAATGTTTGCTAACCTGATGAAATCTTTTTGGCCTGGATCAAACTTGCTGGTTCATAATTTGAAGATCTCTAATCAAATATTAAATATTCTTATTCTTCTCCTTTACTTTCTTTGCATTTCTTCATGTATTCATATATATATTGCTTATAATAACTCTTCTCATATACACTTTAATGCAAAAAATTTTTTTTAATAAAATTCTTTATTTCCTGACAGTTTCGACTGTTCAGCAGTCTTCATCAGAGCTACATTTGAATAATATAAATACATAACCATTACTTCACATATATATATAAAATATACATACATATGCAATTCCAAATATATTCACATATATCCCTTAAACATACATATATAGATCACATAGAACTATAGACATATATAAAATCTATATATACATGTCATCATCATCATCAACCATTATCAATCCACTTCAGGATGGTCTCTCCAAGTTCAATCCATCTTCTCTGATCTTTAGCTTTTCTTTTTCACATCATCCCTGCACACTTTTATTTCATCTTTACATCTCACATGTGGTCTCTTTCTGGGTCTTTTATTACAATTTCTTGGAATCCAGTTTAAGATTTCAATTTCCCGTCTATTATCATCTCTTCTAGAAATATGTTCAGCCCAACTCCACTTCAGTCTTTTAATTTTTTCAATGAGGTCAGTAACACCTGTTTGTTATCTTGTCCATATATTGCATTTTAGATCTCTTCTTGTTACATGCATCTCTCCATACTTCTTTGAGTGGTCTGAAGTCTCTGTATTGCTCTTCTATTAAGTGTCTAAGTCTCAGATTCATAAGTAGGAACTGGTAAAACACATTTATTAAAAATCTTTCTTTTCAAACTCAGGCATATTTTCTTTTAGTATCAAGTTATTTCTACCAAAAGCATTCCAACTAAGTTTAATTCTATGATTAATTTCATCCATTATGTTTCCATCTGTATTAATAATCTGACTAAAGTATTTGTAGCTGTTAACTTCTTCTAACTCATCATAATCAGTCTTTATTTTTATATGTTGAGAAAATCCATAGAACATTACTTTAGTCTTTTTAACATTTATCTTTAGTCCTACTTTCCTGCTTTCATCTGATAACTGCTGCAACATTTCATGCAGTTATAAAGCATTATTTGTAAAAATAACTATATCATCTGCAAAACTAAATGATTTAAATAATCTCCATTTACTTTCACTTCTTTAGCTTCCCATTTTAATCCACAAAATACTTCTTGCAGCATTGCTGTAAAAAGTTTTGGAGATATGGAGTCACACTGTCTTACATCCTTCTCAATGTTGACTGTATCATTATGTAATCTAATTGTTGCTGTTGCATTTTTATAAATATTATTTAAAATATGACAATGCTTTAATCACTGAAGAAATGTGTATAGAATCAAATGCCTTTTCATAATGTACAAATCCAAAGCATAATGGCAACTCATATTCATTTGTTCTTCCTATAACTTCTCTCAAACCTGGATATGGTCTACTGTACTAAAACCACTTTTAAATCCAGCTTGTTCTCTTGGTAGAAATCCATTGTTCTTTATAGACAAGTTGTAATTATCTTGATAAAAATTTTGTATAAAACTGATAAAAGGCTGATACGTCTGCAATTTCTAATATCTTCTTTATCACCTTTTTTTAAATATTAATATGAATACTGCATTCTTCTAATCATCTGGTACATCTTTATCATTTAGACTTTTGGTATGTAACATCTGCTTCTTTTAATATATCAATTACAATTCCATCATTACGTGGAGCCTTTCCTTTCTTCATAAATTTAATTGCATTTCTCACTTTTTCATTTAAAATTCTGGGCAATTACAGAAAATATAATAGATACAGGAGGTACTTGTTCTTTATTACTATATAATTAATTGTAAAATAAAACAGATATTTGTTAGTTATCTTATGTGAAAGTACTCAGTAGTGAATAAGGTAAGGACGGAAATGCACGAAGTTTAAAACCCATCCCACCTAAACAAGTAAAGTAAATGTGATGGTTACGTGTCAGTCCACTTTAGATAATATAAAATTAATTATCTGTATATAACTAATGAAGATGTGGTTTGAATTCGGAAAATTTTTACTTAAAGGAGGGGGATATGTAGCCTTTGGGTTTGCCCAAAACTCCATTAGATTTAGACTTAGTTATGTATGACAGTGTTTGATAAAATTGTCCTCATGAGCTATATATATATATTTTAACACAAGCTTTCTAGCCAATGCTAAGTTTGAATCAGTCATTTTCTTATGGATTGCGTAATTTTACTTAGTGCGCAAACTAAACATTTAATCATAAAAGTTTATAAGCAAAAAAATATTTTATTTAGTATCGATTCATAAGGTAATTTAATAGACAAAGACATAATTGAGAAATTTACGAATTGGCAATGTTTATAAATTATTTTAATAGTTCGGAGATTGGAAAGGAAAGGAGGGGGGATGTGAAATTGTGAAACTACTTTTGGGGGAATGAAAATAGACAATCATAATTTTACAATAATAATTTAAAGTACAATAATTAATGAAATCAAATTGTCATAGAAAAAAATCAAGAGTTAATTAAAGTATTCAGCAATCGGTTTAACTAGAATTGTGTGTGCCGATGCATGTATGTGTAGATTTAATTATGATTTTAATTATAGAGTTAATTATTAATTAGTAATTATCATGTGTTATCTCATTGGAAAGCTTCTTTAAAGAAGAAATAATCAAAGTATTCAGCAAAAGGTTTAACTAGAATTGTGTGTGCCGATGCATGTATGTGTAGATTTAATTATGATTTTAATTATAGAGTTAATTATTAATTAGTAATTATCATGTGTTATCTCATTGGAAAGCTCCTTTAAAGAAGAAATAATTTGTTTTGATAATTTACTGATAGTGGCCGATTTTCAGTCAAGATTCTGGGTTTGAAGTTGGGTTGCTATGCATTTTTTTATTATTATTAAAAAAAAAAAATGTTTTTCTTTCATTTTTTTCTTTCAGGGGAATTTCCATGAGCTGGAAAATACTAAAGAAAATCACATGATATTTGTGAAGTGGGGATGTATAATTTTTGAAAAAACAATAGATAATCAACCAATTAAAATACAGACATAATCAACCAATTAAAATAAAGATATAAATGGTTTGGCGGGTCAATCATTCAGGAAGGGTTCCAAAGAGTATAAAAGGTTAACCCGCTCTTTAGTTAATTATTCAGTCATTATCACCGGTTATCTACAGAAATCTCGTTGGGTTAAGTAAGCAATTTTTCAATATAAAAATTGTTAAGTTTGATATTAATTATTTTCGTTCTGTTTCCTGAATGAGAAACTTCGTCAAATTTTATAATAGTGTTACAAAATGAATTGTGAGTAACTTTCTATATTAGGCACATCCATTCTTCTCAAAAGTTGACCAACGGTATGATTTTTCTTTCATCAAAATTTTCCCAATTTATCAATCATCAGCAAGTAATGAAGCTTAAACTGCAGAAGGAATTTTGCTCAGGAAAAATCGGCAAAACACTGTGTTCTATGAATGATTATTATCCAAAATTTCGAGAAAAATAATTCTGATTTCTTAAAATAATGTGGAACTGAACACTAAAATCCCATATGAAGAATAAAATCATCATAAATGGAATGAGAAATACTTTGGTAAATGGACTTCCTACAGTGAAGCTAAATTGATTCATTATACATGTCGAAACTTAAAAACTGGTTATCTTCAATTATGAAAATGCAAGTAAAGCCAAGAACCCAAATGAATTAAGGATTATAACTAAAAAAATGAAAACAGTCCATTATAAGGATTGATCATATAAGAAAGTGATTCCTTCAATAAAGGCCTCTGAAGAATAATTTGCAACTAAAAGGGACGGATTTTGTTCTAAAACTCGAAAGAGAATTGACAACGATAGATAACTTTAATTGAAAAAAATACACATTGGAAAAACAATTAAATGTGATATTGTCTGTCTAACTTTGTCATATTTAAAAGAAAAGTAAAGAGATGATTTTAAAAGTGGATAAGTACTTTACTAAAATATTGGGAGAATAAGTGAATGAGATTTGTTATAAATAAAAGATTGAAGTTCAACTTTGTGAAGATTAATGGTAGAATTAGACAATGCCAATATTAGTTTCTCAGCTTAATAAAACATATCAAATGCTGGGTAATAGTTTATTTCCCAGTAAGCTTTTATTTTCGCCAATATTAGTTACTCAGCTTAATAAAACATATCAAATATATTCCCCAATAAGCTTTTATTTTCTAAAAAATGTCATTAACATTTTAATTTTTTATTCTTAAGTAAATTTTGATGTTAATAAAAAATCATTAAAATTATATTTTTAAAGTTAATTTTTTTATATTGGATGTTTTTTTTTATCTCTTTTGGCATATCAGATTCTCTTTTGTTTTTACTAATTTAAGAAATGCTGCTTCCAACTATGCAACTATAGCCTTCATCTTCAAATCTTGTATCAATTATTTTTTAGTTTTAGTTTTTTTTTTACATTTAAGAGTATCATCTTTTTAATTCTGTTTTTAATTTTTCTTGATAAGTGCTTTAGTATCTTTTTTATTTTAAGCTCTTATTGTATCACATTATTAATGGACTGTAGTTTATAAATTATTAATAGTTATGAAACCATTGTTTTTATTTTATTCACTATTGTGATTGTAGCTTTTAATCATTCTAGTAAGAAATTTTTTGCAAGTATAAGTTATTTTTGCACATTATTTATTTTACAAGATTAAAGTCAAAAACTCTCCCATAAAGCGTGCATAGATTTTTGACATTCATCTATATATATATATGATGCCAGTAATTAATTTTATTTTTCAATCTTTTCAAATTCTATCTTTTAACAAAACTTTTTTTTTTTTTTTTATTAACAGATTTTTCTCTAGTTCATTTCTATTTTAATAAACAATACAATATTTTTGTTATAATGTTTTTTTCAAAATGCATATATAAAATTTTGCCGTCTTTGATGCTTGTTGAAATAGAAGTTGAGACATATTACATATTAGGGTTTTAATATGAAATTAATTTTTTAATATTAATAAGAATAAAGTGAAAATTTTGAGTTTTTTTTTTTTAGGAATTATTATTAATTGTTTAATTATATAAAATAATTTTAATTTTAAATTCTTTTTTTAATTTCCTTTTTTTTTTTTTTTGTTTCTCCTAATGTTTCAGGAGGCTCTTAAAGAGAAAGAACAACATATAGATCAACTGCTAAAAGAGCGAGATTTGGAGAGAGCTGAGGTAGCACGTGCTGCAGCGCAAGTGGATGAGGTAGCGTAACTACGTTTTTTTGTCCTTTTCACAGCACCTTCACTCGAATAAAGTCTTTATATTGGATTGATATCTATGTGCTTTAAATAATGCTAAGTAGATTTTGAAGTTTTTAAATATATATATTTTATATCTATACATATTGTGTATATGTATAAATGCAGCATATATATATAAATAGCTTTTAAAAATGTTTTTCTAATTTTAATTAATTTTTAAAAATAATTTTCAAGAAAGCAAATATATTATCTATTTTGTGCTAGTTAAAACAATACAGAAGATAAAAAAATAAAAATATTAACTTAATAACATTATAGATTATTTACCAGAATAAAATATTAAATTACTATCTTTGCAGAATATTTCCAGAATAAAGTATATAAATTAATATGTTCCACTATTATCAAATCACAAAAATTGGAAAAAAAGTTTTTTTTTACTTATGCATTTTCACTATTTTTTTTTTTTGTAGTTATTTTCATAGTAATTTTATTTAAAATTTTGTGATATTTTGTCTTTGTAATCCATAGAATAATAATTAATAAAATCTGAATAAACAAAGTAAATCAAGTAGGAATTATCATAAATGCAGTGTTATTTTAAAAAAAAAAAATGATGATGAAAAAAAGAATTAATTTTTATTTTTGAAAAAAAAAAAAAAAAACAACACAAAACAAACATAAGGTCATTTTTAATATAAAGATTGCATTTCCTAAAATTAGTCTTAGAATCAATATTTAATTGAAATAATCACACATTGATGGCAGTCAAAACCCATCAAATTGCACATTGTTGTCTCATTTATACAATTCTTTGACAGCATTAAATAGCAGGCATTTCACTCTGTTATCTGATAATTCATAAAATGTTTATAATTAAAACTTTACAATTTATTTGAAAGGTCAAAATTTTAATAATTACAATTCAGATTAAAAAAGGTTTTTATATTTGGTTATTTATTTAATAATTTGTGAGAATATTTAAAATAAAGAATTCAAGAAACCTTAATGGAGATCCAAATGCTGCTTAGCTCATTTACTATTGATTTATGAAGAATTTTGTTTTTCTTTGGATTTTTGTTGTAAGAAAATAAATAGAGATATGGGATTAGGTTTAGATTTTCATGCTAATTAAAATTTTAATATTTTCCAAATAACAGATTTCAAAAAGAAAGACAATGTAACCGTAACAGATTACTAAATAATACGCTCATTGAATACAATTATTCTCTAATATACAACTGTTTTTATTAAAATAAAACTACTTTCATAGTTTAAATTATTATTATTAAATATATATATATACTTACACATATTTTATAAATACAATAGGTCATAAAGTAATGTAATCATAAAATTTACATTAAGAGAATATTAAAAATGTAAATTGTATTTAGTAATGCATTTTTAATTGCGTCAGTGTAAACATTTAGTGAATGTGTGTGAAGGCATATTTTAATAGTTTTGGGATATTACATGAGGTTTGATTCTGTACATCTTCATTTAAAGATGATTGCATTAATTTATCAAAAATGCATTACTGAATGTAGTATGTATTCTTAATATTTTTTAAATATAAATTATATATATATGCAACAATGAACTAACGTTTTAGCAGTGTGTATATATATATTTTAATGTGTTATTTCAAAATCTACTAGTGTAATATTTTTTTAGTCACCTTTTTCATTTTTAATCTCATTTATAACATTTTTATTATAAAAAAAAGAATTTGGTAATATAAATATTACTTGTCTGTTTATTATTCCAAATGTTGAGGTGATGGGTAGAATGAGGAATCATTGGGTATTGTAATTGAAATTTTTTTTACATTTTTATTTTTTTAGAAGAAATAAATTTATTTTTTATTAAAATGATTTAGTCTCATGATTTATCTTTTATTTATAATTAGTATCCCTAAAGTTTTTCTAACTTAAGTTTTTAATAAACTAAAGATATATTTCATCTAATATTTAAGAATTCTTATATAATTATCACAAGCAAATAAAGTGTATGATCCTTTTCTTGTTCTGGCCAATCTAAGATTATTATTATTATTTTTTCAGCATATTTTATCTATGTTTTTTGCATGGTTTAATGCAAAAGTAAAGTGGCCAGTTGGAGTTCAAAGTCCATAGATCATGATTCAGTTCTGCCACATTTGGTTCTTGAACTTTTTATAAATTTCCATGTAATAAACTATTCCAGAATCCTTCATTCTATCACTGCATGTAATCACATTTAGCATTATTAGAATTTATTACTTATCCCCATGTTTGCTCCCCCCCCCCTTGTTTTTGACTATTTTCAGATTTTATATAAACATGTAAAAATTATATCAATTTATTTCATTTTTATTTATTTGTTTTTATATTATAGTTAATATTAATTTATCTGATGTCATTTGCTGAAAAAAGAATAAATAATAATGAAACTTTTCAATGACAGATACAATGCATGGCTCAAAACATGAAAACACGACTCCTTTAGCATATCTTTGTAAGCTTAGAGTAATAAATGGACTTGATAGTAGTGTGTTGTGTTTGGTTAGGCTTGCAGGTTCGTTTCCAAACCAACAGATACAAAAAGAACAACTATTCAGCAATTAATATGTAAAATTTATTAGTTCTGGCTTGTGTTTTAGAATTTAGAGTCCCATGTGATGCCATTATTCCATCTGATTGGCTGTCACTTAAGCATTTTTAAAGCGTATCTGTTTGAAGGTGTTTAGCTTTCACGTTATTATTATTATTATTATACACACATTAGTTAAACAAATGTACAAATACAGTTGATATGCTTCAATGCTGAGATAGTCGTGCGGAGTAAGGAACTCGCTTCCAGCTAATGATTAGCCTGTGTCGTGAGTTCTGGTAAGACTCTTCCACTATGTAGTTAGCTTGCCTCGAGTCGGCTCTAGTTCAGACGTAGCAGTTTCCAGTCTATAGGTGGACTTGCCTCACTGCGTGGACGTCTCAATAATGACTAGATAATTACCTTTGCTGATGACAGGAGGTTTAATGGAGAGCACGTTCTGTTGTTCAGGTTAACAGAAGTGCTCTCTATCTTGCCTCCAAAAGGCTGACTATTTAAAGGCAGATCCCCTACCTTACTGGAAACACGCGGATTCGGTGCACGAATCCCAGTGAAGGGTTAAATCCCGTTGGATAGCAACTGGGTACTAGCCAATCAGGCAAGGAATCTGGAATAGTCCACTTCTGAAGGCAGGGTCAGATATGACATCCCTCCCCTTGGCTGAAATTAGCTCTGGAGGACATAGTCATTGAAATGCACTGGATGACCTTTTGTCCACTTTCTTGGTTTTTCCGGTTGATTGTTATTCCTGTCTTCATCTTCTTCTCTTGATGAGTTTGTTTCTGGTTGTCTGCTGCTGTCTTGATAGCTTCTGATGTGTAGTTGAGTTTTAGCTGGTTGTGATAGCGATGATGATGATGATGACCATCTTCTGTTTGCACAACAGTGTAGAGCCCCTTTATTTGCATCACCACTGCTGGTCTCCATCTTGTGGACCCATAGTACATATGATATAGTACTTTTGTTCCTATTTGGAATTTTATTTTGGTTTTTATCTTCTAGTTGAAGTTTGGCATCAGGTTTCAGCTTTTTTTAAAGACTTCTGATTCATTAGTCTTCAACTTTGATAATGTTGTGAGCTGGTTCACTTTGAACCCTAAGTGACTGAACCAGTCATGGCCTATTAAATCATTATGGTTACCTAATGCCACTACTAGTGGTAGGTATATAGTTTTGTTAGGCATAGTAATTTTTCCTGTTGTTTGACCCAACAGTTTGATTTTATTCCCTTGGTAGTCTGATATTGACTTACTGCAAGGATGCAGCTTATATTTATTCTTTTTATTAATGCTTGTCCAAGTCTTTCTTGAAACTATAAACACTGCTGACTCTGTGTCAAGCTCCATTTTAACTGGTGTATCATTTATTATGACAGTGTGTATAAGCCCAGACTTGTTATCTTTGATATGGTTTATACAGGCAACTTGCTTATGTTTTTATAAGTGCTTTTACTGTCTTTAGGAATAGACTTGGCTAATTATCTTTTTAATTTCGACATGCTGCCTTTAGATGTCCTATACGCTTGCAAAACGTGTGTGTTGCTTTGCGATATGGACATTCTGTATGCATGTGCTCATTGTATCTATATCAAAGCCTTAGACTATTTGATGCCAATTTATTTGAGCTGGCTGAGTGCTTGACTGACCCAGTGTTATGCTCGATTTTTTGCACATCATACTTTATAAGTCTTTTTAATGGTTTAGCTTGACTAGCTATTGTTTCTGCTAGTCTTGCTTGAACTACTGCTGTCTCAAAATCTAGTTCTGGAATCATTAACATTTTCAGCCTCAAATTGTGATTGTTTATGCCACAAATAGAACGATCACGAAGTGCTTCATTCATGAAGTCTTTGAAATCGCACTTCAAGGCTAATATACGGATTCGTGTTTCAAATTCTCGAGCTGTTTCACCCTGTTCTTGTATACTGAGATTAAAATGGTATCTCTGCATTATTGTCAAGGGTGTAGGAGAAAAATACTCTATGAGAATTGTCAACCCTCGGTCAAAATCCAGCTCAGCTGGAGTTACAGCCGTAGATTGAGACTTGAGTATTTCGTATGTTTGCAGATTTATTATGGTCATTAATGTAGCTAACTTTAACTCAGGTTTTTTTATATTGTTAGCCTGTAGATAAAAAATCAAACGCTCTTTATAATTTGGCCAGCTCTCAGGTTGAGCCGGCTCAAAAGATTCCATAGAGCCGATTTGTTTAGCCATCTTTTTTTTATTTATTTTTGCTGAGTAACCACTCGTACTTGTTTTTATAGTTACGTTATTGTAACTAACTCAACGAAGCTTTTAAACCAATAGAGCGAGTTTTTACACTGTCTTGCGAGTAAAGCTCTTGTGATTGGTTGAAGCTTCAAATTGACACGCCTTTATGTTTACGATAAATTTTATTCAACAGTTTCTTTCTAAAAAAAAATACCACCATAATGAAATTACGGGAACGTAAATTTTTTCCAAAACGAAAAATAATAAAACAAATACACACTCGCATTTATTTCATACGTTATCTGTAGAAACTGGCATATTTTATAATATAATTTTTCCAGCCATGAGGGAAAAATTTTCTCTGTTACTGCACCAGATCTGTTTAATCTGGCATAGTTTATTCTAATTTTTCCAGCCATGAAGGAAAAATTTTCTCTGTTACTGTGCCAAATCTGTTACAATTGGCACAGTTTATTTTATAATTTTTCCAGCCGTGAGAGGAAAATTTCTGTGCGGCTGTGCCAAATCTGTTGTAACTGGTGCGTCGACTGCACCAAATCTGTTGTGTTTGGTTAGGCTTGAGGTTTGTTTCCAAACCACCAGTTACAAAAAGAACAACTATTCAGCAATTGATATGTAAAATTTATTAGTACAAATTATATACACACATTAGTTAAACAAATGTACAAATACAATTGATATGCTTCAATGCTGAGATAGTCGTGCAGAGTAAGGAACTCACTTCCAGCTAATGATTAGCCTGCGTCGTGAGTTCTGATAAGACTCTTCCAGCTATGTAGTTAGCTTGCCTTGAGTCGGTTCTAATTCAGACATAGCAGTTTCCAGTCCGTCGGTGGACTTGCCTCACTGCGTGGACGTCTCAATAATGACTAGATAATTACCTTTGCTGATGGTAGAATATTTAATGGAGTGCACGTTCTGTCGTTTAGGTTAACAGAAGTAATTGCTCTCTGCCTTGCCTCCAAAAGGCTGACTATTTAAAGGCAGATCTCCTACATTACTGGAAACACGGGATTCGGTGCGCGAACCCTAAAGAAGGGTTTAATCCCGTTGGATAGCAACTGGGTGCTAGCCAATCAGGCAAGGAATCTGGAATAGTCCACTTCTTAAGGCAGGGTCAGATATGACATAGTGCAAATTAATTTTTTTATGATTTTAAGTTTTAGCTTAATTATCCTTCTGGTAGAAAGCAAATTAATGAAATATATCTAAAGCCAATTTTCCAGAATGTATTCGTTATTCTAGTGGACAATAATTAATCAATGCTTGCATAAAGTTGATTCTAAAATGGAGAAAAAGATGTCATCATTGTTGATAATGAAGTAACTCTAGTACGACTTATGATATTAATATAAATTAATAATAGTTCATTTCTTGTATACTTTTATACAATGCAACACTTTATTATATCATAATTTCACAATAGCAAACAATTTTGACTGTTCAATATTTATATATCATTGTTTATTTAATATTGAGTAATAATAATATGATCAGTGTAGAAAAGTTAATGAAAAAAAGGAGAATATTTAATATTGAGTTCTTTTATCTGACTGAAATTGAGAAAAGCATCTTAGATATGTAATAGCTCCTTAATTATTAATGTAAGTGAAGAATACATTACTGATTTACTGGATAATTTTTTTCAAAGATGTTTTATTTCAGATAATTTGTAATTTATATCATATTATATCTACAGTTATATATCATGTCAAAAGTTATTTATAATGTTCAGATCATGCATATTTTTCTTTTTATCTTTTAAAAAAAAATAGAAATTATAAGTTAATTAAGATTATTTTATTATGATTTACATTACAATATTGCTATTATTATTATTATTTTTATATATTATAAAATGACATTTAAATATATATTTATTGTAATGGTAGAAATCTGAGTTAATTTTTTTTTGTGTGTGTGTTTTGAGTTAAGTTTAAAATCTGAACTTTATGTATGTATTTTGTTTTCTCTTTCATTTCTAAAAGCGAAGGATTTTCATATGTAAATATATTGCTAGGATATTAATATTTTGATAATTTTATTTTACAACAATACATTATTATTATTTACAGTTACAAATCGTTCTGATTTTTTTTTTGATTTTTAATGAAATTTTTATTTTGATTATATTACTCTTTGATACTTTTGTTTATTGCACTCATTACTATTTATGCATTCAGATTATGAAATATAATTAATGTTGTAAGGATCTGTTTTTGTTATCACAACATATGTAATTGTAGAATGAGTATATGTGTTCTATTTTTTTATTTTATTATTGAAGTTAAATATTTTTTTGTTATTATTATTATTTATTGTTAAACTTGGACTTTAAAACTAAGAACGTTCTTGGATTTAAAAGCTGAAGAAAATTTTTGTATTACCATAGAAATGTGACATCAATAAAAACAAAAACAACAACAACAACAATTTTTTTTTTTTTTTGAGAGCTAAAAAAAGTAGTTGTCGATGGAATAGCATTTTATTTCTGCTTCGCCTTATGTTTCCTATTCATGCTTGTACTATTTTAAATCAGTATTATTTTGCTGATTATTTACTAATATGATTTAATCATTTAAAGAGAAGACTCAATTATTTTCAGTAAGGTAACTTATTTATTTAAGAAGTTCTTGCTAATATAAAGAAAACTATGGAGTAAAAATAATATATATATATATCTAAAGACTGCAGAGAACTGAAAGTTCAGAGAGCATACAAGAAGCAAGCTATTAGACAATGTCAAAATAAAGATTATGCTGTTAAGGTCGACTTTAGATCTGCTTTTAATTTGGTGAGTTGGTCCTATTTGATTAAAAATTTATATGAAATAATATCTAAATATAGGCTATTAATAAATGCAATTGAAAACTATTTGTAATTATATTCTTTATACCAAGTAAAGGGATTCCACAGGGTTCACCGTGGCCACTTTGCTTTTTGCCATATATTTAGATCCTATAGAAAAAGAAATAGAAGGTAAGTGTTAAGGTATTTATTTACCGCACCTTGGGGTAAAAATAGGGATTGTTGCATTTATTGATGATCTAATAATAATTTTTCAAAATGCCTATAATATTCAAATTGTGATGAGCATACTTAATGAATTTCAAATTCAAACAGGCTCTTTTATACAACTGGCAAAATCCACAGCTTGGCAATTAGCCACTGGGAAAAAAATGTCATGTGAATTTCTTGCCACACCAACAGTTTTTCTAGGAATACCATTATATAAGTCAAAGACCTCAATTAACAGATATCTAAATAAATTAATTATTGATAAAATAGCTTCAAGGATAAATAATTTCTTTTCATTAAAACTTTATGAAGTGACTATGACTAAAGTATTTAATGCTATTACAATGGGTATTTTGAACTATTATGCCCCATGGATTGATCTTTATAATACAACAACTAGTAAAATCTATTATGGCAAAGAAATATATATGGGGTAAGGCAACAAACCTAATTTTGATTTCAACATTATACAGTTACCTATTAATAAAGGTGGTCTGAACTTGATTAACCTAAAAGAATATGTCATATTTATCAAAACTAAGATATATATATATCATTAAAAGTAAATGTTTCAACCCACCACTCATTGATATTAGCATCTACAATGAGATAGGTAAAGAAAGGAGATCCTTTTTTGCTGACCTGATGATAGAATATATGGATTTACAGGACAACCTAAACATCTTCAGTTTGGAAGGGATTAAATATAGGGAAATAAAAAACAAAAGTGAAAATGTGAAATGTATAGAAGGATTTTTATCTGGCTTATTTATAAAAAATATATTGAAGAAATTACAACTGATATGTGCTCCGCAATCTTACATTAGGTTTGTGTTTAGGTTTCTAAATGGGTTTCTTCCTAAGGCCCTGCTGAATAGTAAGCTCCATATGAACTTAAATCCTATTTGTGTGATATGTAGAGTAAAGGAAGAAAGCTTGTTACATTTGTTTGAAGAGTGTAAGGCTTTTTGGCATATCAGAAATCTTGTTTTTCATAAATCAATAATAAATTTGAAGAAAATAGTGAAAAGATACCCTGTGAACTTTGATCCGCATAATGCTTTGATAATAATATATACATTAAAAACAATATGGATTATATGTTGCCATATATGACTTTTGATAACAAAAGTATAATTGAATAAAGAAGCTTGATAAAGATTGAGTCAAATATTTTAACTAATGCCTCAAATATCTACCTAAGAAAATTATTAAGAAAATATGGTGTGGTTATATACTGACAGTTTGTGAAATATGGGATTGACCACCTAATGTTGAAAATTTTGTAAAAGAGTTTGATATATAATGATGTGATAGGATGTTAGTGATTTTGATGTTAAATGTCAAATAAAATAGTTATTCTGTACTGAATATTGTTAAATCATAACTATTAATTGTAAAAAGTGTATATATTTTTGTTTTTTAAATAAAGAATATATTTTAAATAAATAAAATAAAAGTGTAATTTTGTAGTAAAGTAAGTTCTGGAAATGAACAAGAAAAGTTTGTTTAGATCTTTGGAAATATTGATATTTAATAATTTGCTGCTATACCGAAATATCAATTAATATTGTTCTTATTATCAATAGATTAATCTTAATGCTGAAATGTGTTCAACTTGCATTCATTCGACTTTATCATAAATAATAAAGAAAATTTTTTTTCTTTTCAATATTACATATTAAAAAAATTCGAGTCATAAATATTAAACTTCAAATTTGGATAAAACCTTTGTGCCATCAATATCTACAAAATCAATGAAGTATTTTTAAATCGATCAAAACATTATGGGATTTGTGTTGATCGGACAATATTAAAGACAGTTCAGATTGTATGGAAATATGATATTTGTTTCTTTTGTAAAAATATGTGTCGTTTTTTATTTAATAAGATTGATAATTTTATATATGTTTATGTTTAAAAAAAAAGGTGATTGTGATAATAATTTTAGATGACTATTTGTATATGTATATATCAGGGGTCCCCAATCCTGTGCCCACTGGCACCATGGCACCCGCGGACCGTTTTACGTGTGCCCGCCGCTATCTGAACACGATAAAACATTATTTATCTGATACAAATAAATTTAATTTTTAAAATTTCTTATAAATTATTGTATTATATTGTAATCAAATTGTAGGGCATACTATACTTTTACAGCATAAAAATATAAACGTTAATTATATATTAAAATTGTATTTTTGAAATAAATATTTTTTTGTACATTATATGTATTATTAACAATATCTAACTATAAATTTACATTGAAAAAATAAATGGTGCTCGCCACATAGTTGAAAAAATAAGTGGTGCCCGCCACCTCGCCGGTATTATAGAATGTGCTCTTAAGTGCAAAAAGGTTGGGGACCCCTGGTATATATGTTATATACAGAGCTCGCAAAATAAGCTCTTAACAAGCTTTAAGAATATCCTCAACCCCAGACCGGTTTCTGCTTAGATCTTTATTTCTATATTTAGACTAATTTAATTTAATTTGATACATTTATATTTATATTGATTTATTACAGAATTATTGTAATCAATAAAAACCCTCCCATTCTTGAAACATTTTATGTTGATCTGCATATAACTCCATTTTCTTCGTTATTCATAAAACACATAAAACAGGGTAGTAAAATATTGCAAAGTTAAATTCAAGACAATATGGGTTATCATATAATTATCTGTTTGTTGATAAAATGTAGTCTAATAAATTTTATTTTTTTTTGTAATTAAACTTATGTTAAATTTAAAATATTTGAAGTAGTTATTAATTTATAGAGAGTTTCGCACATCTTTATATATAATCGTGAACATATTTCGGTTGTAAATTATTTTCTTTTAAGCAATTGAAATTTGTTTGTGAGTAAAACAAGTGAATAGATAAGATTAGGCATTATTACATATTATTTTCATTATATCAATTTTATATAGCCTTATTGTATTATATACTTTGCATTTATATTAGATAAATACATTTATATATATTTAAAGGAAAATTTGAGATTTATTATGATTACTTTGATTATTATATAATAGGCATATTAGAAATGGAAGTTGAAATTTTAGATTAATTAAAATATTTTAAATCCATTTGTTATAAAGTTATTGTTAAGTATTATATAGTATCTAATATATTTCCTTAGTGGTAGTGCATTATTGTTTGTTAAATGTTGTCTTAATGATTATTATTTGTTTAATGGAAGATCAAAGATCTACAATTATTTTAAGTCATAATATATGTTGAATGATAATTGAATGGTTTAAATTATAGCAATTTGGTTGAGTTAATATTTGATATTTATTAGAACATTTATAATGGTCAATTAATAAAACCTATTATATTTCTTGGGAGTTTTGCATTATTTCTTAGTTGTTGAATAGATATATAAATATCTTATAAATCAAATTATTTTCATTAAGATTATTTATTTATTTTGCAAATAAATAGTTTAAAGAAAGGCTGAACTAGATTAGTATTTTATTTTGTTATCAGGGTAATAGAATTATTGTGGGTGGATTGGAAATTAAAGGTCATAGGTAAACAATATTGAAAGAGTTATATGCTTATGATTTAAAAAGGGTAGTATTTAAATATTAGAAAGAAGAAGTCGGTGCATATTTTAGTCCTTCTTTACAAGCTCTAGGAAAGTGTATTTATTTATTTATTATTGATGATTGACATAATAAGGGCTTAAATTTTGGATGCATCATTAGATTGACCAATTTATAACCTTGTGTAGAAGTCCACCCCAGCAGTCGGTTACAATATATATTACTATAATTAATTCAAAAAATGAATGTAATTTTTTAATATGTTATTTTTTTATATTCTAACATTTGTAACAGATTTGCAGTCTTCATCAGAGAAACAATATAAAATGAAAAATAAGTACAATCACACATTAAATTAATATTTATTCTACCAAATTGTAAATTTTCATTCACGCATATCTACTTTTTAGTTATCAAATATTGATCTTTTACATACATTATTTCCTGAATTTTAATTTAGTTTATATATATGCACATATTCACATATATATACATGTCTAGGTACATAGCAAATTTATATTTATTATATATAATATACATATAATTTTTTTTTATTTTAATTAACAATATATTATGATTATCATCATTATCATTATTAATAATATTATTTTTACTACCAGAGGAATTTGAAAATTTCTCATTATATCTTGTGTGAGACTATTTATTAAAATACTCTGATTTATACATTGTTTTTCTACTATATAAGATAATACAATTGCTTATGAATATCTACTTTACAACGTAATTCAATTTGTTATTGGATTTATCAGTTACTGAAAGTTATAATCAAAACTATTTGAAATATAATATTACTTTGGAATGTTGACTGAATGGCATTTTTTATTCTTTTAATCTTAACTACTTTATTAATGTCTGGATTTTGATTAAAAAATATAATTTGCTTGGAAAATGGGGTAAATTTTTTTTTTACTAATTATTTTTATTAGATAGTCAAATTGTGAGATTGAAATCAACAAATATTCTATTATTTATAATATGATTTGTTCATCTTGTGAATAAGATTTACTCAGCTTGTGAATGAGATTTACTGACTAGTTTTAGATGTGAAAATTCATTTCATTTTATGTGTTCTTCTACTGGAGAAGCTACATACAAAAAAATATCAAATAAAAATTGCCAAGAATGGAAATGCAAAGACTGTCTTCTATCTGGAGATATAGATACAGTTAATGAATTTGTAATGGATGATTCATTTGTGATGGATGATGTATCAGGGATAATTAGTAAATTGTAATCAGAATTAAGATTATGGAAAAATCATTGGAGGATAATAGAAGAGAGTTGTCAGAATTACCATTGATAATCTTACAGAAAGGTTAGAGTCTTTGAAGAAGCAAAATTATAATTATGAAATTGTGATATAAAGTGTTTCTGAGCAACATAATGAAAATTTATCAGAAGTTAAAACATGATGGAAAAAGTTTAGTTATTGCTTGATTTAAATCTGGTAGATTGGCTAAACATTTTTTATATATCCAGCATACAAAACTGTTGGCATATCATATTGGTACTGATCAGAGCCGGCCCAAGGGTGGTTCGAACAGTATAACAGGACAAGGGCCTTTATTTATTAAGGCTCTGGCTTGCATGATTTTCATCTTTTGTGAAAATCAAAAAATAATTCAAAACATTTTATCACTTGCTAAATATAACTACAGGTTCTTTTGTGCAATTTTATTGAATGAATATTTGAGTAAGCAAATAAAATACATATAATGTAAAGCATATTTTCTTGAATTTTTTTTTTTGCAAATTCTGTTTCAAATTAAATAAAATTTTCAATAAAGAATATTATTTTTGACCTGCACTAAATTAATTATAAAGCAATATATTAATGTCTGCATATAAGATATTTTTTTAATTAAATACATAACAGATATTAAAGTATTTTTTATTATATATAAAATAATGACGTCCCCCCCCCCCCCCCAATAAAAACATTGCACTGGGCTGCACATTTTTTTTGGTTTATATTAATAAATTTATATTAATAAAAGTTGTACTGCATCAACAAAGCGTCACATCAGAAAGCTAAATCAATTGGTGGTATAATTTATGTTCAAAATAGTTTAGGGTGTCTCATAAAGATAACTGTCTTCAGTTAATATAAAATAAAATAGAATTAATTTGTAGGCATAGATATTCGGAAAATAAATTAAATGATGTAAACATTTTTATGATTAAATAGGAAGTTTACAGTAACATTTTGATGAATTAATGGTGTTTTTAAGTCATAAGTAAATTATTAGTCTGATAGAAATTTGGATATCATTGAAGAAAATTAAAATGTATAATATTAATAGTTATGCAGGACATTCGTCTGCTAGAGTGAGAGAAAAATTTAGAGGTGTGTAATGATTTTTATTAAATCTGATTTATCTGTTTGAGATCTCTAGGCCTTGTTTTTTCACTGTTGAATCTAATTATTAAAATTAGGACTGATACTTTATGAACTTTTATTACTAATATTATATTGTGCATGTAATTATTTTATTTCTATTTTAATCGAGAACTGTAAAATGTTTTAAGGAGTATTAATTCTAAATATATTATGTTAATGGGTGATATTATTAAGTTTATGTAAATTCATTCTATACAAGATTGTTTAAATATGTTACGTAGTTTTGGTTTACATCTGTTATCCACTAAACTTACACATATAATATCTCTAAGTAATTATTTGACAAGGTTTTTGGTTATTTAGACAATATTCAGATACAGTTATCTATTGTTAATACTTTTATAACTGACCATTTAACCATTAAAATTTTTTTTATAGGGGATTAAAATTATGTTTTATAATAATAGCAATAGCAGAATTTCTTACATAAAATTATGTAATATTTTTATTAATCAATCTTGGAATCGAGTATATTTGTAATCTGCAGTGAAAAGCCAAATAATTCTACTGAGACAAGTCTATAAAAAAAAGCCATATTCAGATTGTGATAAATTTTTATTTTACCAGACACATGGTATTGCTTTTTTTTTTGTTGTTGCAACAAAATAGAAAATGTTTAACAATGTTCAATATGTGGGTTTATGGTTAAATAAAAATTTATCATAGTCTGATTGGCTTTTCTCATGCATTCATTTTTACCAACAAAAATTGTTTTAGATATTTATGTATCATGTTTTATTAGTTATATGATTTATTGCATTTCAATTTGAGGAAATGCACCTGATTATGTAATTTTAAATCTGCAAATATTGCAAAATATTGGATGGAAAACAGATCAATTCATTAAGGATATTTTTTATAAGTATTGTTTGCTTACTATATAACATTATTTTAAGTTTCGAATAATATATGTTTTTATTGATAGAGGCAATTTAGTTAGATTAAAACTACTTACAGAACTAGAAGGTTCTCTTTATATATACTGGAACCACCAAATTATAAAATTGGGTGCAGAAGATAATAGGGATATAGGAGTTGTTTAGATTTATTTAGTAGTATTGCTTCTGGTATCAGAATATCTTTTCACAAAATCAGTCTTTTTTCTAAAAGCACTCTATATAATTGCATATGTAAAAATTTTAATCAATTAATATTGTAGTTTATATAAAAAAAGGAAAATTAATACTTGTCTATACATTTATGAAGAGTTTTTTTCGTTCTATTTATATGGTTCTTTAATATATTTTATATATTATCATTTGCAAAATTCCTTATTTCAAGTCATATTTATATGCATATAGTTTTTAAGTAAAATTTTAAATAAATGTAATTTAAGGTAATGTATTACAAGTTTATTCTATCAGTTTCACTAATGCTCTTAGTAGAAAATATGGTGTAATTGTCATTTATTTTAATTTATTTATTAAAGAAATAAATATGATAAATGTTGATGTTGCAAAAATGTTCTTTGAATTTAACTAACACCTATTATTCAATTATTCATTCTACTTTTTAAGAAATGTTTACATTTTATCAATTATATTTTAAACTTTTTGCTCAATATTTTTTCCTATGGAATTTATATCTTGTTTATAGAATAAATAAATAAATAAAATATTAATATTTGAATGCATTTTTAATATCTAATAACTATTTAATTTATATTAAAAATTTCTATTAATACTTATATAACATTTTAATAGAAATTTTTGATATTACAAAGTAATAAATTAAATTATTATATATAAATAAATGTTTTTGAAGTTAATAATTATAATATAAAAATAATAAATTTGTTAATTAAAGCATATTTATGTGAATGTTTCAATGTATGTACAATGAATAAGATTGTAAATAATAGCTTTCATCAACTAAACTAAACTTCAGTATCACTAACAATAAATCAGAATAGAATTGAATATTATTTATATTAAACAGATTGAAAATATTAAATATAGAATACACACTATTATTATTTGATAATCTTTATAATTAGCAAGCGATTAATTATATTTTGGCTAGTTAAGTTTTTTTTTTTTGCAAGTCTTATCATTGACATAGCACTGAAATATATAAACTACACTTTTGCTATCTGTGAATAAATCGTCCATTATTACAGAGTACACTTGCCACATACTATTGATAATAATTGAAGCTTTTAAGTTTCCATGAAGAAACAAGTAAATTTATTTGAAACTAGTCACAACCTTTTTTACATTATCACCAACTGAATATATGCATAATATCAAGACCAGTTTAATCTTGAATTTTAGAACAAAGAAATTATATGCAATTTTATATAATTCTTTTTAATTTCAGATTTATTTTTATCCTATTAATAATTAATATAAAGTGGTTATATTTTCCTTATACACTAATATATATCACAATCATTTATATAAAAGCATATGCAATAATGTCTAAAAAATATATATAGTATTAATAAATACCACAATTATACAGTACTTGTCTGACATTTCTTGAAAAATCATTAAGTTTATTGCTAGAATTATTTCTATAGAAAAAATTTTAAGTTTGACAAGCATATTTATAAATAAATCAATAAAATCTTTCTAAATCATGTATATCTTTTTCTTTAATATTTTGTTTAAATAAATTTATCTAGCTTATTTTTTTAGAATAATATAAATGAAAATGATTACTTTCAGAAATGAATGATAGACAATTAAAGTGATTTAAAACAATAACAAACTCTCCATACAGTAGTGGTGATATTATTATATTTTAATGGTTTTAAATAAAATGATTTATATGCAGTAAGTTTGATTAAATGATTCTCTTTTGGGTTTCTAGTTTGGAATAGAAATTAAAAATAATAGTTATATTTCAGTTATATTTTTAGGTCATTTGTTATCTCAGAAGGGTGATTGGTGAAGGTTGATAAAAGCAACTAGAATAATTAGAGGACTTGAGTTTGAAGTTGTGGTTTTAATTGTTTTATCTCCATATTATGCCAAATGCCATGAGTATTTTTATTATTATTAGGTTCTTTTGGTTTTTGGAGAATAGCTTCTGTTTCTTCCTTAACAAACTTTTAGAAAGCCAATTCCCTTTCTCTATAAATTATTTATTATGCAATCATGATCAGCAAGACAATCAAGCAATCAAATAATAAGTTGCTTTTATTCTTTTATAAATCACTTTCTCATACAAAATGAAAATTATTAGTTGAATGTTATTATTAAAAAACAAAAAAAATCACCTGATTTTTTCTTTGGGCAACATTTATATATATAAAATCTTTTGTTGATACTCGTTTTTATTTAATTAAATAATTAAAGAATTGCAAAATATGAGATAAGAGAAAATAAACAACGCAATGAATTTTAATATTAAATTTCAATTGGGTCACATTTTTATTTATTTATTAGCATATGGTTTTTTAATCTCTATTTTAGACAGCTTGACTATCAACAAAAACACAAAGATACTGATAAAGATTCCAATCAGAAGATAAATTTAAGACTTTCCGTTTTATCACTGTAGTCATAGGCCCTATCTGCACAGGTCAATGACTCCTACATTCAATTTATAAAGCAGTTAAATACAACAGTTATATGTTATCTAAATCTGTTGATGAGACTAGTTGTGAGGAAAATCAAATCCATCTCATTTTATTATTGGATCTAGAAAAAGAGATATGTTTCGAATCTTGTAAAAATTTTATTTTTTATATAGTAATTCTTCAATTGTAGATTCATGGTTGAACATCCAAAAAGGGGGGGGGGTCTTGATTTGAGACAAGCCATAGAAGTGAAACTATTTCTTGAGTTATAGGCAAATCCAATTTGCTTTATAGTGTTTTTGTACATTTTTCTGATATCTGGCAAAAGGATATGTGAAGGAACAGTATTTTTCATGATAATATTTAAATGAATATCCAGAAATTTCATATGGGAACTTTTTCACCTAATATAAGCATAATATTTTCCAGCTGAATATGGCTAGTGCTAAGAAAGTTGTTCATGAAATACTTGCATCATAATCCCAAGTAGTGCTACACCACTTTTCAAAGGATTATTCTTGGAGATTAATATTATCTAATCTTAGATAAATGAGAATAAAATTAAGCTATGATTCAAAGTTATTTCTTAGTAGCATAGATTAGGATTAAGTTTCATTCTATTATTGTAAAAAGTTATATGTAGAATACTGAATGCTTCCCTGCTGGTTAGATGAAAAATTGAATCTAATATCTTTATTGAATTAAAATAAGATCCCCAATTTATTGAAGGACTTCTTTATTTAAAAAAAAAAAAAAAGTTTTTTTTTTGAAAAATCAAAGCAATATTGTCAGCATACATTAATTTTCTGCATTCTTTTTCTGGAAGACTGCTGACGAATATATTAAATAAAGTAGATGAGAAAAATGAACACTGTGATTGATTGTTCTATAAAATTTTGTATCTACACCTTGAATTTGTCCATGGGTGGATTTTGTCAAATAAATGGTTCGTCTGCGTTTTAAAATTTTAGAAACTTTTAGAAGAAAAGTAAATAGTTAAGATAAAACTTGTTGGCAGCAACTTCTTTTTGGCCTAAACCCAGCCTGCTATATAACTAGAGGGCTCTCAAGTATTGACAAAATTCCTGTTAATATAATTCTTTTAAAAAGTTTGTAAAAATCATAATAATAATATTGGTTGATATATTTGGTCATTGCTGGATTTATTTGCTTTTAAATGTCTTACTTTTCTGCCAAAATTTTGAGTATAGTTACTATACAAATGTTAAAATAGGAAACTCACTCAATACAGTAGTGCCACTCAAACAAGACAAATATACAAATGCTGTTATACTGAATAATAGTTTTTGTATAAATGCTGTTGCTGAATAGCTTGCAGCCATATTTCGACTTCAAATCCTAATTTTGTTTTAGAAACTATGCTATCTACTCTTAGGGCTTTTCCTACTTTAAAACATTCCTGGATAAATTTCAACTTCACCAATATCTATTGACTTTATGAGATTGATATTAGAGGAATATTGTGAAAGGAAACATGCAATTCTGCTTTAATAATGCTTTTTTTTTTTCATTTTGTCAATCTTGGATTTAGAAGTCTTAATGTACCTGGTTAGCAGGACAGCAGAAGGTTTTTTTTAGAGGTGCTTTTAGTTTATGTAAAAGTGATTAATTCTTACGACTTGATGTTGTAGTTTTGTTTTTTCATGATCTCTCTTCACTTACCTTTTCTGGCATCATCCAGTGATTTATAAATTTATCAACAATTACCAGATCTTTGATAGACAAAAGTCAGTTATAAAGAATATTGCTAATTTTGTTTCAATCTCTGGTGTTTTTCCATGAGTTTGTTTAAACTTATCATAGCAAGAAGGAAATGGAGAGATTTTATTAATATTCTATTCAAGATGTTTAGTATATTGGTTTCAGCTAGTTTTCTTTAAATTCTATTTTGGAATAGGATAATTTCAATTAATAGGAATATGAATTGATTCCAAGAATGTTTAGACTTAATTTATGTTTGCTATGGTGAAAATGATCCAATATAATTAGTTCAGGTAATGAAAGACCATTTTTTATTGAAAATACACGTAAATCAAAAATTGTTTCTGTTCTCCACTTGCCTGAAAAAAGTGTTCTTGATGGTATCATAAATTAAATCCCATTTTGTTTAAGCCCATCCATTCTAAAAGCTGATGACCTGTTTAATCTCTATTTACATATCTTCAAAGACTATTATGAGAATTAGAATCTTCTATAAATACAGAAAATGTAGGAAGATCTGGAAAAGGAGAATAAGACAAATTTATATTGAGAGGTTTGTAAATGCTACATAAGTAAAAATTATCTATCCAAGGGGTGATTGTAAAGTCAATTGAATCATCTTTCATAGAAGTTGTTTACAAAGTAATTTGAAACAAAATTAATTATATAATGTTTAGAATACATTATCAAGGGTAAAGAATGAAGAGTTTCTAGAAGTGCAATTACTTCCATGTTGTATTCAACTAAGTTGTAGAAAATATTCTTTTCTGATTTCAGTATATATCTTGACTCTTAATTTGAAGTAAATTTATTGTATTTCCTAGTTTTGAAGGGAAAGTCAGTCTGTAAAGGATATACCTGGCTTTGAGGTAATTCTTAATTGCCAACATGTAATTTTTCATTTCAATAGCTTAGAGCCCTCGTATCTGTAAATGTTAGGCTTCTATCTTTCATAATCCCATCGGAGTTCATCTTAATAACATATTATGTATTTTTGCAATTTGCTACAATAACCAGGAGTTCATCAAGATGAAGCTTGATTACCATGTGGAGATTATTCATTTCATAAGCTAAGTCTTGCTTTTTGCAGGATGATTACAGAAAAGCTATCATCCATCTACCTTATATTTTAATTAATTAAGATTCTTTCAATATTTATTTTTAATTAAAATATAGCCACTTTTTCAGTTATTTATTTATTTTGTTCAAAATAACTTAATTTTTATTTAATTTTTTGTTTTTAGATAAACTTTCCTTTTAAGAGACATACTACATGACACCTATATCTCATATGTTATATATATAAAGTATTACTTATTTTATGAATTTCACAATTATTATTTAGTTGTTTTTTTACACAATTAATAAATAAATATTGTCTAATGAGGTAGGAAATAATTCTGTTATATATAAACATCACCTATTGTATTAAATATGCATGTAATGTAGCCAATTGTGGAATTAATACAATACAGAACTATATCTCATATAATAATATGAGAAATAAAAAAATAAAAATAATCAAATGGTTTGTTACATAGGAATTCATGTTAAGTTTAAACATTGAAAGTAATAGCTACAGCATGATCCTTAGACTTTTAACTCTAGAATCTGCCCTCTCACTGCAGTATGCTATCTATAGCATATTATGGATGAGAACATTTAAGTAATCTCTCTTAATTCATTATTTAATTGATATATAAGACATTGTAGCCAAATTCAGAATTGTGAATTATGCATTGTCATAATTCACAATTCAGAATTTAGCTATTATGTAGCACCTTATAGATTTCATTCCATAAAAAGTTAATAGAGGCAGCTTAACTGTTCTATTAGTTGTATTTACATTTGAGAAGGTCTATTTGCTTAGTAGATGAAACTATGGTCATGTAAGGATATTCATAAAATTTGGATTTTTATCTAGTATTGTATTGTTTTATGGTTTTGTATTTTATTTATTACTAGTATAGTGTTAGGCAGTTTTGAACTTTCTATTTAGGTTTACTATTTTAAATAGTATTATATGGTTTTGTGAATTTCATATTTTATATTTCTTCTTTAGTTTAATTTTCACTTGAGAAGGTTAATTTGTTTAATAGATGAAAGGATTTTGGTAAAATTTGGATTTTTATCTAGAATTGTATTGTTTTATGGTTTTGTATTTTAATTACATTATATACATATTTTATTCATTTAATGAGATTTACATAAAATGGAATTGAATTCTTACCTGACTAGACTATTTGTGTATAAGCTTATTAATTGTCTAAAAGACAACCCTTTAATAATTGTAAAATTTCACAAACTAAATAACATATTTACGTATATATATAAATGATAAGGTTTGCAAAAAAAAAAAAAAAGAAAAGAAAATGATTATACTTTCAGTTTATTCATAATATAGTATGCATGCTCAATAATTATAAATAGCATCATATTTGATAATTGTGTGTTTTATTTTTAGCATTTTGAAAAAAAGGAATTGAAATGTATTTAATACAAATAAAATTTGAATTTATTCTGATTTGTGATTTTGGATTTAGCACAGCTGATGACAGGGGTTTTCTCAAAACTGATCCTATGACCATGTATTGTCATAGTTCCCAATTTAGAATTTGGTTATTATATAATATTCGTTAGTTAAATAATGAGCTAATAGAAAATGTTTAAATAGTCACATTCATAACAATGTAATTAATGTAAATCAAATTAAAATGTAGGAAATAATATATATTTAAAAGTGTATGTATCAATGTAAATATATACTTGATAATAATATATATTAATGTAATATTGTAAGTAACAATTATTTTTATTTTTGAGGTAAGACTGCTAGTCAGTTGAAACTTAGGATATCAAAAATAAAGTGTTTTCAGATGATGCTTTAATATACATTTTACTATTATTACATTTGAGAACAAGACTTGGACAAGTTTAATCACAATATCTTCATAATAATTTTTCCATTTATTTAATTAATATATAGATTAGCATTATTATTACTGCTTTTTTTTATTTCTTTTAGTATTGATGATTGTGAAATCTATAAATATCCTTTATCATTTTTTCTTATTTGAAGTTAGTCTTTTTGGAAACTTCCTGTGTGCTTTATTTGTTATTTTAATCCTTTTGCTAATTGATTAGACTTTGGTTTGGTAGTTTTCGATTTATAATATTAATTTCATCTTATAAATAGTAATTTGTTAACTTTTTGATATGAAATGATTTATTGAAATCTATAAAGATAAGCATAAAGATTTATACAAACATATAAAGATTAAGCTTAATTGGTCTTTCTAATCTTAGTTTGAATACATATAATTGCATGTCTTGAAATAAAATATGTATACTAATTGATTAATTTCTTGCTGTCAATTTTTTCTTTTTAATAACAGCATATTTAGATAATAAACAAATACATAAATGGGTGGAATGTATTTTATAAATTATAAGGGTCCAAATAATAGCAAATAAAATCAATTTTTTAAATAAATATTTAAATGGAGGATAACTTCAAGAAATATGATATCTTAAACTTGAAAAAAGAATATCATGTTATAGATGTTATTATAATTGTTATTTATTGTTTTTGAATTTGGGAGAGTAGTAAAAATGATTGGTTAGAGTGACAATCTTTTTCAAAGTAACTTTAAATTATAGAAATTATATCATAACCATTTACTTAAATGAAAAAGTTGATTATGTAAGCTTTATAAAACAATATTCATCAAAATTACACATAAATAGTTGGTTATAGTCTGAAATTAAATACATTTTTAATAATATTTATAATATATATATATTAAGGCTATCTATCACCTTAAGACTATGCACCTGAACTTCAATAGTAAGGTGCATAGTACTTACATAATGAGTGTGCACTTAACAAATTAATAATAATTACAATAATATTTATGGTAAAATGAAGTAATAATTTTATATGCTTTACAGTTTATATTAGAAATGTTATTTAAAAAAGCAAAAAATTACAATTAGAAACATTTATGAAATTTAAACTCTGAAACAATTTGAATACCAGAAGGGATGAAGCTGGAACATGATGGATAAACAACTTTAAAGTCATTATTCTACCATTACATTAAATCATGCAGTGGTAACTCAGGACGATTCATTAAATTATTATGTTAATCAGAAATTTTGTCACTCGCTTTAGAAATTAGGATAAATATAGAAGCTTTAAAAATACCTGGAAAAGTATAAAAAATTAATGATTTTGAAAGTGCTAGTAGAATCTCAGCTAATCTCATGTAGATGTGGAAGGAAATAGGAGAATAAAATCAGTTATTCTGAAGATGGAAGAGGTTTTATAAACCTAGGAAATAGAAAACGGATGAATTATCTTCAATAACTTCCATTAGCTATAGTAATGGTGCTAATTACCTTTGTTGCAATAGGCATCTGCTGATGATGTTAGAAATGATCTTTTTAAAAATTTTACAATGACAAATGGACAGGGTAATATAGATGCACAGCTTATGAAGAATAAAACTTAAAAAAAAAATATGTTGGAACTTTAGATTTCATGACTGCACTTTGCTAAAATTAAGCCTTTGTTTTCATTTGGGCAGTCCGTATTGAATCAATAAATTTTACAGTGAAAATAATAAACCGTAGAAATTGGTAGGATCAAAATTTTCTACAGTCAGCAAAAAAACTAACTGTATTTGGAAAGAAATCCAAAAATGCATGTATGACATTTCTTGCATTAATTAAACATTAGAAAAATTTTATTTGAGGATGATTCACAAAATTTTAAAAATTCATTGGCTTGCTTATATGACCAATCAGTATGTTCTTTGTTTTGCTGGATGTGATTATTACAGAGTTCACTATTATAAAATTACATGCCCATTAGATTGAACATGTAAAATAAATGAACAGTGCAAGACTTTCTAAAAAGTCTGTTTTATGATCAATTTTAACATGGTTGCCATAAATACGATAAACACTATTTATGTTATAAAGATTATCTTAAAGTCATTCTAAAGAAATGCAATGTTGATTGCTCTTATTGAGAAGATATGGCAGAGAATAAAATGCATTGGGAAGCTACAATTTGATAGTGTTAAAGTATAACAGAAAATTGTTAAAAAAAGACAGCACCACAAAATATCCACCAGAATAATGGATTCATTGAGATCTATATATAGATATATTTGTACTTCATAAATTGCTTTATATAGTCAACATAAAAATTATTCTTGTTTATTATTATTATTTTGTTCTTTTTTTCTCTTGAAGTTGGAATGGCCAAACTTTCAAACTATAAACCTTTTATAGTATTTTGCTTTGGGGGGTTTGATGATACGATCAAAATCAATCAATTTAAGAATGACATCAGATAGATTATATATGTTTCTAAATAAAATAGTTGGGATGAAGAGCTAGAACAGTTTTTAGGTATTTGTAAACTATATCTGGATGCGTTTTATAAAGACATTATTATCATTGGAAAATAATGAAATGATAAAATTAGAAATAATAATACTAGGAATGTGAAACTAATTTGAAGACCAGGAGATTCTCTCTTCTTGAGCTTATTCATTACACAACTTAAAAATGCACAGCAATTATTGAAGAAAATGATTAATCATTGAAATTAACATTATGATCCTTGATGAAGAAGTAAGAAAAATTTATTGCTCATAAACATAGTTAATATTAAACCGTATATATATACATTTGGTTGGTAGAAGTAAAATTTAAAAATCGATCAATAGATGCAAATTTTTTTCCCTCCCAGTTAGTATAATTTATTTTTATATACATACAATGAAAGTTATTATCTATTTAAATAAAACAAAGTTAAAATTGGAGGGAATAGAAATACATACAGAATCAGTTTTACCGATAATTAAATATGGCTCCAAAGGGATTTATAGAAACATAACTTTGTAGCTAAAAAGCAAAAAGGAATGTACAAGATTATCACTTTGTATTTCGATAAGAAAATAAAAAATTTATGCACAGAAATCTCAAAACTGGTCGAAGGTATAAAAAGAAGTAGATAACTTCTAGCAGAGTCTTTTTTGAGGCTGTTTTTTTGTGTCTTGAATGAAGTGAGCGGTTGTTCTCACAACCGCAATAAAATGCCTCCATCCAGGACTACTCCTATGCTGAACCATGCGTGAGTGGAAACTGGAGCATTTGCGAACACCTCTCGTCATAAAGAGGTCACTCCAAAAGCTTTGAATCCAGCCTTACTTTGCTGCGGATTAGAAACGTAAAAATGTCGATAGAATGAAATCAATGTTAACTATCAATGAGCTCTTCATCTCAAGAAATATATGCATGCTATAATAATCAATAATCTATGTAAACCCACGGAACTTACCGGTAAGATATTCATATCATAACTCGTACCGATTAAATACCTGCACAAACTAAACCCTAACTAGAAGTTTCCAATACAAAAAGAGACATTTGCTGTTTTATTCTCCAATAAACTGTTTGAATTATTTGATTAACATTATTGTCTGGATGTGAGTGTATGTTTCTTTTATTTTATTGATTCATAATTATCGTCAAATACTTTAGTTTGTCTTAATAATAATATTTATCATTAATATAATCCTTTCATTGTACATTAAACCAATAAACATCACATAATCACCATTTCTTATGCTTGCTCTTAACTGTTATTAAAACAGGCAAAACTCTCTATACGTATTGCCACTCAGTGCAAACCAGAGTAATCAATGGATTTCAGAAAGGCTTGTGCATAAAATCCCCATCTAGTTCCTACTCATCCAATATTCCCAGGCTAGTTTCTGGCTTGTGGCCTTCGTCAGTGAAGAGCCTTCGATCTGAGAGCCACAAGCCAGAAACTAGTCTGGGGATATTGGATGAGTAGGCACTAGATGGGGATTTTATGCACAAGCCTTCTGGCATCCATTGATTACTCTGGCTTGCACTGAGTGGCATTATGTATAGAGAGTTTTGCCTGTTTCATTGTACATTCTTAATTTTAGTTTATTAGATTTTATTATAAAAAAAAAATTGTTTTGAGAAATGTATAAATTACCTATGCCAATATGCTCGTTTAATGGTCAAGCCCGGGAAAAATTAATATAAAAGATTAATTGATAAGAAATAGAATTTTCTAGAATATTCTATTTAATTATTTGCTATGAATCTATGGTATGCGATGCAATGCAAATCAGTGGGTCTACAGACCCTAGTGCCATCTTAAAAAAATAAAAAACTGATTCCACTAGCAATGCAAATCCAAATAAAATATAAGATCAGTTAATCAGGAAATATAACTGTGTTCAAGAAATATCCGAATTCATACATGAATGGAATAAATCTTACATAGTTTGATTATCTAAGGCATTATTCTGTGTAATGTAGTATCAACCTAATCTAATGAAAAACATTACCATATAAAAACAACAGGGTTTGAAATAACAAAAATCAAGAGGAAAAAATTAAATTATAGCTTGTGATGAAGAAATACGTAAAAGAAAACAGATTACTTTGTCTCTTTAAAAAAGAACTGAATATTAGCTACTTGCAAATGTCAACTATACAATTGGATAAGTAAGTATAACATATTTATTATAGAACCAATAAAATATCATATACCCTTCTCAAAATGAGAAGTTTCAGTAGTGCATCTAGATTTTTTTGGTTGTGTATTATTCTGAACAACAAAGAAAATTTTGTATATCCTAGAAGAAATATATAGGTATTTAGACTGCTTATAGAAGATAAAAATAGTCTGGAAAGAACATATTTATAAATCATGGGTAAGATTTTGAAATGCAGATTTCATATTATAAATTAAATTAGATTAATAAAGTTTTGCAATAATTATTCAGTAGGTAGTGATATAAAAGATGGATATATGTTAATGTTAAATAGAAAATAGATCATTATGATATAAATAACCAAAAATTTTGAAATGTCAATCTGTTTGAAAAATTGACTCATTACAACAAAATTAGTTAATGAAATAAGATTTCTATATCAAATGAGAAAAGCAGAGAAATCATAGGTAAGTTGAAATATCAGAATTGAACAGTATTAAAATTTTCTTAAAAGAATGTAAAATAGCTACAGTTCAAAATAGAAAACAAAAAGCCAATATTTGTTAACTGGAAAATCTTGAGCATATTTAACTAAAGTTTTGATTTGGCTATAAGTTAATTTAGGATATGAAAAGCATATGTTCACATGTCACTATATCTAAATGCTGACATAGATTGAAATCTTAAGAAAACAACTGCTCTTAAAAGTATATGACCTTCATAGTTAAGGACAAAGGAGTTTACAATTATTATAGAAGCAAGTTCTTTAAAATTTGTAGAAACAGATCTTGTGGCAGATCTATATAATATACAAGTGAGCTGAGCTGGATTTAAAACTTTGGGAGTTTTTTTTATTTCAAACTAGTTGTACCTGTAGCTTTATTCACATTAGTAGAATAAAACAATACAATGCAATGTGTAGATGTTTCCATGGCTTCTATATTTATATATTATTTAAATATAGGGGATTTGAACACAGATTTTCAAGCACCCTTCAGCTATCTACACTATCTTGTACCACTGATACACATGACCACACACATGCAGAAAAGATAAATAATCACCAATATGCATATTTCATGCTTAACCAGCACACATCAGTTAGTCCAGATCATCTCCCATATGTATGTATATATATATATAATCAGTGCTCAGTTTATATTAAAATAGCAAATCTTCATACTTTAATGGTGACAGAACCTCCCTAACCTAATCTGCCTTACCTAGAATACAGTAGGCAGATACGCGCGGGAGAGGTTATTCTTTTATCGAACCGAAAGCACCAGTAATTAGCTCAGGGAAAAGCTGAGCTTAAATATCACTGCATATTCAAATTAATTCTTAATTTTAAATATTAATAAAATATATAAAATAAATTACTGCCAAAATTTAATTAAACAAAACATTTTATTATTACGCACACACACATTAAAAGAAAAATTCTGAAAAATTAAATTAACTAGTGAATATGTTTCATTCAAATTATATGCACAGATGGAAGCATTTAATGATCTAATATAATTTTAATATTTTACTAAGCATGAATATGCTATATAGATTATGCATATGACCAACCCAATCCCTTTTAACCTTAGGCTAAAATCTCTCATTTGAACCAATGCTAGCTTACTGATATATTGATGTGACCAATGCAAAATGAGATTATTAGCATAAAGCAACCATGCTTACAGGAATTTACGTCTGTACCATGATATCATTTGAGAAATAAAGAATCATGGTGGGAAGGAATAAGCATCTTCCCCATTGATCATTAATAAATTTCACCAACAGACAGGAACAATCCACTGCCCAATTGGTGATCCAAAAAACACAATTATTTGAAATATATACAAGATGCTCTGAAAAGGGGATAGCGGTCTTTGCCGGCTTATTGTCCCAACCAGAGAGTAAGAAAATCACTGACGTAGGAGATATGTCTACAACCATTGACAACGTGATGACTACACTTTTGGGCCATACGTTCAGGTGGGTATTATGCCCTGTATGCTAACGCGATACAAGGGAATGAGTATTCAGTGCACCTATTCAGATTACATTGATATAAAACATCTGTACATCTATCCACCAGCACCGATTTATCTATGAAACAATTAGCCCCAAATTAATACACCTTAAACTGACATAATCAGCTTCTGTCATTATATTATAAACTATTGTAAATTCACTATTAAACACCACTTTTCATATTTAGTTTGTTGACTAGTTAACATTGGTGAAAAGTCGTCAGAAAACTTAGTTACTTAAATATTACATATTAACTTTAATGACTTTTATCTCTATGAAACCAAGGATAAAATTGCTATAAAAAAGCATTTTTTTAATCCTATCATATTTTCATTTGTGGTGATTAACTTTGTGTATGTAAAGTGTTCATTTGCTTTTTTATATACATAATATATCTTTTGCATTGAAACTATAACTTAAATGTTTTTGTGTAATTGATATGTTTCTTATGCTAAATACTTTTCTATATCAATGAATACAATGCATAGGGCTATTTTGTATTGATTATTATTTTTTTTTTTTAATAATTATTTAGTTACAACCTATTAATAATTAGCTTTTTGGTTATGGTTATGTAGTATCTATTGTCTTTTTAGATAATAGTTGATATATTTATTATGCTAAGTGCTTTTCTGTATCAACAAACTCAATGCATAGAAGTTAACTTATTTTGATTTTTTTTATAATTCTCCAACTATTTAAATGTGATCAATTATGGGCTGCTGGCAATTTGTTTTTAATGCTTTTTGTTAATATTTTGTCTAAAAGTTATAAAAGTAAATGGTACTACAACATCAGATGATCCTGATGGTGCTGTTGCTAGTCAAAAACAAATAGATATAATGTTACCGGGTGCAGGTTGTCTGGATTTGATTTTTCACCATTTTTTTTTTTTACATTTTTATATTAGTATGTAATAAGCTCTATTAATGAGTATGTGCATGTATTTATATTGTGTACATTAATTAATTAATCAATCAAATCTGTATGCATATAATGACGTATACATAGTTATATTTTAAAATGATTAAACTAAAGTAAGTTGTAAACATCATTGTATGCATAGAAAAGCACCTATGTATACATGTGAAGGAAACTGTAATATGATAGATTTTGTGAACATTACAACTTTTCTAAATTATCTCTTTTAAGTTATTAAATTTATAAATTTGTTTGTATTCGCTTATAAATCTGAAATCCAAGGGTGTCTGTCTTATACATATAGTAGAATGTTAACAAATTAAATCTCTTTTTTAAAAAAAGAGACTCAAGGTCATCGGTTCCTCAGAAATGCCTCCATTAAATTGTAAACTGAGAACTGAAATTTCAAAGATGATTTAAAAATAAAGTTAAAAAACAAAAGACAAAATTATTGAACCGGCAGCTGGATCTTTTGTCTTTGCTAAAATTTATTAGAATTATTAAAATTTAAGAATTTAAAACTAAAAATTATAAACAACTTAATGACTTGTGAGGGGGTGAGAAAGATTTGCTATAAAATTCCCAGTTTGAATTCAAAAGAAGCTGACTCTCATCATTTAACAAATCAAATATAGACAGGCGCTATGCCCAAATTTAGGATGTTGGCAATTGGTCTAGGAAATTGGCCTAGGAGATGGAGGGAGTCCAGAACAGCAGTCTACCAAGAATGAAGCAGCCCACCAGCACCAGTTAATATTAGTGCCTATGCTATGCAAGCCACCTCAGCGAGAAGATGATTGGTAATTAAATCTTCCGCAGAGCTCTTAACTAAATCGTAATAAATCACTCTAAGAATTCTTATAAGCTAGCTATACTATAAATGTGTGCAAACTGTTAAACTAAAATCTACTCTTAATAATTAAAACTCTGTAATAAATTTGTAATTATTAAGTCTCTTAATGTGATCTTATTTAAAAATAATAATATTGTAAAATCTTGCCTAATTAAAGGCTAAACATGATAACTATCTTAGTTATTGTTCTTAATTTATTCAATCTGTGGATATGCCTTTATTTCTTTTCTTATTGATATTTTATTAATTGTGCTATGCCATCCTTCAGGATGGAGATTGCTAATATGACAGTAGAGAGACAATTAGATGCTCTCATATAATCTTATATTGCTTTTTAGCACACACATAAATCTCCGATTTGAAAACCTACTTTTATTTATGTTGAGCTACTATATTTAGTTTAGTATAATTCAAGTTTGCATCTTTAATAATTATATTAGTTAACGATCAAACTGGGACTGCCGATTTGACAGCATAGGTGAGAAAGAAGGCTTTCTCGACACAGCTCTCGAATAGCTCCCGTCCACTTCCTGAGGGCACCTTTCGATATCTCCAATTTAGTGCTGACACGCATCAGTGTGAGCTCATCCCAGCTCCAATAGTGTATCAGGCATACTGCTTTTAAAATATCTAATCTGCATTCCTCAAACCAGGTCCCATTACATATAGAAGACTGACACAATTGACATTCCATTTCATATTTCTTACAGCGCCTTAATATTATTTCTCCACCACAAACACAGTTCTTCTTTGTCAGCAATTTTTTTTTCTGCTGTAGGAAGGCTTCTTTAGCAGGCAATTCCAACAGTTTGAAGGCAGACTGTCTTTCTGCCATTTTATTTTTTGGTCTTGCAAGTTCTCGCAAAGTGCGTGACTTTCATGTGAGCTCTGTTGAATCGCGCTTTGCTAATCTACAATCTGTACTTCTAGATGCTCATGTAATATTAATTTTTTTTTGCATTGTGTCTTCTAATTATAATATAATTCACAATATTGTTTTGAACATAGATGTATATAAGTTTTTTTATAGCAATTTTTCTGTTTTTACAAAATGTATGTGATAGTCATTCCATGTGTAGTCCAAAATTTAATAACAACAGATCATTTGAGTTAATAGACTAATAAATTTTCAAAAACTTTATGAGCCAACGATTATGATGCATTTATGGAGGTCTCCAAGAAGAAAAATTCTATCCTAATGATATTGATGTAATAACACTACCCAACAGGGACTAAAAACTTTTTTCCTCAATATTTTCCAATCTGATTTTGAATAATAACCTTAATAAAATGAATACCATTGCTCAAACTAATTTTTACCATTAGATTTTCATTGAAGTATTTACAAGTTTTAGAAATAGAAGAAAACAAGTTGTATCTTACAGAGAATCCAACATCAAGCAAATTTTTTCTTTTAATAATTGCTTTTCAAAAGACTTGTATCTATCTACCTATTTAATCAAACTTTACTTTTTCTGGAGGGCAAATTTCACTAAGATCAGGTATATTGATTTGAAATTTTGACAACTTTTTAACTAGTCTTTCTTTAGCTCTGGAAAATTTGTTGAAGCATATTTTAATGAAAAATTTAAATGCTTCTCTTTATTTTATTTTTTTTCTCTTTATTACTGCTACTATCATCTGATTTATCACCATTACTGATAATGATATTACAGCAATTCTATTGACCAAGCAAGATTTTGTGAGTCAGACCATTTTTGCATTCATTTTTTTACAGTTTCTTGCATATTTATGTTTGGCAAGGGACTCCTTAAATAGACCTGTCCAAATACACAATCATTTATTGAAATTTCTATCCCTAAATTCAGTTCCATGATGTCTCACTATTGTCTGTACTGTTTTGAGGGCAATTATAACTAAAAATGCCCAAGTTTTAAAATTTATCTCACCATTTTTTTTTCCAGTGTTGAAGGTTTTTGCAAAAAAAAAAAAGAATGAGGAAAACAAAATATTGGACTCAGAATTGCTGTGTGTGTGATTAAAGGTATGAGAAACATGACATCTGGGTCTTAATACTAACATGACTGAAAGTTATAAAAGAAAAGAAAATGGAGACAAAAAGAAAAAAACATATAGGGAGAGAAAATACTATTTGTACTACAGACAATGCCTAGCCTTTAATGAATCAACATCTTACTCTACAGATCAGCAAGAGACACTTTTGGTTATGCACTGCTTACTGATTATTTGCCATATCTAAAGCTCATTTTATTTGCCATTTCTGATCCTGTTACTCTAATGATATTTTTTTTATAGAAAATATTAACAAACTTTTATAAATAAATAATAGTAATAGTATAATATTTTATTTACTTATGTTTTTTTTTTTGCTTTATCTTTCATCTAATTAATACTAATTTATTCTATAAATTCAACAAAATAGAAAAGTTCCTGGTTAAATGAAATATAAAACCTTGTGCTATATAAAGTAATATCATTGATGTTATTGTTTTTAAATGCTTTTATTGAAGTTGAAAAATCTCTGTTTGTTAACACACTAGAGGGATAGTATAAAGATTATTTTTCTTTCAATTTAATTTTTTTTTTTTAACATAAAAAGTTAATATATCAATAATTTTAAACAGAAAAGTTACTTTTTAATTTTTTTTATACATATATAAATGAAAGAATAAAGGTACATAAAAGTAGGGTTAGAAATAAATATCTTAGCTCTCCTTTGTATGTTCATGAAAAAGATACAGGCCACACTATTAAGTTTGATGAAGCTAAGGTTGTCTTCTTTGAGAGAAATGAAATAAAAAGAATTAAAGAATCATTATTGAAAATTTATTTTTCTGAAGCAATTAACTTATTTAAAAGTTCTTTTAATATTAAGGGTGGATGGCAAATAAATGAATTTGTGGGTAATGTTTAATATAACTATAGTGCTGTTTGGAGTTCTTTATACTTGAGAAGTCTGCTTGTAGCAGTGAAACCATTGATTGTGTTTTTGATTTTATTTTCTTGGCTAATCTGTTTGAGTTTTGGATTTGGGGTAATTTTAATTAATTATATACACGTACTAAATATATATACATAAAGAGTACATATTAACTTACTGCAGAAATATCTAGTAATATATATACACTATATATGAAATTGATTTAAAATAAAATTCTATGTATTAAGTGAACTTAATTTACAATATAGTTTTGGTATGCATTTTTTTAAAATTTTCAATCACTTATTAAAAGAATTTTATATTTTTAGTTACTTATATACACATATATTATGTACACATACTAAATACAATGTATACATAAGGGGTATACATTTTAACTTGTACAGAAGTATCTAGTGATATATATATATATCAACTATAAGTGTCCAGTAAATTTAAAATATGAATAGTTTTACATTTGCACTTAAAACAGGCAAAACCCTCATATAGTAGTGCCACTCAGTGCAAGCTAGAGTAATCAATGGATGCCAGAAGGCTTGTGCATAAATTCCCTATTTAGTGCCTACTCATTCAAAATCGTGATGTTTGGTGGTTTGTGCCACTACTAAAAATTTAAAAATAATAAGATAATTTTTTTTATATATTGAATACTTTTATAGATATTGCACTAAAAAGAAAAAAGTTTCTTCACCCACAATTGGGGTTTTTAGATTTAACTTGAAATAAAAGCATGGAGGAGCCAGAAATTAATCAAGTTAAGGAATTTAATATAAACATTTTTTATATCTATTATATTAAAAAGTTTAAAACACATTTTGAATATGCTAAATTATTTTTTAAAGATGAGTAATTTTTTGAATGAAAAATAAAATATTTGAAAAAAAATGAAAAATAGTTTTATCAGTATTTTTTATACAATGAAACTATGTCATGTATTTTATCAATATACACTACTTTAATTATATATTATTAAAAAAAAGTAAATAAATGAAAAATAAAAGTATTAAAATTTGTAAATATAATAATATATTTTATTGAAAAGGTATTAGCCATTTTTTTTTCATCTTGGAGTGCTACACACTCACATTTATTAAAGGCATTTCTTTAGCTTATGTTGAAAGTGCATATAATTTATTCTTCATTTTATTATACTTTCTGAATTTGATGTGGCACAATATATCACAGAAAATGTTTTTAAGTGTAAAGTTTTATGGAATTTAAGGAAATTTGTAAAACATTCTTGTATTGCATTAGAAAACTTTAAATTTGAAGAGTTTAACCAACAATCTGCCATGGGTAATAGCAAATAAGAGTGACTGTACAGATTTCAAAGTGTATATCAACTTAAAAATAATATATATTTTTAAACAGCCAACTAAAAAATAGAAAATCCTACTAAAAAAATATGTTGTGTCATTTCATAAAAGCATTATTAAAAAAAAAAATACTATTATTTTTTTATTTCTAGTTATAAATAAAACATAATTTTAATTTAAATAAATAATTTTCATCAATCTCTTTTAATCATCTTTCTTTATGTGCAATATTATCAATACAACATCATTGCAGCTATTTTCTATAAACATTATTCTACAAATATTAAACAAATATATATTTTTTATATTTTAATTAATTAATTATGATTAAATCTGCTAGATTTGAAATGAGGTTTACTTTGATTTTTTTTTTTTTTTAAGAATTCCTAAACATGCCAGTGAAAGACTTATGGTACTAAAAATTGGTTGAGCAACTCAATGCTTATGCTCCAACTTTAAATTAAGAAATTCAGACAAAGTTAATTTTTTATTTGATATCATTACTATATCAATAATAAAAGGCCTTTTTTTTTGTTGAGATTGATTTATGGGTTGATAGGAACAATAAATTATGGCTCTCAGATATTGGAAACTTGAATGTTATTTTTCTTTTTTTGTTTGAACTTAAAATCTGCTCTTGGTTGAATTTTGGAATAACATGCATGGGCTGTGATGTGTATTTTGTTTAGAAAGAAAAATTGCTGCTATAAAGGAACTTAAAGGCATTGACTCCAATAATATTCTCTATCTTATGAATTTTGTTATAGTTAAAGTTCCAGTATAAAAATTATTTCATGAATTTTAGAAGGTTAGATTGTTGGTCAATTTTAGATAGATTACTCACACTCCAAGATTAAAATGGCAATCACATTTTTAAACATATTGGTAGGAAATTAGATATCAGTTTTTTACAAATACCTGTTATTCATGCTAAGTTTCTACAATTGTTAAATACAAAAAAGAATCATTAGAATTTTTAAGATAGTCATGTGCTGAAAACAGAATTCTCAACACATGGATATTAATAAGTTTATTTTTGAGTTCACTCAAAAGTAGTTCTCCGGCATTAATTAAATTATTATTGGCTTGTGTAAAAAGAAATAGCTTAGTTGAATAATAAAAGAATTTTGACCGCTAAAACCTTAAATTGATTTATGGTAAATATAGGATTTTGAAAGTTTAATGACTAATAAGAATGATTGAAAAATTAAAATGACTGATCATATATTATATTTTATTTTGGCATTTTGAAAGTTATACATAAATTGAAAAATGATATTACAGTTTTATTAAATCAGTGGTTGGTAGTCTTTCTATAATAAGGATAATGACCATCCTTTAAATAAGATATAATAATTGAGATAACTGCATTTAATGTATATATTTCCTATCAGTGTATTTATGTCTGGAAAGTGATATCCTGATTGATTATGTAATTTCATAATCTTAAAAAATAAAAGGCAATTATGGCTCCTCAGGGAATTCCCAGAAAGTTTTACGATGTGATAATGGTATGATAGTTTCCAAACTATATTATATGTGCCAATTGATGTTAAGATGTAAAAAAGAAGTTTTAACAAAATCTCTAGTAATTACTATGGAATACAATCATTATCAATTTTAGCAAAAATTCCTTCAATATTTTTATTGACTTATGTGAGTGTTTTATTGGGATTCAATATGGTTTAATTAAGAAGTATTATAGATACATTTTTTTTAAAAGGTACTGTGACTGAAAGAATGACATATTATATTTATTGATTTGGTTAAGTATTTGATGTAATTACTTACAGAATTTTGTGGTAATGTTTAGAAATAGCTGTAAGACTAGGGAACTTTATTTGTAATGAAAAAAGTATTCTAAGTGAAAATCAGTTTTATACATCACATTTATCTGTAAGACTATGGAAATTTATGCGTAATGGAAAAAGTATTCAAAATGAAAATCTATCTTATACACAATTATTTATACTAGTTCCAATTTTGTTTTCATTTTTTAATACAATGTTTTTGGAATTATTTTTGTATATTGTATGAAGCAGGCATCAATATGCAATACAGATTTGATGATTTCTTATTTTTTAAATTTGAATTTTTTAAAAGAAAGAAAAAAAAAAGCAAGAACTTTATCTTTTTGGTTTCTAAGTTTAATGATGATTATGTTTTTTTTTGTTAATTCAGACAATGATGTATAGAATACTCATAATGTTTAGAATGCAACCTATAAAGAATGTGGTTTAGTAATTAATATCAAAAAAATTCCAAATGCTTTGTTTAGTTGGTAATAGAAAACAAATTTTCTACAACTTTTCGCTTAAGAATGTGGATCAGTTCAAAAGTAGAATAATGAAATAGGATGTTGAGGTACAACACAAATTTTAATGTAATGCAGATGTATTAAGAAAATTAAATAGTAAGATATTTAATCAGGGTCAAATAACAACATATCCTAAAATAGTTGTGCATAAATAATTCTGCTATATTTAATATATAGAAATGAAACATTTTTATAATAAATTCTAAACCTGTTAGAAAAATTGTTATTTGTAGTTGCTTATTAATATTCTAAAACAATCAGTATCTTTTTCAAGTTATTAAATATGATGATAATGAATCTACAATGATAGGTAAATATTTTTGTTGGATTGTTTATGAAAAATAATAGATTTTCTAAAAGAAATTTTTTCTGGTGAATTGAAGAATAGTTCTTATGGAAGAAGTATAATCCTTATTATGTTATCAATATTATCTCAAAGGTAATAAAAGACTTGAGGTATTGATTGTTTTTATGAAAAATTATAGCTGAGGATAGAATACATTAGGAAACTATAATTCTAATTTATTGAATAATTTTTTGAAAAAAAAGTTTGCTATAATCAGCATCACAAGATATCAAATTTTTGACTGAGAATAGAATGTATTGGACATTACAATTAGATAGAGTGGTGAAGTTTTTCAGAAGGAAGCACTTGCTTCATAAGTGGTTAAAAGATAGTATCACAAAATACCAAATAAATTGACCATGATGTGTTATATATATATATATCTGTTTGTAATTTGTGGATTAACTTGTATCAGCATCACATAAATTTCAATTCAATTTTTGTCTTTTTTTTTTATGGAATTAGATTATCCATAATTCTTTATAAATAGCTTCCAATGAATAAACAAAATTTGAATGCTACATAAATGGAAACTTTTAGAAAATATTTACGAAACAATCATTATAATGATAGTAATATTAAAAATTAAAATTATTATTGGAATTATTTGACAATTCAATAATAAGTTACTTTTGAATTTTTATACATTTTATTTTGAAATATCGTAAATAATTAGATTTTTATTAATGAGTTTTTACTTTTAAAAATCATATTAAAAAGTTTTCTTTTGCATTTTGATAAGAAAGTGCTGGCAGATTTTTAGACCTCATAATTGTAGATTTACAATCACTTTTGCTATTGTATTACATGTAACCTTTGCATACACCAAGTTTCTGCTTCTAGCTTACAAAATAATTAAAAATGCCTTTACATAATAGACAAACTCACATTTACATATTTTCATAATACTAATGTAGACTATAGTCTTATATTGTAAAGAAAGAAAAAGTATTAAGATTGAAACAATTGTTAATTAATAAATATTCTATTTAATAGAATTTATCCAAGTATTATTACAATAAATCTATTGGAGTGTATGCAGAGTATTATTATTTAGTAGTAAATTAAGTAGGAAAAAAAAAGATTAAGGTTTATAGCAAAATAACTACATTTATTAAAAAAAATAGATTGCTTGATGAAATGATACATACAGTTATGCCAAACTTATTTTACCACCTAAAATTATTTAGATGCGCTTTAGTTAATGATGCTAATATAGTTGTACTGTAATACTGCAAAAGTTATAAAATAAAGTTATTAGTAAATACTTTATGGTTATGGAATATTATCTATAAACCTGATTTTTTAAAATAGCTCTTGTCAGGTAAATCACATTAAATGTATAAAAACTCTTATTACTGGTTACTAAATATGTTGCATAATGATTATATATTGTATTAATTGTTTTCATTACTAGCTTACCAATATGCTACATAGTCTATAGTTTTGTTCAAAAAGAGAGTTGTTAAAGTCATCTAAACAAAATCTTATAGATAATTAATGAGTTAAAAGTTCTGAAATTGAACTAGCAAGAAATTACGTAGATATCTTGCTTATATTTTTATGAAGTATTGATAATATGTGATATACATTATATGCACTTGAAAGGGACTTCAGAGGTTGTGGCTTGGAAAGGCAGTAAATAAATTAAGCTGTGAAATCAAATTTCTCTACCAGTATGTTCAGTAATGTGACAAATTGATCTGATATTGTAACTGATAGCCTTCATACAAAAAGTGTCTGCATACATGCAGTTTATATGTAGTTTTAATATCACAGAAAATACTAATATTCAAAAATAAGGATTAATATTAACTATAATAATTAGATACAATTACAATATTCTTTCCTAAGTCATTTTTATGTAAAGCATTTAAAGTTTTCAAGATTCCTTTAAAAAAAAATATTTTTTTTTATCATTCAAAAAGTAGAAAGATAATTAGATTATTAAAAGAGTGGTACTAATTTTTCTTGATTATCAGTAAAGTTTCAATAACCCCTTCTGAGAAGAGATTTAAAGACCTATTAACCTATTATATTTAAGATGTTCCCAACCAACAGTGCCTAAATCATTGTGCTGGTGTTGTTATCATTTTGTCTTTTCTTTGCTATTTTACAATTAACCACAATGTTTTTTTTTACTGGTTTGTATTCATTTAATGGTAGAAATTGGAACTCAAATTATTTATTTAAAAAAAAAGTGAAAATATTAATATCATACCAATATCTTACAAATATTACACAGATTTTGAAATTCAAAAGGAGCTGAAAATGTCAATGATTAATTGTATAATTTTACAAAGAAGAAAAAAAAACACTGCTTAGTGGATTTTTTGTCCTCAAGCTTTTGAAGGTATGCATGATTTTTTCTTTTGCTGTTTTGGGGAAAAAAAAATTGTAATTTTCAGTAACATGTATATACTTATTTTTGCAATATATTTTAAAAATATTTGTTTTAAACCAAAAAAAATATATGATTTCAATTAGATTTTATTTTGAAATGTTTTTTTTTTTTGTAAATACAAGTCTTTTAAAACCATAATTACTGTAAAGCAGAATTTGTGAATGATTCATTGAAAAGAAATGCTTTTATATATGCCAGTGTCATTGTTTTTAATGAAATTTTAATAATCAGAATTTAAAATTTTAAAACAATTTCATAATTTTATGATTTCTCAATTAAAGCTCATTTCTATTTTAAAAATGGATTTCAAATAAATAATTCTTTCAATATTTTTTTTTACAATTGGCAAAAACAGCCACTGAAGAAAAAAAGAAAGCTATTGTTCTTATTATGTATTTCATTTTTAAATACATTTTTTTCTATTTTACAAAGTTTCTAAATATCTTTTACAATGTTTTTAATTTGTCAACTTATATTCTAGTAAATAATGTGTCAAAATATGACAAAGAATAAAGGTTTAATTATAAAAATAAAATGTTGCAAATATAACCAAAATTGACATTAGGTCTTTTGTAAAAAGAGTGAGAAAAGTTGAACTCATAAAGAATTAAAAGATTATTTTTTTTTTACAAATCTGTTTTTAAAAATTCAGAAATACATTTGTAAGAAATCTTTTTTTGACTATTAGTGTAAGACATTTTGTATCTTCATTATTTTTGTTTTTAAATTAAAATATATTATGAGTGTATGCACATACAGAACCTTATATATGTGTGAGTGTATTAAAGTATTTTTATACATATTGTACCGGTCAAAATTGTATGTTCACTCAACACAATTCACAGCCTGGGTAAAAGTATCTCAAATCCAACCGTATGCGAGATCAAAGATAAAGATTACTTATGGATTCTGCCCTGTTTACCCACTCTCTAAATCTGCAAACTAATTAACAATTTTTTGAGGCAAGCAATTAATCTTTTCCACACTCCGGCCCACTAGCATCAACTAATTCAGAGCATGAGCCTCAACTAATTCGTATGTCTAACTCTAATTATTAACTTTAATTAGACTATCTATTTATTTAAATATAAAATGGTATGTGTGTGACCTTGAGTCATCAGATAGCAGCACAATAATTAATTAGAAAATATATAATTTTAGAATGAATAAATAGAGACGAACCACAGGTAGCTTAAATTCACATATATATATATTTAATAAAACATTTTTATAATTTATCCAATGTCTCTGCTTTTATTTCATATAAGTTATTTAACACAAATTTCTATTCTGTTATTTATTATGCCTCTGGCATGAGAGCAGTATAGTTTATATTCCAATCTAACAAATGTAAACGATTATCGATTTGTGGGAGACGCCCACCCAAGTCTGAGATACTGGAATGGATATTTTAAAGAGCTATTGTAAACATAATTTTATTATGATTGAATTTATTTTAAAAGAGAAATTATTAACTCAAACTATAGGAACTGGTGTTGGAGAGAGTGACACATTTAAAATATAAATGGATAGCGATATTCGCAATTAAATATTTCAAGATTTAAAATACATAAATTAATCAGATCGTGGTCAATCTGGCATAATGTGCTCAGACAAAGGAAAGTGAACAAATTTCAGTATTCGATATTACGATACCAGCATAGACTCAATTTACTTGCCCCGTTCCCGTGACGCCAAGAAATAAAGAAAAGAATAGTCTGTGCCATTGGCAAACCTAAAATATTTCAGGTGAAAGAATGAGAATCACCAAGGCTAGCTAAGCTCCGCTTACCTCGGGTCTTCCCATTTTACCTTTCATATCCTGATAAAGAAAATTTATGGCCAGTGAAATTATTACGTGGTCTAGCTATGATCTAGCAGTCACACAGAACAAAAGACAAGTAATTAAGCAAAATACCAGCAAGGCAAAATACAAGTACTGGAGAATATATTTTAGCATTTAAATATATAATTGTGCTGAGCTATAAAGATTACATAAATGCATACGGATTGATCAAGATCAGACCCACAAGAATAAAATAAGCATTAATTATTATTACGAATATTTATAATTAGCGAACCGTCTCTCCCTTCAACACAAAATCCTACTAACATTTCAAATAACATTCTATTTCTCTCTTATTATTTAACATGAATATAATTTATAAACCCCCTCCCTTTCACTCTTTAAAAATGAAATAATTTAACTGAATAAACTCTCATACTTGAATCTCACGTCTCCCCACAACTAAACCGTGTACGTATAAATGTAAAAAAGACATAATAATATAAAATGGTTTCATCTCAACAAAATAAAGGTTGCTCCAAGTAATAATCTTTCAGAGCTAGAGAATTATTCATTTTTATTTACCGACAAACGTTGGTCGGGAAATAGGCAGCAAATATTTATTTAGATAAGCTTTTTTCGAGATGGAACAAAATTGGCATATATTCATTTCATTTAAGTAATTAATAACAATATTTTCTAAACCGCATTCGAAGGAAGTTTAGCATTAAAAGGCATAATCTTAAAACAGATAGAAAGAGAGCAAAGACATTAGATTTTAAGTAATAATAGCAAGAGTAGTTTACAGACTATTAAATTAAATATTTTAAATTACATTTAAATTACATTTTAGAAGACATTAAAATTTAGCAGGGTTTACATTATTTGGTCACTGGAGTTTAGAAGAATAAATTAGGCGGTTAGAAATTACAAATTGGAAATATATTACCTAATTTATTATGAGTCCAAGTGGACGTTGGAATCCCACGATGTAAACTGAATTTCCACACAGGCATAGCTAGCTATGAATTGAATAAAAGAGTTCAGCAGTTCATTTTGATGAATTTTCTCCGGCATGAGGTATTGGACGATCATCTTTGGGACAGTGCGAGATGGGCAAGTTAAAACCCGTCTACCCAACTACCATGCTTTCAGACATTTATTAAAAATTTAACCGGCGTAGGTTCGTCAGGCAATCGCTGACAAAAACTGTGATTGGCTGGCTTCTATTGTTCTTTTTGGCTATTTATACCTTTTTAAAACTATTTTTGGGAAATTCTCTTTTTCATATGCTCCAGGCTAAGTGGCAATGCTGGAATACCTAAAGTATATTGGTATTGTATTCTTGAGATCAACTTTCTGGTAAACCCAATGATTTAATTGTTTCAAATCTATTTTTAATTAAATGTAGATTTGCAGAATTTATATTTCAAATTATCTTTTCTATTTTAGTTTTACTTTAATTAGAAAATCCATTACCATTTTGTTAAAGGATTTTCTTTTGTTTGACGCTACAGAATGTTAGTGGGGTTTATCGTGAAAGCAAATCTCCAGAATAAAATACTTAAAAAAAAAATATTAAAATTTATATATTGATTTTTATAAAAGTTTCCGTCTGTAATTCTATATATATATATGTATTTACGTGTAACTGGGCCCCTCTAATATTTATAGTAAAACATTTTAATAGAAAATTTATACTTTAATAACTTATTTACTGGCTAAAATTTAAATGTAGATAAAATGGCAGACAGAAAGTTTTACAAACATCGTAACACGCGTGGATCAGGTTTGATCCTTGTCTAGTAATCTAGAAAGACGTGAAGCATGGATCTGGCCTACAGATCCATCTGCTTCATTTCCCTCTATTTACGATATAAAAAAAAATAACCAAAAAAAATATGACCTTGCTTCAGGTGGACACAGAAAACTTCTGGGTTTGAAGTGGTTTGTTCTACCTTATTATATATCTATATTTTATTTTATTTTACTTGTCTTCTAATTTCCCCATACTTCTTATTTACTATTCTACCTAACATTCCTAGACTATTTTGATTATTCAAGATTATTTTTCCTAATTCTAGTCCCATTCCTAGTTCAAGTCCCATTTTAATCTGACCAATCTCCAAAGTTCACATCTAATCTACCTATGCCGTGTCTACCCCGTTTTGTTCTGCCTTTCTCTTTTATTCCTGTGCTTAATTTCCAGTTTCCCTGCTACTTGCAAAAAAAATTTTCACCCGGCTGTCCTCTGGTTCCTGAAACAAACAAGATATATTAGATTAAGATATATACACATTTATTTGTTTAACATTTCTTTTACTTCATTGACTTATTTTTTTATCATTTTAAGACTTGCTATTTGTTCTACCTGGGTTCAAGAATATTGCAGCAGCTATCGATGATCAACTTGTTGACAAAATTTATTTATAAGGGTGCCAGCCAACAAGATGAGATCCCATGAATCACGAAAGATCACTCAAGCCCACACACAAAAAAATTTTGCTATTTGGTCATTTTTGGTTTCTAACTTATTTGAAATTTTTTTTACTTCGAGATTTATATAAATGGTATAACAAATATATTAGCATAAGTTCTTCACTTATTTATTCAAGCGACTAACTTGTTTTGCAAAATACAAGTATTTAAGAGGGTCTTCACCTATCATATTAGGTTACTAATAAAAATAATCAATATATACATATATAGCGAGTGTATACATGTTTAAAATACATTTATAATCATAAAGAGGATCTTCACCTATCATATCAGGTTACTAAAAAAATACAAATATATTTCGAGTGCATTTGTTTTAAAATACGTTTTGTTACTCGAGAAATATATATAGAGAGCGAGCGTATACATTTTTAACTCGGCAAATGGGTCTTCAGCTATCTGTGGTTACTCTGAAAATTGCTGTCATTGAAGCGTAATGTCCACTACATCGGACCACTTGACATGCAATTCCCAGTTTGAAGGTCTTCACCTATCATGTCAGGTTACTAAAAATAAAATAACATATATACGTATATCGCGGATGTATTTGTTTTAAAATACATTTATAATTGAATAAGATTTTGGAATTATTTTCATCAAAATCTGGGGAAACGAAAATATTCTTGTATGTGGGTTTATTAATCAAAGTCCCATGTTTGGAGGGTCGGTCTCTAGGAAGAGAAAAATTATTATACCATTTATACACTTTCGTACTTTACAGGCACAATCCAGGGAAAGCAAAAAATTTTTTATATATATTTCCCTTCTTTCTATTACCTATTAACAAAATTTATTATTGTCTATTTTATTTATTGTACGTGCCACGTTTGCAACAACAAAAAAAATTCATCGGTATCAAAATTCGGAAAAAAAATTCTACACATATATGAATGTTCGTAATCTACAGGGTGTTATAATAACTAAACGCTTGCCTCACTAATGGTCGTCCATAATCCGGGTAAGAAAATTTTTTTTTATACATACATATTGACCTACTCAATACTCAGGGTAAATAGGTGTTTTTAAGCGAAGCCTCACGTTGTTGGCACCAGAATCCGGGGAAGTAAAAAAAAAAATCCCTGTACTGGTCGAAATTGTATGTTAACTCAACACGATTCGCAGCCTGGGTAAAAGTACCTTGAATCGAACTGTATGCGACATCAAAGATAAAGAATACTTATGGATTCTGCCCTGTTTACCCACTCTCTAAATCTGCAAATTAATTAACAACATTTTCGAGGCAAACAATGAATCTTTTCCACACTCTGGCCCACTAGCATCAACGCTGGAGCATGAGCCTCAACTAATTCGTATGTCTAACTCTAATTATTAACTTTAATTAGACTATCTATTTATTTAAATATAAAATGGTATGTGTGTGACCTTGAGTCATCAGATAGCAGCACAATAATTAATTAGAAAATATATAATTTTAGAATGAATAAATAGAGACGAACCACAGGTAGCTTAAATTCACATATATATATTTAATAAAACATTTTTATAATTTATCTAATGTCTCTGATTTGATTTCATAAAATTATTTAATAAAAGTTTCTATTCTGTTATTTATTATGCCTCTGGCAAGAGAGCGGTATAGTTTATATGCCAATCTAACAAATGTAAACGATTATCGATTTGTGGGAGACGCCCGCCCAAGTCTGAGATATAGGAATGGATATTTTTAAAGAGCTATTTTAAACATAATTTTATTATGATTGAATTTATTTTAAGAGAGAAATGATTAACTCAAACTATAGGAACTGGTGTCGGAGAGAGTGACACATTTAAAATATAAATGGATCGCGATATTCGCAATTAAATATTTCAAGATTTAAAATACATAAATTAATCAGATCGTGGTCAATCTGCCATAATGTGCTCAGACAAAGGAAAGTGAACAAATTTCAGTATTCGATATTACGATACCAGCATAGACTCAATTCACTTGCCCCGTTCCCGTGACGCCAAGAAATAAAGAAAAGAATAGTCTGCGCCATTGGCAAACCTAAAATATTTCAGGTGAAAGAATGAGAATCACCAAGGCTAGCTAAGCTCCTTACCCCAGGTCTTCCCATTTTAGCTTTCATATCCTGATAAGAAAATTTATGGCCAGTGAAATTATCACGTGGTCTAGCTATGATCTAGCAGTCACACAGAACAAAAGACAAGTAATTAAGCAAAATACCAGCAAGGCAAAATACGAGTACTGGAGAATATATTTTAGCATTTAAATATATAATTGTGCTGAGCTATAAAGATTACATAAATGCATACGGATTGATCAAGATCAGACCCACAAGAATAAAATAAGCATTAATTATTATTACGAATATTTATAATTAGCGAACCGTCTCTCCCTTCAACACAAAATCCCACTAACATTTCAAATGACATTCTATTTCTCTCTTATTATTTAACATGAATATAATTTATAAACCCCCTCCCTTTCACTCTTTAAAAATGAAATAATTTAACTAAATAAACTCTCATACTTGAATCTCACGTCTCCCCACAACTAAACCGTGTACGTATAAATATAAAAAAGACATAATAATATAAAATGGTTTCATCTCAACAAAATAAAGGTTGCTCCAAGTATTAATCTTTCAGAGCTAGAGAATTATTCATTTTTATTTACCGACAAACGTTGGTCGGGAAATAGGCAGCAAATATTTATTTAGATAAGCTTTTGTCGAGATGGAACAAAATTGGCATATATTCATTTCATTTAAGTAATTAATAACAATATTTTCTAAACCGCATTAGAAGGAAGTTTAGCATTAAAAGGCATAATCTTAAAACAGATAGAAAGAGAGCAAAGACATTAGATTTTAAGTAATAGCAAGAGTAGTTTACAGACTATTAAATTAAATATTTTAAATTACATTTAAATTACATTATGGGGATTACATTTTAGAAGACATTAAAATTTAGCAGGGTTTACATTATTTGGTCACTGGAGTTTAGAAGAATAAATTAGGTGGTTAGAAATTACAAATTGGAAATATATTACCTAATTTATTATGAGTCCAAGTGGAAGTTGGAATCGCACGATGAAAACTGAATTTTCACACAGGCATAGCTAGCTATGAATTGAATAAAAGAGTTCAACAGTTCATTTTGATGAATTTTCTCCGGCATGAGGTATTGGACGATCATCTTTGGGACAGTGGGAGATGGGCAAGTTAAAACCCGTCTACCCAACTACCATGCTTTCAGACATTTATTAAAAATTTAACCGGCGTAGGTTTGTCAGGAAATCACTGACAAAAACTGTGATTGGATGGCTTCTATTGTTCTCTTTGGCTATTTATACCTTTTTTAAACTATTTTTGGGAAAGTCCCTTTTTCATATACTCCAGGCTAAGTGACAAAGCTGGAATACCTAAAGTATATTGGTATTGTATTCTTGAGATCAACTTTCCGATAAACCCAATGATTTAATTGTTTCAAATCTATTTTTAATTAAGTGTAGATTTGCAGAATTTATATTTCAAATTATCTTTTCTATTTTAGTTTTACTTTAATTAAAAAATCCATTACCATTTGTTAAAGGATTTTCTTTTGTTTGACGCTACGGAATGTTAGTGGGGTTTATTGTGAAAGCAAATCTCCAGAATAAAATACTTAAAAAAAATATCATACTAAAAATTTATATATTGATTTTTATAGAAGTTTCCGCTGTAATTCTATATATATGTATTTACGTATATATATATCTAACTGGGCCCCTCTAATATTTATAGTAAAACATTTTAATAGAAAATTTATACTTTAATAACTTATTTACTGACCTAAAATTTAAATGTAGATAAAATGGCAGACGGAAAGTTTTACAAACATCGTAACACATGTGGATCAGGTTTGAGCCTTGTATAGTAATCTAGAAAGATGTGAAGCATGGATCTGGCCTACAGATCCTTCTGTTTCAATATATATATAAATTTGAACTTTTTCCCTTTCCATATATATTTATTACTGAATGAATATGGCATTTATTATATATTATTTTTTTTAATTTAAAACTTATCTAAAACTTTGTGTTTATTTTATATTAGATTTTTTTTTAATCAACTAATTGATTTACCTAATTCTAGATAATGTGAAAAGCATTTATTTATTTTTATCAAAAAGGTTATAGAAATTTGTTTTTGAAACATTTTTATTTTAAAAACTTTTTTTTTTTTCAAATAAAATAAAATGGTATATTAATAATTTTTATTAGTCACTCATTAGACTAGAGATTATTCAAAATAATCAATTTAAAATAAAATTGAAATAGGCAATTCACTATAAATAAAAATACTATTTTATACATCACTGGCTTTCATTCCTTAATGGAATCTTTTCAAGATGTTTATTATTACACAATCACATAACCAAATTACCTTACAGTAACTTCCCCCCAATGGACATTGTTTACATTACAATAAATATAATTAGTAAAATACATATATGTACATAAAAATGATTAAACTTATTATAGTCCACCCCCACTCCCTCATAGTATATATATATTTACAAATAATCTAAAAAAGGAAAAACAAGAATAATAATTCCTTCCTTCTATTTTTTAAAAATTAAAACTCTAAAGTTTCCAGTAATCTAAAAATGCCCATTCCCCCCCTAATTATGCTGAACCTTTAATCATGTTTACACATTTGATTAAATTTTATTGAATGTACAAAGTCTGGTAATTTTAAAAAATAGAAGTAAGGGATTATTATTATTGTTTTTTTTTTAAGATTATTTGTGGGGGTGGGGAAGACTATAATAAGTTTAATCATTTTTATGTACATATATGTATTTTATTAAATATATGTATTTTAATAATTATATTTATTGTAATGTAATGTAAATAATGTCCATTGGGAGAGTTGCTGTATGTAGAGTAATTGGTCATGCTATTGGGTAAAAAGAAACATCTTGAAAAGATCCATTAAGGAATGAAAGCGGGATCGATGTTTTAAATAATACTTTTATTTATAGTGAGTTGTCTATTTCAATTTTGTTTTAAATTGATTATTTTAAATTTATATATAGAAGGCAACATTATTTTTAACATTGAAATTTGATAATTTAAAGTCTTCTAGAGATTATCCAATAATGAATATTTCTATAGTGTAATTATCACTACACTACTCTCATGTAAGATGCGGATTGATTTCTATCCACTTTTAACACCTTGTGGGGGGATGTAATCATAACCATATGACCAAAGATGTGAGAAAGATCTATGATCTTTAAGATGCACATTTTGTGCTGAACCAGAACTCATCAGTTGTCCCAGACCACAATCTCTTACACATATCTTTATCATTGTTCAGTATATATGTAGATAGCAAATAACTACATTTCAATTGATGTGTCAAACATGGTGCTCTCACTACTTTGACACAAGTCACTTAATGAAAGTATATTGATAAATTTTTATTATTCATTAGACTAGAGATTATCCAATAATGAATAATATTTTGCTACATTCATCCATATGGTGTTAAAAGTGAATCGAAATCAGTCCCTTCTTTGCATGAGAGTGGTGTAGTGAAAATTACACTCCAAAAATATTATTCACTATTGGATAATCTCCAGTCTACTGAATGACTAATAAAAATTGTTAATATACTTTCATTAAATAATTTGTGTCAAAGTTGTGGGGCAGCATGTTTGGCACTTATCAATTAAACTATAATAATATGCTATCCATATATATTCTAAACAATGATAAAAATATGTACAAGAGATTGTAGTCTGATATAACTGATGAGTGCTGGTTCAACACAAAATCTGCATCTTGGAGGTCATAAATCTTTTTCACATGTCTTTGGACACGTTTCATTACATCCCTCCATAAATCACTCTCTACTTTGCATGAGAGTGGTGTAATGAAAATTACACTAAAGAAATATTAAATAAGAAGATATTTCAACGTTTTGTAAAAAAAATCTTTTTAAGAAAGCAAACATCTGGAAATAGATCTTGATTAATTTAATTAAAAATAGAAAATAATTCTAATTCTAATGAAAAAAGGTTTCTACTATTTACAGAATTTTTTGTACAACTGACTTTTTTTTTTATATTACCATTTACCATATGAGTATAATATATATACTGATCAAAAAATAATTTGAATTTAGATTCTGTTATTAAACAAACATAGCAAAATTATATTTTGAATTTTAATAGGATCAAATTTGGGGAGTTGGATCAATCATTCGGCAAAATATATAATGTGAATTTTTTCCCCCTGACTAGTTTATTCTCAGTTTATTATTCAACTAAGTGTGTAGTAGTTAGAAATTCAGTTCACTATAAATAATAATAGATATTATTATATTCTAGAGATTATTTAAAAATACAAATTGAATTGTCAGAAAAAATGGAATGTGATTCTCTATTTTTTTTTTTTTTTCAATTTTCAAAGATTATTTGAAATCTGGCATGAATATTAAGTTTGAAATAAAAACTTATATTCAAACTAAAATACATTTTTAATTTGATGTAAAACATTGTTTTGAGCAAGGTTTTTAATTAAATCCAGAATAATTATTTAATTACTTTCACATAATTTTAAAATTCATAGTAACTTGCAGTCTGATAAATAAATTGCTACTGAGATATATTGTTATTATAATGTTAATTTTAACTAATTTCTCTTAAATTTAAACGCTAAAATGAGTTACATAAAACCAGCACAGTATTAATTAGTTATCTACTTACAACTGAATTTATTGAGTGTTCATATTTTTATTGATATCACTTTTGGTTTGAGCCTGAAACCTGCAATTCAGACCAAACACAACACTTTCATTAATATTTTAAAATATTTTGATTAAAATAGACATAAAATAAAGGTAAAACAAGTTGAATAATGTTTATAAGTCACTAATATATATATATATGCATACCTAACAACTTGTAAAATGTAAAATCTTTTTTACTCTGAGAATTCTTTAATTTCCATAATAATAAGATTATAACAAGCTAATAGAAAATTGATATTTGTCTTTAATGATTATTGCAACATTGAGTGTTAAAGATTGACTTTAAACACAGTACAGTATTGTTTAGAAATATTTAAAAAGTTAATACTTTAGTAAAGAATTAGAATTAACATGACAAGGAAAAAATGAAACATTTTAAACACATCAGATTAAATTTTTGATTATAACAATTTCAAAGAATTTAGTGAAGAATTATGGAATCATTATTGTTAAATGCAAAGATTGTACTTAGAAATTTTGTATGGGAACATCAGACTCATAGCTACTTATTTAAATGAGTTTCACACACACACACACACATATATATATATATATGCACACCCTTAAGCAATAACAATTGATTGGAATGTCTGCCACTTATTCCTGATAAGTGAATAAAAGAATGCCATTAGATTATTTTCATCTCATCTGGGTGAAGAATTTATCTGAACTTAAACTACTGACTGAAGAAAACTGCTGAGGATAATAAATATTTTAAATTTGAAAAAAATTATTTAATACAGTATTTAATAATTTGAAAGTTCATGATTTATTCTATATTGCTTAAAAAAAATTATAAACTCTTTCTCATTCACATATATGAATTCAGTGCAATACAGAAATAATATATAAAGTATATTGAAAGTCAACCCCATCTAAAACGAATTATCTTCATTTAAACGATAAAAAATCCAAAAAGTTGAATTATAAAGGACTTCATTAATAAGCAAAATAAATCACTAGAGAATACTCATGCAAAAAAAAAAAATTAAAGTTCTAAATAATGCAAAGTACATACTGGCTGAATGATTTCATGAAAAAGTTTGATAAGAAAACAAAAGTGTTTTAGTACTTTTTATAAAATCTAAACTATTTGTTTACTTTCTATTATACTTTAATAATTTTAAATGTTAAATATTTTTAAAATTAGAATATGTTCTCATTGCATATAGAATTTAAATTAATTTGATTAAATATGAATATTTTAAATACAAGTATATTTTATATGCCTGGAGTCTAGATGTAATATAAGGGATTTAAACACAAATTTTCAAGCTCCCTTCAACCATCCACTCTCAAACAACCGATGCACATGGCAACACGTGGTAGATGATGATCTGGACCGACTGATGAGTGTTGGTTCAGCATGAAATAAGTATATTGGAGATCATTTATCTTTTTCACATGTGTATCAGTTGTTTGAGATAAAATGGATGTCTGAAGGAAGCTTGAAAATCTCTGTTTAATTCACCTATATTAAATATGAATAAAAATTTTTGTAATAATTTAGAGAATTATATCAGGCTAAGATTTATTTTGACTAATGATTAAAATCAATATTGCATTTAGAAACATATTTATTATTATTTAGTGCCTTCATTTTACATATGTGCTTGATGATGCTATAATTAAATATAATGGCATTGTTTTCTTTGATGGCAGAATCTGTTGCTACTAACTGAGCTGTTATAATATAATATTTACACTTAAATATTATTTACTGGGTCTAAAGGGTAGCCCCCAAAATAAAATTTCTTCTATCTGGAATTTGGGTATAGTATTAAAATACTAGTTTAACCGTTGCTTTGCATGTATACAAGCATGCACTTAAAGCTTTTGCTGTGATGTAGTTGGTATATAAAAGGGATTGTTGGTGTATGGTTATCATCATCATTCCAATTTAGTTTTAAAGTTAAATTTTGATGCACCAACATAGCTATACATATATATCTTTGATTACTATTGTTGGGTCACTTATAAGAAAACTACAACTTTGTTCTGTTACAATATATGTATTTATATCCATGTATTATTTAAAATTCAAATAATTTAAATTTATAAATATTTTTGTGATGTAAAACATTATTATAGATAGAAGAGTAAAAAGCTGTTAAAAATTTTGTTAAAATATTTATATAGAATGAAAATTAATTTATATAGGATCTCTTTCTTATATATGTAAAATGTTATGTGATGTTTACATTGTATTATTATTTATTTATTTCTGTTGAATATTTAGGCAGAGAGGCGACTGGCAAATTTAAGGTCAGAGTATGATCGTTATATAGATGAGACAGATTCTTCAATGAGGAGGATAAATTCAATTATTGATGAATCTGAAAGACAAAAGTCCGAGCTGCTGGCCCAGCTGGATGATGAAAGGAGGTACGTTAATGTGCTCAAAATTTCTTAAGAAAAATATATATTTAAATATACACCCTTGTGTTTATAAATAAATATAACTGCATTCATTGTACAAAATAGATCATCAAATTGCAAGGGAATTGGGAGTGGGGAAGATAAAATAAGATGTGAGAGAATAACAATGGAAAGGTTTATGAACCATTGGGAAAAAATAATAAAAAAAAGCAAACACTTTTTTTATATTAAATCACCACTGGAATCCGGCATTATATTGCTCAATAGTATTAAAAACAATCATTATTGGCAGGAACTGATATATTAATAGACTTTTTTTTAACACCATCATACAATTTTGTGGCTGCTGTTGACTTGCTAGAATTAACAAAAAAGTCCAAAGATCTGCTAGTCAAAAATGTTATGTTGACTCGCTAGAATTAACAAAAAAGACCAAAGATCTGCTAGTCAAAAATATTATTTTTTGTTATATAAGATTGATTTAAAATAGTTAGTGGTTGCAAATCTTAAAAATGATTTTGCTAAACAATCCTGGTTTAGCATTCAGGTATATTTTGCATCTATTTCCCCATCTTATATCAAGCAACCTTTTTATTATAATCAAAGTAGTGATCTGTTAGATATTTCAAATGTTTATTATTTCAGATCTTTAGATATAGCATTTTTTCCTAATTTCTAGGAGATTATAATTAGTTTTTTCTGATAAGAATCTGCCCACCATCTTAGTCAAAGTTGACTACCTAAAAACTTTAGATGTAAAAAATGGAGACAGATATCTTTGTGAAATTCATTTCTGTATTTTTTTTTGACATTTTTTTTGTAAAATTTTAGCAATTCCTAAACACCCATCTAGCAGAATCTGATCTTTTTTTTTTTTTTTTTGCATTAAATTTTTGTATCAGACAGAATTGATTTTAGAATACCAATAGTTTCTGAGGAGTTCAGCGAGTTTAGAAAATAATGAATAAGCATTCCAGGATTGCACAAGTAATAGAATTAGTTCAGGCTTCTAAAGTTTTATAAATTAATCTATATTGATTTCATTAAAATATTGATTTATCTTTTATGCTGAGGAAAGTTCTGTTACTAAGGAAAGCAATTAGACAGTAATACTTGATATCTATTTAGGCAGATGATTTATCATTCTGAATAACTTTGTATCTGATATATAAGGTAAGCAAATTCAGAGTGAGTTGAAGGTTGAAAATGTCATACAAAGAATATAGATATAAAAAAAAAAAGAGTAAAGGATGTTAAAAGTTAAAGTTCTACTAATATAATTTTAAAATAAATTAGTTATATTTTTAGTTATGCTAATTTTGTTTTTAAATTATTTCTATTTAAATTATATTCTATTTAGATTTTAATACAAAAATTTTTTTTAAAGATTTTAGTTTGAGAATAGAAAGGAAAAAACAAGTTTAAACGCAGCATTGAGATAAGGAATTTGGATAAATTTTGCTAGAATTGTGTACAGATATATATTATAAATCAATTGATAGATCTGGTTATTAATCTGATTATGCATTAATTGATAATTAATTTAATCATATTAAAAATATAATTGCTTATTCCTGGGTAGAACTAATTTATGATAGTAATTCTCTTAAAATGAGAAAAAGTAAAATTGAAAGTAAAAGTGGAACTTGAGAAAATTGAAATGAGAATGTTAGAAAAAAAAAATTAGGATTTCAAATAAAAACTTATATAATTTAGAATTAAAAAAATATTTATTCCAATTACAAGTAGGAACTGCTTTAAAAGTATTAGAGAAAAGATAAAAAAGCAAAAGAGCAATAATAATAAAAATAAATAAATTAGAGGAATATTTTAAAAATACAGAGTAGTAAGATGTAATTATATAAATGATATATATTATACTGGACACTCAATCTATTCTGACACAGAGGGCGCCACCAGACCACTATGTGTCTGGAAAATTTATTTATTGTGATCAGAATAGATGATGATAATGGTTTGCGCCAACTAGACTGTGGGAGAAACAAGAGATCTTAAAATTGTTTAGACAATTGAGCCAAAAAAGCACAAAGACAAACGTCAGCCAAATTAAGTTTAAACATATTTAACAAAATTTTATTTATAAAAAGAAATAAATTGTGAGTATAAGTTTACAACACAAGAAACAGGATTAGCTCAGGTGTGTATCAGAAAGACAAAACGCACAGCTCTGGCAGACCGGCTGATTTTCTAATAACGAATTATAAAGAGAGGAAGCAATTTCATTCAGCAGAAGATTCGCCAAACATTGGTTTTCACTTTCAGATATTTAAACAATATGCTCTTGAAACAAATCAACGAAACCAGCGCAGACGAGCTTTTCGAGGTCCGAAAAATGTGTCGGGGCCCATGAATGTCATTATGTCGGTAGAAGCTGCACCTATTATTACGTTTAAAATAAAGGTGATTGATCCACCTCAAGAACAACCGAAAAATATGATTGAAAACGAAAGGAAAACAATTGAAACTGGCGAATCCCAACCAAACGATTGGTGAAAACTAATAATAATTAAAGGTCTCAATAGGAGATAAGTAAATCATTAGAAAACCAGTTACGTCTGCCCCAGCAATTAAAGAAAATGAATTACAAACAAATTCTGAGTACACGCTCTGAAATATTTAAAGCACACGTAATAAATACAAAAATAAATTTATCGGAGAGTGCACATGAGTCTGAAAATATTAAAAGTTTTAAATACTTTAGCAGAATGAAAGTCTCGCTCACCTGCAATTTAAAAAGGGATAAATATTATCTTCCTGCTGACGACTTATAAAATTACAAAGAAAAACAAATCTAATTTCCGCTTTCAGAGATATAAGAAATGAAATCTCCACCTGCGGAAAATTAGACAATAAAGTCGCCGGCTAAAAGATTTTTGGAGGTTTGCAAAAGCGCAAACACAGTGTTTAAAATTAATTATTGAATAATAAAATAATTACAGGTAAGCATTTAAAATACACATGACTGCTAAAGCATTTATAAAAAGTGAGGCATAAAAATATAAAACTCATTCGTCACTCTCCAATAAACAAAAATTGAAAGCAACTTGGAATCTTAAAACTAAGATTCCAAGACACACTGCAAAATATTAGAAATCACAACAAATATTAAATATGAGGCTATATTGTTTAGGAATACATATTTATAATTAGATTGAGCGGAGATTTAATGAAAAGAAATTTACCCTGGGAAGAATAAAAGCAAATAATTACCTTTCGATAAAAATAACGTTCACGTAGAGCACACACTATTATTCTAGTTCATTTCAAATTCTTTGACAGCGGCAAGGTAGAGGTAAAGAGGTTCGGCTTCTTCTAGATATTTAAGGCATTACTGGAGCAAATTTGGAAGTTAGGGATCCGTCCTTTGTTAAGTTAGCAAGCCATTCTGGTGGTGATAACACGTACGGTATTTGTCATCTTGTTGCAAACAAAAGGATTTAATAACAGCAAATTTCTTTTAAGGATTTAAATGTCCGAACTGATATAAACTTTCACTTAAATACACATGACTGCTAAAGCATTTATAAAAAGTGAGGCATAAAAATATAAAACTCATTCGTCACTCTCCAATAAACAAAAATTGAAAGCAACTTGGAATCTTAAAACTAAGATTCCAAGACACACTGCAAAATATTAGAAATCACAACAAATATTAAATATGAGGCTATATTATTTAGGAATACATATTTATAATTAGATTGAGCGGAGATTTAATGAAAAGAAATTTACCCTGGGAAGAATAAAAGCAAATAATTACCCTTCGATAAAAATAACGTTCACGTAGAGCGCACATTATTCTAGTTCATTTCAAGTTCTTTGACAGCGGCAAGGTAGAGGTAAAGAGGTTCCGGCTTCTTCTAGATGTTTAAGGCATTACTGGAGCAAATTTGGAAGTTAGGGATCCGTCCTTTGTTAAGTTAGCAAGCCATTCTGGTGGTGATAACACGTACGGTATTTGTCATCTTGTTGCAAGCAAAAGGATTTAATAACAGCAAATTTCCTTTAAGGATTTAAATGTCCGAACTGCACTTGAGAAACAGCTTGTCTAGTTAAGAATAATTAATAACTAACTTCTTCAAATTTTTGGGGCTATTTATACCTTGCTCCATTTCCCGCGAAGCCCTTTCCTTGTTGTTGAATTTCTACGCCTTAGGCAGGGCAAATATTAATCTTTAGCTCAATCTAATCTAAGAATTCTACCCAGGGATTATTGAAACGAAAACAACTACATAAAAAATCAAATCTCCGCTTTTAGAATTAATTTACAATAATTAAAATAAAAGTCACAGGAATGTAATTAGCTAGGTTGCTTGTTTTTAATTAATTGATTTTAAAAAAAAGTAAAACAAGCGGTATAAGAAAACTATTTTAAAAACAATTTTGTAAACATTAAAACAATCCGTTTTACATATAAATGCGTGTGTATTTTGATACACGTATTCTTTTTAAATAATAATAAAAATTTAAACATTAAACGTTTAGTGAAAATCAAAAACTTAATTTTTTTCCTTTTTTTGTAATAACACCATTGAATCGGATTTCAATCCTGTTCAATATATAGAATTTAAAAGACAACATTACGGACAAATTTTAACATTGAAATTTGATCATTTAAAGTATGAAATGATATACATAGAGAGAGAGAGAGAGAGTTAAATCAACGAATGCAAAATGCTAATTGAAACTCAACTATAGTAAATGAATACAAATCAATGCTAGAATATTTCAACAGCACTACCTATATTTAGAACAGATAGTACTGTTGAAATATTCTAGCATTGATTTATATTCTCTTAATATAAAGAGTTGTATATCTAAACAAAATTTATTGTAATAAACTTGTAATAAGTTAGTGAAATTGAATGAGAAATAATTGATTTAATATACAAATAAATATTTTTCATTTTTTCATATCTACAAATTTATTAATTTGTCTGTTATAGTATAGATATAAATTTGAGTTTGTAGTTGTATTATAATTAATAATAAATAAAATCATATACAACAGCTATATAAATATATAATAATTATATATAAAAGCCTTTTTTTTGGCACATGGTTTCATGCCTTTTTCAAATGTTAAATATCTATTTTAACATTAATGTGATGTGATGTACTGTAGCTTGTTCTTAAACGAAGTCAAGAATCTCTCAGCAATTATACCAAGAAAAACTTGTTAGCTACTTAATTTTATATTCCCCAGTCAAAGTTTTCTCATATTCTGCTCCATTCCATTTCCACAACATAATCTTATTAGTCAATTATTGTAGATAGAACACCATCTAGTTTTCTATAATGGCGGTAAAATAATAACAGTAAAATAAAACAGTAAAATAGAATAAAACCTTTATGTAGAGATCCAATATATAAAGAGCCAATATAACTTCAAAGAATTGACTATATAACATAACAATATACAGAATAAATAATATATACATTATACAACTATATATATATTATCTTATATAATTTTCCATTCATTTTTAATTGATCAGTCATTAACTAAATTTATTGAAGTTTTGTAAATATTCACACAATTATTTAAATTATATTTAATGTAATATGTTTCATATATTTGTCTTTTTTTTTTGATCTTTAATGTAATTTGAAGATTTAATATTTTTTGTTGCATCTATTTTATGTCCATTTGTTAAGTAATGAATTTATAAAGCAGATTTATCATTTCATCTCTTAATTGCATTATTATATTCTTTGGCTTTTACTTCTGTTTCCCTGCATGACCATACTAAATCATATTGCAAGGGTCACAGTTAATTTTATGTACAATTCCTTTTTAGTATTTTATATCATCTCTTAATTTATAATTATCTATTAATATATCTAGACTTTCACTATTTGACCATTCAATATTTACATGCTTATTGATATAATTTTTGTTTTTTATTAATGTATTATAAATTTTGAGATAATATGAAGTTTGATCCTCTTATTATAAACTATTATTACTATCGTCATTATAACTGTCGTGTTTTGTATAAATATGTTTATGGAAATTTAAATATAAGTTTTGAATTCCTGAAAAAGTAAGGAAAATATATTAGAGAAATATATTTTAAATTGCTCTCTGATAAGGATTTAATTAGTAATTAAATTTACATATTTGCAATAAAAACATTATGTTCGATAAATGCCAAGAGATATTTGCTAATTACAAATATTTCTTGATACAATACTAATTAAAAATACCAAATGGAAATCAATGCTGATAACATCAAAGTTGAATCTTGGATTGTCGGAGGCCAAGTGAGGGGACTATAAATAGTTTGAGCAACAAAGTGCGTTGTTCTATTTCCAGTGAATTTATTGAGTGAATGATTGCAGAGAGATTAAAGTGACGGTACCTGAAAGAAGCTTAAGTGGCAATGCAGTGCTCTATTGTGAAACCAACATGTTCGTGAGCAGCAGCTAAACAGGGCTGTAACGAGACAGCGTTACATCAATATTAAATCTAGGATACATCGATAAACACACACACACCAGCAAGCAACATAAAACACTCGTAACTTTATTTCGTAATTAGTAATAGTTTTCTTTCTCTCATAAATACATTTTATAAAACACATTGATAAAATGCAGACGGTAAAACGTCTAATTAAATGATTAAAGCCTTTAGATAATAAAATTAATAACAAAAAATAATATGCTTTCCTAAAGAATAAAAAATAATACGCACTCCTAAAATAATAAAAATAATTATCAATCAAAATCACCACGGGGAATTAGAAATGTTTATTTTAGAAATATAATTTTAGCTAGAATAAAACTAATAGAAAAGATTTGAGGAAAAGATAAATGCTCGACTTCTAAATTTAAAATAACTTGTATTGTTCTAGTAAAACACACGCACACACGCATGCCTTCGAGGTGTGAAGGAATAAGTTGGTTGAGTGAGATTGCAAAATGAGATTGTCCCAAAATAAATATTGCCGTTAGCACAAAGAGTGAGTGAGCAAGTACCTCAAACGCGGACCTGAACGACAACTCCAAGAACAGGGAACTATGGGGGTAGATTGGATCCTAAGATATGGATCAACCCTTATAAATACTAGTCAAAACCTATTCATTAATTAATTGTGGATATTTGGAGATTGATTTGAAAATTAATCAATTAATTTTGGAAAGAGTTGTTTGGATTCAGTTCGATTCGATTCATTTCGATTAATACATTTTCATTATTGTTTTTATTTTCCAATTCTCAGTACGCTGAATTACCACCTGTTCATTTATTCCGATGCTGATGCTTTTATCTAAAATTAGAATTGTTCTGAATTAGCTTGGTTATTCCGCAATACTTAAAATGATCATCATGAAATTAATACCAAGAGCGCCGACTGTCATGAGGGGCTAATCAACCCTTCAGTGACTGATCGGCGCTCCGCTACTGAAATATCTCCGAAGCTATGGAATTCTGACAACATCGCCATGTTAAGTGAATGCTCCTAATAAAAAGAAATGTTCCGTGAAACACCCAAACTCGTCCAGACCAATCGACCTTCGTTGCAACCCAGACAAATCCTAGGTAAATATGTTTTTTTATTCTGTTCACTCACTCAATTAATAAACTCGTAAGGCAATCTCGAAATTAACCAACATAAATTTACTCAAATAAATCTTAAAACTTTCCTCGTCATGATAGTTTATCTTTATTACTGAACTTTGAACTTTGAACTTAAGTGAAGCTAAGGAAAGATTAGATATTTATCAAATAGAAAAAGAACTTTCTCGTCATTCAAATTGTGTTATGAATACTTATGATTCTCTGTGGGCGTGAATGTATGTGCGCGTGTGTGATAAATCAATTAATAATGTTTTGTAATAAATCAATTAATAATGTTCGTAATAAATAAATTAATAATGTTTCTTTTCATATTTAATAAACTTGTTCAATATCTTATCAAGTCGAGCATATCTCAAATCTTTTCACACACAATCAAAACCATAGTTACTTATTCTTTGATAACTTATCTTTGAAGTAGATTTAGTCAATTTTAATTTTCATTTAGTTATTTTATTAATTATGTCACCATCGTGCCGTAAGTCACGATGTTTCTTATTTCACCTTAGTTAAGATAGATTTAAGAGCGGGCGGGTCTATAATCAAAATAAACGTCAATAAATTATGTTATATACAATAAAGCGGGGGGATGAACTTGTAAGCCTTGTGTTCGGGGCGTAAGCGAACAACCTCATAGGTCAGTGATAACCAATAAACGATCCTTAAGCCGTGATCGACTTAGTAGAAAACCTTGCTGATTTGAAGTAGCGGACAATGCGTCTTCTCCGGGAGGAATCATTTTAGAAATAAACATGTAACAACCTTGAGACACCTTATTGGTCCATGCTGGGAGTTTTGAGCTAGTGGGTGGGATTAGACTTTGAAATCGTTTTGACATGATGTAAGGTGATGCGAGTAGTTAAAATCAACTTAAATAATCGTATCTGGCGCCCCCTTATGTGGATCGTGAATAACTGTCGATGTAAGAAAAAAAATAAAGCCTTACGCTATGTCATGTTTGTTTCGAAGCCGTAATCTCGGAAGAGTGAGGGGTTACAGTTACATTGGCGCTTCCAACGTGAGGCTAGTATAAATGAAGCTTCTAAACATAAAGAAAAAGCAAATCTAGATACTAGCAAAAGCGGCCGAACTGGGAGAAGACGCGGAAATATTTAAGTAAAAAAAAAAAAAAAAAAGCTTAAAAAAAAAATATATATATATAATAAACAAACGGAACAAAATCGCGGCGATGCTTAACATCGCAAATGGGTAAACAAAACATCGGAACCGGAGCAAAATAAACAAAACAAATAAAGCATAGCAGGAGATAAGGGAGCGGACGCCGATCGGTCGCTGTCACCATAAACGAATAAAATCAAAATAAAAGAAGAACTTATCACCAAATGGATAACAATATGGAAATCACATGGGAGGAGACAGGGGAAAGCCCCATAACATTTAAGAAGGCCGAAGTGAAAGAGGAGGCCGAATCGGACATGAAAACCTTAATAAGAATGATGGGCCAGATGATGAAAGAGATGAGGGAGGGTAGAGAGGAACTCATTAGGGAGATCCGAAAGATAGCGAGGAGAGAGACCGAAGAGCCAGAGGAGGAGCAGGACAGAGAGGAAATAAAAATCACCGAGGTAGAAAAGGAAATCACCTCGATGAAAATAGAAATCGACACGGCCAAGGCCGAAATAGAAGAGGTGAAAATGGAGGCAATAACAGCGAAGGCAGGGCTAGAAGACATCGCACAAAAGGTGGACGCGATGGACAAAAGAATGGAGGAAATCGAACCACAACGGAACGGACCGAAAAAAATCATGACCGAACGACTAGAGAAGTTGGAAGAGAGGGTCGAAAGGGAAATAAATAAACGGGAGCCAAGCCAGTCGTGGGCCGAAAGGCAAGTTAAAATCGAAACCTTCAGAGCAGGCGAGAACGAGAGCCCCATCGACCACATAGAAAGCGTACGGAACCTATTTTCGGAACCCTCGAAACCAGAACGGGACAAAATTGGTATTGCCAGCACGTACTTACAAGGACCGGCTCGGGATTGGTGGAGGACCATCGAATTCAAACCCAGATCGTTCATGGAGTACCGTGAGGAGATACTACGGAGTTTCTGGAACACCACCAGGCAAGAAGGAATCTACTTCCACATTACGAACGAGAAGTACGGCTCCAAATTGGGCGAGACTATCACCCAATTTTACTACAGGCAGGTGGCCGGTCTCCAACAACTGCCAGCATACCATATGACAGAAGAACAGATCGTCTCGATCGTAAGACATAATATGCCAACGGACATCAGGCGGATGATGTTGAGCCGGGACGACAAGGGCATCCACGAGATGGGAAACGCCATCGCAAGATTCGAGCGAGCAGAAGGAAGGGGGAGGCAGATAGAGAGGCCCAGACCAGAGCTAGAAAGGAGGAAACTACCACCAGACCGATACTAAAAAAGGAAAAAAAAAAAAGAGAAGAACGCTGCCGGACCCGGACTCGTAACAGGAGCATGATTACTGGAGTACCATTAAGAAACCAACTAGTACTGTAGGAGAACGACCTCGGACCGGAAGAAACAAAAAATGTCGCATCGAACCACACACAAACAAGGGGGGAAGGGGGGTCAATAAACCATCGTTTCATTTAAACCAATAACTAACGCAAGAAAACTATTCACGTTAAATAAGTCAGTATTTCGAAACCATCTTCCCGAAAGCCATTTAGATCAAGGAACATCGCCCGCCGTCAACTAAAAATGTAGTAATCCAAGAAAAAAAAAAAAAACACGAAGACTAACTAGAGGAAAAGAGAGCCGGATCACGAAAAGTACACGATCACTGTTCCTTCCCTCACCATTTTCCATTGTGCTAGGAGGTACAGAGCTCGGATATTTCGTATATTTATGTTCTAGATTGTTCGCTACCTCTTACTTGTCGTTTTTCTGCAGAGGGGACGTCGGAAAGGTCCATCCCCCTGCCTCCCATTAGATAGGCCGTAAGGAAAGGCCATGTAGAATCGTAACCTTGCATCGCGGGACCTCGGAAATGTCCATCCCCATGCCGCCCTTCCGCCCGGGTGCCTGTACCAGATTGGGTAGGATATACCAATTATGGCACGCCGAGCTGAGTTCGTAGAGATCGAATCCGAGCCTGACCACATAACCTGCCAATGTGTTTTCTTTACGTGAGGGAAAGTCGAACCACAGGAAGTGGCCCGGAGTAAACGAGGGGAAAGTCGTGAAGTACGGTGTAAGAGAAAAAAAAAAAAAAATTAAAAGTGCGAAACCTCGCATTTTGATTTTTTTTAGACGGAGCGCGGGGATATGTAACGAGACAGCGTTACATCAATATTAAATCTAGGATACATCGATAAACACACACACACCAGCAAGCAACATAAAACACTCGTAACTTTATTTCGTAATTAGTAATAGTTTTCTTTCTCTCATAAATACATTTTATAAAACACATTGATAAAATGCAGACGGTAAAACGTCTAATTAAATGATTAAAGCCTTTAGATAATAAAATTAATAACAAAAAATAATATGCTTTCCTAAAGAATAAAAAATAATACGCACTCCTAAAATAATAAAAATAATTATCAATCAAAATCACCACGGGGAATTAGAAATGTTTATTTTAGAAATATAATTTTAGCTAGAATAAAACTAATAGAAAAGATTTGAGGAAAAGATAAATGCTCGACTTCTAAATTTAAAATAACTTGTATTGTTCTAGTAAAACACACGCACACACGCATGCCTTCGAGGTGTGAAGGAATAAGTTGGTTGAGTGAGATTGCAAAATGAGATTGTCCCAAAATAAATATTGCCGTTAGCACAAAGAGTGAGTGAGCAAGTACCTCAAACGCGGACCTGAACGACAACTCCAAGAACAGGGAACTATGGGGGTAGATTGGATCCTAAGATATGGATCAACCCTTATAAATACTAGTCAAAACCTATTCATTAATTAATTGTGGATATTTGGAGATTGATTTGAAAATTAATCAATTAATTTTGGAAAGAGTTGTTTGGATTCAGTTCGATTCGATTAATACATTTTCATTATTGTTTTTATTTTCCAATTCGCAGTACGCTGAATTACCACCTGTTCATTTATTCCGATGCTGATGCTTTTATCTAAAATTAGAATTGTTCTGAATTAGCTTGGTTATTCCGCAATACTTAAAATGATCATCATGAAATTAATACCAAGAGCGCCGACTGTCATGAGGGGCTAATCAACCCTTCAGTGACTGATCGGCGCTCCGCTACTGAAATATCTCCGAAGCTATGGAATTCTGACAACATCGCCATGTTAAGTGAATGCTCCTAATAAAAAGAAATGTTCCGTGAAACACCCAAACTCGTCCAGACCAATCGACCTTCGTTGCAACCCAGACAAATCCTAGGTAAATATGTTTTTTTATTCTGTTCACTCACTCAATTAATAAACTCGTAAGGCAATCTCGAAATTAACCAACATAAATTTACTCAAATAAATCTTAAAACTTTCCTCGTCATGATAGTTTATCTTTATTACTGAACTTTGAACTTTGAACTTAAGTGAAGCTAAGGAAAGATTAGATATTTATCAAATAGAAAAAGAACTTTCTCGTCATTCAAATTGTGTTATGAATACTTATGATTCTCTGTGGGCGTGAATGTATGTGCGCGTGTGTGATAAATCAATTAATAATGTTTTGTAATAAATCAATTAATAATGTTCGTAATAAATAAATTAATAATGTTTCTTTTCATATTTAATAAACTTGTTCAATATCTTATCAAGTCGAGCATATCTCAAATCTTTTCACACACAATCAAAACCGTAGTTACTTATTCTTTGATAACTTATCTTTGAAGTAGATTTAGTCAATTTTAATTTTCATTTAGTTATTTTATTAATTATGTCACCATCGTGCCGTAAGTCACGATGTTTCTTATTTCACCTTAGTTAAGATAGATTTAAGAGCGGGCGGGTCTATAATCAAAATAAACGTCAATAAATTATGTTATATACAATAAAGCGGGGGGGGATGAACTTGTAAGCCTTGTGTTCGGGGCGTAAGCGAACAACCTCATAGGTCAGTGATAACCAATAAACGATCCTTAAGCCGTGATCGACTTAGTAGAAAACCTTGCTGATTTGAAGTAGCGGACAATGCGTCTTCTCCGGGGAGGAATCATTTTAGAAATAAACATGTAACAACCTTGAGACACCTTATTGGTCCATGCTGGGAGTTTTGAGCTAGTGGGTGGGATTAGACTTTGAAATCGTTTTGACATGATGTAAGGTGATGCGAGTAGTTAAAATCAACTTAAATAATCGTATCTGGCGCCCCCTTATGTGGATCGTGAATAACTGTCGATGTAAGAAAAAAAAATAAAGCCTTACGCTATGTCATGTTTGTTTCAAGCCGTAATC